>OX101788.1:36847660-37289875 GCA_944452715.1 Ophion slaviceki | reverse complement strand
ATAGATATAGCGGTTTCTGTGGACTTTTAAAAAAGTATATTTATTTCATCCAACGCAGGTGCGATTTAGAAGGAAAGAATGAAACGCTTACACATATAAAAAAATGTATGTTTTATTGGAAAACAAAGTTGTACGGCATCAAAATAATTTGTTTGGGTCCCGTGGACCCAGTGTGACTATTAGGGTTAAAGAAAATATAGAACGAATTCCGAGGCCCCAGCACGTATAAAAGGTAGAAATTATGTATATAAGTAATTTCGTGTGAACCCACCTTACCGTTATAGATCTACGCGCTGAGCTCTCACAATCCATTCTATATTTCTTTGTGTCATACATACAATTGTAAAAAATTTAATATTTTGTGAACAAGTTTTTTCGCTATAAATTATAACCGCTATTTAAAAACACTCTCGATGCGAATAAATGATGAAAAAAGTCCTTGATGATCACAACACCTCGCGGAGGTCAACTTTTTGTCATTTAAAGTACAGAGTGTTCCGGCGTCCATGTTAAATTTTATGAAAAGCACGTATCAATGGTTTTTCCCGAATTCTGCTCGTCACTAATACGCGAAATTATTAGTGTGTGCCAACCATATTTTTTCATTTCTATATCGAAAGAGGAAAATGGTCGCAATTATAAATAGATCAATTGTCAGGCATTAAGCGATGTAAGTGGATAAAGTTACCATAGACCGGGTGATTTATAAAATACACTATAATAGCGAATCCTTCGGATATTTAGCTATGCCAGAGGCAGTTCATGTACTCGCTCAACGATGCATGTATAATGAAATAATGCAGATGTTACGACTTGATTCAAGAGTGTAACACGACCAGCCAACCTTCATTCCATTTTATACCCATAATCGTCGGTGAAGTAACGTTTCCTCTTATCTCGCCTAAGCTGTATTATACATGTACGTACACACAATGTTGTACAGTTTTGTTCTCAAGTTCTTTGAACACGCGAGTAGATCCTTGTGAAGACTAACTTCGACGCCTATCTCTCGATGATATGTCGCACCGGTAGTTCATGGCGGTGAAAAGATTAGTAATGGAAAAAAAATTCTCCCTAAGGGACATTTATCTGGCCGCAGCATCTCGATAGACTTTAGGAGCGTTATTCATCTATTCCTGACGATTATATATTGCTCAATCTTTTTTCACAATACCACCTTACTCCCACGATCTCTGTTTCTCTTGGGGATTAGATTGCAGCCCAAAAATAGCAAGACCCTGTCGTCAGCGCTGAAAAATGTGTAGTGTGCACATTCTACTGAATTATTTGCTTAGCGAAACGAAAAATAGGGCAAAGATGGATTTATAAAGTACGGTGCGTATTTCATTTTGTCCAGTATATTATTCCGGGTCGAAATTTATGCGAAATTTTAAATTAATTTTGTGGAGATAATAGCCAAATGGGTAATTCTTTAGATAAGTGACTTTTCCGAAAAATGAGCATAATATATTTTTGCTATTTCCTCAGTTATCGGGTGATAAATAATGATATTCAGCCGGCGGAAGTTGAGATTCAACCCCTCCCATAAGAAGTTATGGGGTTTTGAAGTTCGCGGAAACACGTGATAAAAGAGGGCATTCTTGAACATTTCGACGCCTATATACACGGACAGAAAAATTCTATTTATATTAACTAACCGCGTCTATTTGATTTTTAAAGATTTTATTTAACTACATATAAATATATTCCACTTTTGGTGGAATATATTTATTTATTTAAATCAAAATCTATTTAATATCGTCCAATAACTAAATATTCTATTTGATCATAATAAATCTGTGATTCGGTTTCATCTGCTCGAAAAACAATTTGGTTGAATTTACTAAATGTACCTGTTTGTTTTTTTTCACTTTGATTGAACTAATGATCTATCTTTATTGCAACTCACAAATCGAAGAGGAGTGGGGTCAGAGAGGGTGGAGAGAGAGAGAGGAATTATATTACACACACACACACACACACACCACACACACACACACACACACACACACACACACACACACACACACACGCACGCACGCACGCACGCACGCACGCACGCACGCACACACGCACACACACACACACACACATACACGCTCAAACATTTTTCGCATCAGCTAATTTTTAGTAGCCATGAAAAAACCAAAGTAAAAAAAAAATTCCAAATTTTTGCTCATCTGTCACAGTCTGCACATACTTTAATAAATTTGTTTGAATGATCGGATTAAAAGGATCGTCTAGCTGGATTTTTCCCCTTTAAGAGGGAATGGTACCTCATCGCGGTCGGTATGGCAGATCGCGATAGTAGATACCCATGGATTTCCGAAACGGCTCTTCAGAATATCATGAAATTTGACCAGACAATGTCAAATTGATAAACGAACAGCTGTCTTTTCATTAGATTTCTTGAATCGAAGAAAAAAAACGTAGATTGTATTACCATGCTGAACTCGTAATGGAAATGATGAAAAATAAAAAGTTTGGCTAAAGCCACGACTTGGAAAAAAGTAGAGCCGTGTAGCCACGTTGAAAACACGTATTTTGGCACCTCAATCATTTCATTCCTCCGCATATTTCAGGAAATCCGTGGAAAGTTGTAAATAGTAGGTGATTGTTGACGATTCCGAGGAAATCTCGCTCGACATTTGGGAACTGAGTTCCCGTGAATTCCGCCATGGCCGATTGGCGTGCACCAAGAATTTGACAGTTCAAATATGGCGATGTGCGAACTCGCTCTAAAATCTAATTGTTGCTTTTCGAAGCAGCAAAGTGTTAGAAACAAGTTTTGTGATGTATTACGTGCGACAATTTACAAAAAAAAAAATGTATCGTGCCATTTACCGGGTGAACTGCGAGCGACGTGGAGGTATGTACGCATTTTACTCTTACTATTTTTCGGAGAATTATTTCGTGGAATTGCCTCTAGATGTATTTGTTCTTCCCGTCTTTTTATTTATTTATTTGTTTACGTTTTTTAACGGTAGTTCTACTCGCGAGAAAGTATGTGCGAAATCTCATAAATGAATGTGAGGTTAAGATATACTTTCTCCAGAGTACTGCTAGAAAGAAAACTTTGTGCAATAAATTTTAACTTTTTTCAGATTCTGCATGTCATTTTTGTTCATGCCATCGAACCTTACGATGATGATCGACAGAAAAAAAAGTGGATTCCATTGGCGAAGGACTGCGGAGGAACATCGAAGAACCACAGATGCAGTCATTCGGAGTTACGTCGAAGCCCAGCGCAACAAATTTCATAAGGTGAAGAATGTTGCGGTAATCCAAGGTAAGTGAAAACGTATTCTAGTACAAGAAAAGCCTGCAATGGCCCTGTGCATATGCACATGAGCATAGCTCTTGCAGCAAAGTAGAATTTGCTGCAAGAGACCATGCTTGCTCTCTGCGAAGCACAGTATCATGCACAATACAATGTACTTGTGCTTCGCAGCAGAATCCTCGCAGGCCCATTGCATACGGTTTGGTTTGTACAAAGCAACGGAGGCAATATCATCGCAGCGGTACTTATATCGCTTTGTCTTGCGAAGATTTTCCTTCCGATGCAGTATGCCTGCTATGGTCTTCCACAAATATGTACGTGCGAAAATCTTATTGTAAAGCATCACGCATGGCATAACGCATGAAACTGTTACGTGTATTCGTGCGCTATGCAATGTACTTGTGCTTCGCAGCAAGATATTGACAGGAACAGCGCAGAGAACGCTACGGTCCGCAAAGAGACACAATGTCTCCGCAAGCATCTTTGTGCTGGATTGTCGCAGGCATATTGCATCGAAAAGAAAATCTTCTCAGGCACGAAGGGCTGCGATTGAGCTTGCAATGATATTGTCTCCGTTGCTCTTTGCGGACCACAGTTTCTTGTCCAATATGCTTGCGAAGATTTTCCTCGAAGATGCTCCGGAAGATCTCGCTGTAAAGCCCATGTACATGGGCCATGCTCGATGGTCGCAGGCATATTGCACCGAAAAGAAAATCTTCGCAGGCACGAAGGGATAGAAATGAGCTTCAAATGATATTGCATCGATGACTCTTTGCGAACCACAGTTTTCTGTCTATAGTGCTTGCGAAGATGCATCTACGACCGCTCGCTCTCTCGCAGCTTGCTTTCTGTGAACCACAGTTACATAGCTTATGCAATGTACTTGTGCTTCGCAGCTAGATCTTCGTGGGCGCATTGCAGAGCAAGCTGTAGTTTGGAAGGAAAACATACACAAGATCTTCATCCACACGTGTGTGTAAGATCGTATGGTCTTGAAGTGTGCATCGTACAAATGCAACGAAATTTCGTTTTCTATTGTCCTTCCCTCATTTTCATGTTTTTCGGGTTTGATTTTGTAGAACTTATTGTTCTAAAATTAGAATATGAAAAAAATTGGAAAAAAATAAAAATGAGAAAATAAAAATACGAAAACAAATTTTCGTTGCGTTCCAAAAATGAAAACATCAAGACCATAAGATCATCGCAAGCGTATTGCACCAGAAGAAAGATCTTGGCAGGCACAAATGTGCCTGTAAAGATCGAAAAAGGGTTTTTTAAGGTAGTACGAGCGCGCAATCTTGATTTCTATAGATTTTGTTCAAATTTTAACCAGACATTATTTATATCATTATGCATGTTTGAGTGAAATTTCAGAAGAGTCGACTATTTAGATTGGAAGATAATAGGTTTTAAAATTGCAACTTTTAACACTGCAGGATCTGCATTCAAATTTAGATAGAATAATTTTCCGTAAAAAATATTTGTCCTCTATAATAAGAAGCCATATGGCAACACCGCATCGTTCCACGTATCTAATGACGTGACTTTGCGAGGCATATTTAAAATAATACTGCAACACACATTTTTATTTGGAAGTAATTTTTAATCGAACAAAGTTTTTAATTAGTTATGAATGAACCAACACTTTTATTTGTTAATGAAGATAACATAAACAATATAGAATATTAATATTTATAATGCAAATATTTTTTATGACACCATTTGTAACTTTAGGAACACGATAATTTTTTTTCTCAAAATATTGAACAATACTGTTCTGTGGTGTTGGCATATGTCTTCTTATTATAGGAGACAAATATTTTTTTACGGAAAATTATTCTGTCTAAATTTCAATACAGACCCTTCAGTGTGAAAAGTTGTAATTTTAAAACCCATTATCTCCCAATCTAAATAGTCGACTGTTCTGAAATTTCACTCAAACATGCATAATGATATGAACAATGTCTGGTTAAAATTTGAACAAAATCTATAGAAAACAAGATTGCGCGCTCGTGCTACCTTAAATGGATTTAGAAATTAAATGGATTTAGGGAACATGAAAAATCTACAGAAGGAAGACGACCAGTTTGCTGAAAATCCTTCGATTTTTTGAGTTTATTTCGAAACATGACCCAAATAAAATATTTTATCGGCATAATGTTTGTATGCAATATCCACACAAATATTCTAAAATGTTCATACAGATATTTCGCCGATAAAATATTTGATTTCGCCCGATAAACTAATATATTCTGCCCATAAAATATTTAATTTGGGCCATGTTTCGAAATAAGCTTAAAAAAATGAAGCAATTCCAGCCCTAAAATCTAAAGTTTTCGAAGAATTTTTGCAACTGGCCTTTTTTGTATATTTTTCATCTTTTCTCCTTTTTACAATAGTTTGTAATTTTCAATTACCATACGAAGGTACGAAAAATGATTGTGATTTTATCGCACGCAAGTAGTCCATACACCAAGGCATTTTCTTACGATTCAATTTTTCAAATAACGATTGGGACGAAAGAGTGCATTTCATAGGTAGACATTTTAAATAAAAGGTGTTCAATTTTGTTACTATACTAATAGAGCTATTAGTAAAGGGGATATAAGCGACGAAAATTAATCGCATTACCTCTCACTCAACGTTTCGTCCCTTTCACTCATCGTTCCGTCTTTTCCATAAAAACGTTCCTTGCTCATATCTTCATTACCAATGGAGGTAGCGAAAAAAATGAGACATTTTTTATTGTCAATCCAAAAAGAAACATCTTTAATTTCACACTTTTTTCTACAAAATGCACTTTTCGTCACAATCGTCATTATAACGATTAAATTGTTTATAACGGGAAAAAAACGATTCTAGAACAAAATAAATGTCCTATTCGTATTGCCCGTACCCGAAACCATAAAGGACCACTGAAGATATTGAGCAGACCTAAACGTTAATACGCAAATGGTATACGGAAAAAGTGGATTTAGGACGTTTTCTTCGCTTGCATTTATTTCGAAAGTATATCTTGCAATACGGCGCACGTCATATCTCAGATTCTAATTGTTCGAATTACTTTAAATTTGGATTAGACATATTTTATAACATATTCAATCGACTGACCAGATAAACGTTTAAAGTCGTTATTTTTTTCGAAAATCGACCTTTTCTTTAAAAACAGTGGTATTTATGCAATTTTTTAAATTTCGAAAATGTATCCGGTGGGTCTGTAGCTTTACCATTGTACTAAAAGTATATTTTTCCATTTTTGACTTTAGATTAATCCACTTACCGGAATTATGTACGCGACCGAGCAGTGCGGAGCCTTGAGATTAAATAACAATGATTATGTTGTTTATATATGAGGTATTCCAAAGGTTTTCGAACGGCCTAAAAGTCTGACCTTCTTCAATCTTTTTTAAAATTGGTGATGTTTTTGTATCATATATTTTGAGTACGTGACATTTTTTTCAGATTTTTATCGGCTCGCTAAATCGGCTAACTCGGAGATAAGATTTTACACGTGATAAAATTTCAAATGATCGTATCGTAGTGATCTTCTCGTCGTACAAAAAAATGTCCTCTACAAAAAAAGATGCGTTCATCTATGAACTATTTTGAAAAAAATTCAAAATTTTCCAAGTACTACAACACTAAAAAAAAATCTTTCATTTAAAATTTTTTTTACCTCAATCACTAGGTTGATCATGCTAAAATTTACTCTGAACTTTCTTTTATTAGTGTAAAATAACATGTGTACGTTTCATTCTTGGCTGGGCTTGCGTTCAGTTAATATCGTCGTCTTAAATTTAAGGGGAAACTGTTTTTGTTGAATAACTCGGTGATTTACAATTTTCAAGTAGAAAAGGTAATGACTAAACTTGTAGGAAATCGTCTGCTTTAAAACTTTGGTCATTGCAGTTTTTTCTCTACCATCGATATTTTTCGAAGTAAACCTGAAAAAGCGACTATTGCATTATCTCGTTCATTTTGAAATTTAGGTCATAAACGAACATAAACAAACTTGTAGAGAATGAAATTCTCGACAATTTTGGTCTGTACCTTTTTTTTCCTAGAGTCATTATGTAACGGCGTATGCCAACGGTAAAAAAACGAGAAGCGTGAAAATATTATTTCGCGAACCATTCGCTCTTTTCTTTTACCGTTGGCGTACGACCTTAAATATTGATTCCAGGAAAAAAAAGGTAGGAACAAAAATTGTCTCAAATTTCATTATCTAAAAGTTTGTTCATGTTCGTTTATGCCCTAAAGTAAAAAATAAACGAGATAATGCAACAGCCGCTTTTTTCAGGATTAATTCGAAAACTATCGATGGTAGAGAAAAAAGTGTAATGACCAAAGTTATAAAGCGCTCAATTTCCTACAAGTTTAGTCATTACCATTTTTACTTAAAAATTGTAAATCGCCGAGTTATTCAACAACAATAATTTTCCATTAAATTTAAGACGATATTAACTGAACTCAAGCCCAGCCGAGAATGAAACTTACACATGTTGTTTTATACTAATAAAAGAAAATTCAGTGTAAATTTCAGCAAGATCAACCTAGTGATTGGGGTAAAAAAATTAAAAAATGAAGGATTTTTCGTTTTTTTAGAGTTGTAGTACTTGATAAATTTTGGATTTTTTTTCAAAATAGTTCACAGAAAAACGCAACTTTTTTTGTAGAGGACATTTTTTTGTACGACGAGAAAATCACTACGATATAATTATTTGAAATATGTAATGTAAAACTAGATCGAACGGAAGCGCTAATATCTTCATATGAGCGCTGTCGTTCGCAGCGCGTCACCAGCAAAGACTTGCTGAGCGGTGCGAAGTTCTTCGCACCGACCGATCACAGGCGCAGTCGAGAAAAGAGTCCATTGTTTAAATGATTGATTGCAAATTTCGTCACTGCATTTTTCTGCCAGTCGCCGGCAAACACTCACGGTGTGCCATTATGTACGTTAATATTTGGCGACGCGCTATACTCGAGAAGAAAATGCAATTAATTAGTTAGATAATTGAATGTGTAATGTAAAACTATATCTAACGGAAGCGCTAATATCTTCATATGAGCGCAGTCGTTCGCAGCGCGTCACCAGCAAAGACTTGCTGAGCGGTGCGAAGCTCTTCCCGAGTCGAAATTTTCAGCCTATTTTGACCCTCCAGATCCTCACAGTGGTAGGAGATAAAGGCAGTAAAATAGCTTCGTATTCAATATAAAATGAGCTCCTACTTAACGCCTAGAACGGGAACAAATTTCCCTTTTCTCCACTTGCAGGCGCTAAGGAGGACGTCGATTGGCACACGTATACACGCACACGCATACACTCTATTATGCATATAGAGATACATATGCCTGAATACGCGCATGCGCAGACACACGTATATACCCGCACACATACATGCCTAAGCATACACCAACACACGTATACTAGTACCTATACGTATGCATGCGTGTCTGCTATAGGGATCCGCGTATACATGCATACGTGACGGCAATTCCTATCAAAAATATTGTAACTATTTGCCCAAGATCCATTTCTTCCACTTTGGAGAGTTGCTGGAGCTGCAGGGGCAAGTTTGAAGCGAATGCGAAAGGTTCGCTGGGTGGAGATAATGGAAAGGCCATTGGAAAAGTAGCCCTCTACGGCAAACGCGCGGTCCTTCCTAGTCCAACGCATGACGGTTACTGAAAACTATCAGACCCGCTGTTTCGAATGCGACCATCCCCACCCTCGTTTCGTCGAAACAGCCAAATACGCGATAGGTCCAAACGCAATCAAAAGAGGAGCTGCAACGACTTCAGCTAGGTTAGGTAGGAGTATAAGAGCCTATGCAGGAGATAAGCAGCAAAGAACGAGCATGTGGCGGCCCATAGTAGGACTTCTAGCAGTAAACAGACTCAAGTGAGGCTGACATAGGATCAAAGGCCTTTAAAATAGGCTGAAAATTTCGACTCGGGTTCGCACCTACCGATCACAAGCGTGGTCGAGAAAAGAGTTTATTGTTTAAATGATTGATTGCAAATTTCGTCACTGCATTTTTCTGCCAGCCGCCGGCCAACACACACGGTGTGTCATTATTTATGTCAATATTTGGCGACGCGCTATACTCGAGAAGAAAATACAATTAATTATTTAAATAATTGAATGTGTAATGTAAAACTAGATCGAATGGAAGCGCTAATATCTTCATATGAACGCTGTCGTTCGCAGCGCGTCACCAGCAAAGACTTGCTGAGCGGTGCGAAGCTCTTCGCACCTACCGATCACAAGCGTGGTCGAGAAAAGAGTTTATTGTTTAAATGATTGATTGCAAATTTCGTCACTGCATTTTTCTGTCAGCCGCCGGCCAACACACACGGTGTGTCATTATTTATGTCAATATTTGGCGACGCGCTATACTCGAGAAGCAAATGCAATTAATTATTTAGATAATTGAATGTGTAATGTAAAACTAGATCGAACGGAAGCGCTAATACCTTCATATGAGCGCAGTCGTTCGCAGCGCGTCACCAGCAAAGACTTGCTGAGCGGTGCGAAGCTCTTCGCACCTACCGATCACAAGCGTGGTCGAGAAAAGAGTTTATTGTTTAAATGATTGATTGCAAATTTCGTCACTGCATTTTTCTGCCAGCTACCGGCCAACACACACGGTGTGTCATTATTTACGTCAATATTTGGCGACGCGCTATACTCGAGAAGCAAATGCAATTAATTATTTAGATAATTGAATGTGTAATGTAAAACTAGATCGAACGGAAGCGCTAATATCTTCATATGAGCGCAGTCGTTCGCAGCGCGTCACCAGCAAAGACTTGCTGAGCGGTGCGAAGCTCTTCGCACCTACCGATCACAAGCGTGGTCGAGAAAAGAGTTTATTGTTTAAATGATTGATTGCAAATTTCATCACTGCATTTTTCTGCCAGCTACCGGCCAACACACACGGTGTGTCATTATTTACGTCAATATTTGGCGACGCGCTATACTCGAGAAGAAAATGCAATTAATTATTTAGATAATTGAATGTGTAATGTAAAACTAGATCGAACGGAAGCGCTAATATTTTCATATGAGCGCTGTCGTTCGCAGCGCGTCACCAGCAAAGACTTGCTGCGCGGTGCGAAGCTCTTCGCACCTACCGATCACAAGCGTGGTCGAGAAAAGAGTTTATTGTTTAAATGATTGATTGCAAATTTCGTCACTGCATTTTTCTGCCAGCCGCCGGCGAACACTCACGGTGTGTCATTATTTACGTCAATATTTGGTGACAGGCTCCATTCGAGAAGAAAATGCCATCAATTATTTACATAATTGAATCTGTAGTATAAAACTAAATTGAGCGAGAGCGCTAATATCTTCATGTCAGCGCTGTCATTCGCAGTGCGGCACCGGCAAAGACTTGCTGAGCGGTGCGAAGATCTTCGCACCTACCGATCACAAGCGTGGTCGAGATAAAAGTCCATTGTTTAATGATTGATTGCAAATATTGTCACTGCATTTTGCAGCGAGCCGCCGGCGAACACTCACGGTGTGTCATGATTTACGTCAATATTTGGCGACAGGCTCCATTCGAGAAGAAAATGCCATCAATTATTTACATAATTGAATCTGTAAAATGAAACTAGATCGAGCAAGAGCGGTAATATCTTCATATGAGCGCTGTCATTCGCAGTGCGTCACCAGCAAAGACTTGCTGAGCGGTGCGAAGATCTTTGCACCTACCGATCACAAGCGTGGTCGAGATAAAAGTCCATTGTTTAAATGATTGATTGCAAATATTGTCACTGCATTTTGCAGCGAGCCGCCGGCGAACACTCACGGTGTGTCATGATTTACGTCAATATTTGACGACGGGCTCCGTTCGAGAAGATAATGCCATCAATTTTTTAGATGATTGAATCTGTAGTATAAAACTAGATGGAACGAGAGCGCTAATATCTTCATATGAGCGCTGTCGTTCGCAGTGCGTCACCAGCAAAGACTTGCTGAGCGGTGCGAAGCTCTTCGCACCTACCGTTCACAAGCGTGGTCGAGAACAACTGCAAAAACAATTGTTTAAATAATTTTTTTGCGAAATTTTTACTTTACTGTTGTTTTTTATAGCGCGTAAGCAGCAATCTTTATTTACTGAGAGGTATAGAATGTACCGTATCTAACGACCATACCCGTGATCGAGAATAAATGCAAAAATTATTGTTTAAAAAATTATTTTTAAGTAATTTTTACACCGTTGTTTTTTTGCAACTCGTAAGCAGCAATCTTTATGTGCTGAGAGGTACAGAAAGTACCGTATCTACCGATCATACCCGTCATCGAGATTTGATGCAAAACCAATTTTTTAAACAATTATTGATACGGTTTGTTTTTTCAACGCGTAAGCAGCAATTATAATTGCTGTGAGGTATAGAAAGTACCGTATCTACCGATCATACCCGTGATCGAGAATAAATGCAAAAATAATTGTTTAAATGATTATTTTTACGTAATTTTTACACCGTTGTTTTTTGCAGCGCGTAAGCAGCAATCATATGTGTTGAGAGGTTTAGAAAGTACCGTATCTACCGATCATACCCGTGATCGAGAAAATGCAAAAATAATTGTTCAAATAATTATTTTTGCGAAATTTTTGCACCGTTGTTTTCGCAGCGCGTAAGCAGCAATCTATATTTGCTAAGAGGTACAGAAAGTATCGTATCTACCGATCATACCCGAGATCGAGAATAAATGCAAAAAAATATTTTTTTAAACGATTATTTTTGCGTAATTTTTACCATGGTTTTTTGCAGCGCGTAAGCAGCAATCATATTTGCTGAGAGGTATAGAAAGTACCGTATCTACCGATCATACCCATGATCGAGAATAAATGCAAAAGTAATTATTTGAACAATTATTTTTGCGTAATTTTTACCGCTGTTTTTTGCAGCGCGTAGGCAGCAATCATATTGCTGACTAAGAGGTATAGAACGTACCGTATCAACCGATCATACCCATGATCGAGAATAAATGCCAACGTAATTATTTAAACAATTATTTCTGCGTAGTTTTTACCGCTGTTTTTTGCAGCGCGTAAGAAGCAATCATATTGCTGACTAAGAGGTATAGAACATACCGTATCTACCGATCGTACCCGTGATCGAGAATAAGTACAAAAATAATTGTTTAAACGATTATTTTTGCGTTATTATTTCTGCGTAATTTTGACCGCTGTTTTTCGCAGCGCGTAAGCAGCAATCATGTTGCTGACTAAGAGGTATTAAACATACCGTATCAACCGATCATACCCATGATCGAGAATAAATGCAAAAGTAATTATTTAAGCAATTATTTCTGCGTAATTTTTACCGCTGTTTCTGGCAGCGCGTAAGCAGCAATCATATTGCTGACTAAGAGGTATAGAACATACCGTATCAACCGATCATACCCATGATCGAGAATAAATGCAAAAGTAATTATTTAAACAATTATTTCTGCGTAATTTTGACCGCTGTTTTTGCAGCGCGTAAGCAGCAATCATATTGCTGACTAAGAGGTATAGAACATACCGTATCAACCGATCATACCCATGATTGAGAATAAATGCAAAAGTAATTATTTAAACAATTATTTCTGCGTAATTTTTACAGCTGTTTTTGGCAGGGCGTAAGCAGCAATCATATTGCTGACTAAGAGGTATAGAACGTACCGTATCAACCGATCATACCCATGATCGAGAATAAATGCAAAAGTAATTATTTAAACAATTATTTCTGCGTACTTTGTACTGCTGTTTTTTGCAGCGCGTAAGCAGCAATCATATTGCTGACTAAGAGGTATAGAACATACCGTATCTACCGATCGTACCCGTGATCGAGAATAAGTACAAAAATAATTGTTTAAACGATTATTTTTGCGTTATTATTTCTGCGTAATTTTGACCGCTGTTTTTTGCAGCGCGTAAGCAGCAATCATATTGCTAACTAAGAGGTATATAATATACCGTATCAACCGATCATACCCATGATCGAGAATAAATGCAAAAGTAATTATTTAAACAATTGTTTCTGCGTAATTTTTACCGCTATTTTTTGCAGCGCGTAAGCAGCATTCATATTGCTGACTAAGAGGTATAGAACGTACCGCATCAACCGATCATACCCATGATCGAGAATAAATGCAAAAGTAATTATTTAAACAATTATTTCTGCGTACTTTGTACTGCTGTTTTTTGCAGCGCGTAAGCAGCAATCATCTTGCTGACTAAGAGGTATAGAACATACCGTATCAACCGATCAGACCCATGATCGAGAATAAATGCAGAAGTAATTATTTAAACAATTATTTCTGCGTAATTTTGACCGCTGTTTTTTGCAGCGCGTAAGCAGCAATCATATTGCTGACTAAGAGGTATAGAACATACCGTATCAACCGATCATACCCATGATCGAGAATAAATGCAAAAGTAATTATTTAAACAATTATTTCTGCGTAGTTTTTACTGCTGTTTTTTGCAGCGCATAAGCAGCAATCATATTGCTGACTAAGAGGTATAGAACGTACCGTATTAACCGATCATACCCATGATCGAGAATAAATGCAAAAGTAATTATTTAAACAATTATTTCTGCGTACTTTGTACTGCTGTTTTTTGCAGCGCGTAACCAGCAATCATCTTGCTGACTAAGAGGTATAGAACATACCGTATCAACCGATCAGACCCATGATCGAGAATAAATGCAAAAGTAATTATTTAAACAATTATTTCTGCGTAATTTTTACCGCTGTTTCTGGCAGCGCGTAAGCAGCAATCATATTGCTGACTAAGAGGTATAGAACATACCGTCTCAACCGATCATACCCATGATCGAGAATAAATGCAAAAGTAATTATTTAAACAATTATTTCTGCGTAATTTTGACCGCTGTTTTTGCAGCGCGTAAGCAGCAATCATATTGCTGACTAAGAGGTATAGAACATACCGTATCAACCGATCATACCCATGATTGAGAATAAATGCGAAAGTAATTATTTAAACAATTATTTCTGCATAATTTTTACAGCTGTTTTTGGCAGGGCGTAAGCAGCAATCATATTGCTGACTAAGAGGTATAGAACGTACCGTATCAACCGATCATACCCATGATCGAGAATAAATGCAAAAGTAATTATTTAAACAATTATTTCTGCGTACTTTGTACTGCTGTTTTTTGCAGCGCGTAAGCAGCAATCATATTGCTGACTAAGAGGTATAGAACATACCGTATCTACCGATCGTACCCGTGATCGAGAATAAGTACAAAAATAATTGTTTAAACAATTATTTTTGCGTTATTATTTCTGCGTAATTTTGACCGCTGTTTTTTGCAGCGCGTAAGCAGCAATCATATTGCTAACTAAGAGGTATATAATATACCGTATCAACCGATCATACCCATGATCGAGAATAAATGCAAAAGTAATTATTTAAACAATTATTTCTGCGTACTTTGTACTGCTGTTTTTTGCAGCGCGTAAGCAGCAATCATCTTGCTGACTAAGAGGTATAGAACATACCGTATCAACCGATCAGACCCATGATCGAGAATAAATGCAGAAGTAATTATTTAAACAATTATTTCTGCGTAATTTTGACCGCTGTTTTTTGCAGCGCGTAAGCAGCAATCATATTGCTGACTAAGAGGTATAGAACATACCGTATCAACCGATCATACCCATGATCGAGAATAAATGCAAAAGTAATTATTTAAACAATTATTTCTGCGTAGTTTTTACTGCTGTTTTTTGCAGCGCATAAGCAGCAATCATATTGCTGACTAAGAGGTATAGAACGTACCGTATTAACCGATCATACCCATGATCGAGAATAAATGCAAAAGTAATTATTTAAACAATTATTTCTGCGTACTTTGTACTGCTGTTTTTTGCAGCGCGTAACCAGCAATCATCTTGCTGACTAAGAGGTATAGAACATACCGTATCAACCGATCAGACCCATGATCGAGAATAAATGCAAAAGTAATTATTTAAACAATTATTTCTGCGTAATTTTTACCGCTGTTTCTGGCAGCGCGTAAGCAGCAATCATATTGCTGACTAAGAGGTATAGAACATACCGTATCAACCGATCATACCCATGATTGAGAATAAATGCAAAAGTAATTATTTAAACAATTATTTCTGCGTAATTTTTACAGCTGTTTTTGGCAGGGCGTAAGCAGCAATCATATTGCTGACTAAGAGGTATAGAACGTACCGTATCAACCGATCATACCCATGATCGAGAATAAATGCAAAAGTAATTATTTAAACAATTATTTCTGCGTACTTTGTACTGCTGTTTTTTGCAGCGCGTAAGCAGCAATCATATTGCTGACTAAGAGGTATAGAACATACCGTATCTACCGATCGTACCCGTGATCGAGAATAAGTACAAACATAATTGTTTAAACGATTATTTTTGCGTTATTATTTCTGCGTAATTTTGACCGCTGTTTTTTGCAGCGCGTAAGCAGCAATCATATTGCTAACTAAGAGGTATATAATATACCGTATCAACCGATCATACCCATGATCGAGAATAAATGCAAAAGTAATTATTTAAACAATTGTTTCTGCGTAATTTTTACCGCTATTTTTTGCAGCGCGTAAGCAGCATTCATATTGCTGACTAAGAGGTATAGAACGTACCGCATCAACCGATCATACCCATGATCGAGAATAAATGCAAAAGTAATTATTTAAACAATTATTTCTGCGTACTTTGTACTGCTGTTTTTTGCAGCGCGTAAGCAGCAATCATCTTGCTGACTAAGAGGTATAGAACATACCGTATCAACCGATCAGACCCATGATCGAGAATAAATGCAGAAGTAATTTTTTAAACAATTATTTCTGCGTAATTTTGACCGCTGTTTTTTGCAGCGCGTAAGCAGCAATCATATTGCTGACTAAGAGGTATAGAACATACCGTATCAACCGATCATACCCATGATCGAGAATAAATGCAAAAGTAATTATTTAAACAATTATTTCTGCGTAGTTTTTACTGCTGTTTTTTGCAGCGCATAAGCAGCAATCATATTGCTGACTAAGAGGTATAGAACGTACCGTATTAACCGATCATACCCATGATCGAGAATAAATGCAAAAGTAATTATTTAAACAATTATTTCTGCGTACTTTGTACTGCTGTTTTTTGCAGCGCGTAACCAGCAATCATCTTGCTGACTAAGAGGTATAGAACATACCGTATCAACCGATCAGACCCATGATCGAGAATAAATGCAAAAGTAATTATTTAAACAATTATTTCTGCGTAATTTTGACCGCTGTTTTTTTCAGCGCGTAAGCAGCAATCATATTGCTGACTAAGAGGTATAGAACGTACCGTATTAACCGATCATACCCATGATCGAGAATAAATGCAAAAGTAATTATTTAAACAATTATTTCTGCGTACTTTGTACTGCTGTTTTTTGCAGCGCGTAACCAGCAATCATCTTGCTGACTAAGAGGTATAGAACATACCGTATCAACCGATCAGACCCATGATCGAGAATAAATGCAAAAGTAATTATTTAAACAATTATTTCTGCGTAATTTTGACCGCTGTTTTTTTCAGCGCGTAAGCAGCAATCATATTGCTGACTAAGAGGTATAGAACGTACCGTATTAACCGATCATACCCATGATCGAGAATAAATGCAAAAGTAATTATTTAAACAATTATTTCTGCGTACTTTGTACTGCTGTTTTTTGCAGCGCGTAACCAGCAATCATCTTGCTGACTAAGAGGTATAGAACATACCGTATCAACCGATCATACCCATGATTGAGAATAAATGCAAAAGTAATTATTTAAACAATTATTTCTGCGTAATTTTTACAGCTGTTTTTGGCAGGGCGTAAGCAGCAATCATATTGCTGACTAAGAGGTATAGAACGTACCGTATCAACCGATCATACCCATGATCGAGAATAAATGCAAAAGTAATTATTTAAACAATTATTTCTGCGTACTTTGTACTGCTGTTTTTTGCAGCGCGTAAGCAGCAATCATATTGCTGACTAAGAGGTATAGAACATACCGTATCTACCGATCGTACCCGTGATCGAGAATAAGTACAAAAATAATTGTTTAAACGATTATTTTTGCGTAATTTTGACCGCTGTTTTTTGCAGCGCGTAAGCAGCAATCATATTGCTAACTAAGAGGTATATAATATACCGTATCAACCGATCATACCCATGATCGAGAATAAATGCAAAAGTAATTATTTAAACAATTGTTTCTGCGTAATTTTTACCGCTATTTTTTGCAGCGCGTAAGCAGCATTCATATTGCTGACTAAGAGGTATAGAACGTACCGCATCAACCGATCATACCCATGATCGAGAATAAATGCAAAAGTAATTATTTAAACAATTATTTCTGCGTACTTTGTACTGCTGTTTTTTGCAGCGCGTAAGCAGCAATCATCTTGCTGACTAAGAGGTATAGAACATACCGTATCAACCGATCAGACCCATGATCGAGAATAAATGCAGAAGTAATTATTTAAACAATTATTTCTGCGTAATTTTGACCGCTGTTTTTTGCAGCGCGTAAGCAGCAATCATATTGCTGACTAAGAGGTATAGAACATACCGTATCAACCGATCATACCCATGATCGAGAATAAATGCAAAAGTAATTATTTAAACAATTATTTCTGCGTAGTTTTTACTGCTGTTTTTTGCAGCGCATAAGCAGCAATCATATTGCTGACTAAGAGGTATAGAACGTACCGTATTAACCGATCATACCCATGATCGAGAATAAATGCAAAAGTAATTATTTAAACAATTATTTCTGCGTACTTTGTACTGCTGTTTTTTGCAGCGCGTAACCAGCAATCATCTTGCTGACTAAGAGGTATAGAACATACCGTATCAACCGATCAGACCCATGATCGAGAATAAATGCAAAAGTAATTATTTAAACAATTATTTCTGCGTAATTTTGACCGCTGTTTTTTTCAGCGCGTAAGCAGCAATCATATTGCTGACTAAGAGGTATAGAACATACCGTATCAACCGATCATACCTATGATCGAGAATAAATGCAAAAGTAATTTATTAAACAATTATTTCTGCGTAATTTTTACCGCTGTTTTTTGCAGCGCGTAAGCAGCAATCTCATTGCTGACTAAGAGGTATAGAACGTACCGTATCAACCGATCATACCCATGATTGAGAATAAATGCAAAACCGATTGTTTAAACAATTATTTTTGTGTCATTTTTACCGTTGATTTATGCAGTGCGTAAGCAGCAATTATAATTGCTGAGAGGTATAGAAAGTACCGCACATTTGTTGATGTGATAATTGTTGAAAATAATTAATTTTCTTCAATCATCTCGCTGCAGAAAAGCGCGAGCCACCAAAAAGTAGAACTCTAGCTGCGAAATTTCGAATTTCCTACGACGTCGGCGTTGACAAATAAGACGAAATCCTTTGTCAGCGCTGACCGTGCATGAGTGTGTGGGTATATACGTGTATTTACCCACACGAAGTGTGTAGTCGATGTGAAGGGACAGCATGCGGGAAGAAAATCTTCAACCGCGTGCGCCCGACAGCGAATACACACTGACCCACGCTCACACACGCGTTGCGTGCGTGAGTGTGGAGACACACAATGGATGCCTTGACGCAAGGCGCCCGACCCCGTCGCAGCGCGCGTTCGGAACGAACACGCGTTCGTGATGAATGCGCGCTGTGACATCTAGCGGTAGGGAGCTGTAGCTCGTGTGAGCTCTGCCCTACCGACTCGAGCCGGGGCTGCGTCGAACGTTTGTTTGGGTATCATTCCCTCTTAATTTAAGCGGTGGGTGAGCTCTGTACGATTTTTCTCGCTGAGTTATCGATGTTCAAAGCAAAAATGACACTTTTGACTTTGATGACTGATTACTCGGAGACTAATGGTCGCACAGAAAAAAACCAGAGGGTTTTGGAAACTTTGAAGTATTCTCTATAAGTTGCTTTTATCATTTTTTTATCAAGATTTTTTTATGCGGGAAAATGGATTTAAAAAAACGTGAAAAATGGCATATTTACGAATATTCTTTTAACTAAGGATTATTTTGCCAATATCGATAAAAAAAAAATCGGTTTTTTTATGATCTCAAAGTATCCTAAAAAAACCCTCAAAAGTTTAAACCCCTGCGATTTTTTTTTCATTGTGTTCCGAATGATCGAAATTGTGGTTTTTGCCAAAAATCGATTAAAGGCTAAATCTACCACCACTTATTCATCTTTTGAGAATCACAATTTTTTGTGGCACTGATCCGAATTTCCGGTGCTAAAAAATGTTGATTGTTCAACTTTTTTTTTTACTTTGGTTTTTTGATGGCTACTAAAAATTAGCTGATGCGAAAAATGTTTGAGCTCAAGATCTCAAAACTAGAGATTCACACCTTTAATTTGTTTTTTTTTTTATTTTGCTGTACGACCATTTTTCGAGGAGTTACAGCTATTTGAAAATGACCCTGAAATTGGCGGACGTTTTCAATATCCTTTAATTCTTTTGCCTAGTGTATATAGATTTTTCAAACATAACCTATATACACACACACACGCGCGCGCGCGCGCACACACACACACACACACACGCACACGCGCACACACACACACACACACACACACACACACACACACACACACACACACACACACACACACACACACACACACACACGCGCGCGCGCGCACACACACACACACACACACACACACACACACAAAACAAATAATTACAGAAATTGATTTGGTCTCTTATGCCGTATTTGCGACTGAGATGTTACAAGCACTCGGTAGCATAGGGACAGCGTGCGTAGCTTTGAGTAGGTAGGTTCTAGGTTCGAATCCATATAGGTGAAATATTTTATTAGAAAAAAATCAAATTACGACACAAAATCGTTGTGGTAAAACTCTTAATTAAGTGTTTCATGTCATTTTGGATTTATGAAATATTTTGTACTGTACTATATGTAAGCAAGTGAAGATTTTTTTGAATCGAATCTTTATTTATTCAATTTGAAAAAAAATCATATTTAAAAAGAATAGTTGAAACAAATAAAAAAATATCTTTGAAGTAAATAAAATCGTAGTAGGCCGTGGGACAAGAAAAAAACCTATTTGATTTGAATAGATCCTATTTAAATTGAATATTTTTTTCGGCAGTGTATTGGGGGTGGAAGGTCGGGGATTTACAAAAGAAGCCTTCCTGAATACAAACAAACCCAAACAAATCCAACCCCCTCCGGTGTGAGGGTTTTAATACAGGAGTTTGTTTAGGTAATAAATGAGAAAATTGTCCAAAAAACATGTTAGGCCATTTTTCGGAAAAGTCACTTACCTAAAGAATTACCGTCAAATTCATTCATTCTCTGACTGACAGAGACTTCAATGATTTTTATCACTAATAGCCTCATTGTCGGAAAACGACATATAAGTCCGAAAACCGTTATATTTTTATTACTGACAACGGAACGCGTATAACTTTGGTTGAACGTGTTCCACTATCAGTGAAAAAAAATATAACGATTTTTGGACTTATAAATCATGGATTTTGATCCATAATCCATAATTTAATTTAATCCATTTACATTATCAGTAAAAAAATATAACCGTCTTTGGACTCATAAATTGGGATTTTGGTCCGTCATTCAGCTATTAGTTGCAATGATGGCGTTGAAGTTTGCATCGTTGGGATGCAACGGAAACAGGTATTTCAATTTTTTTCATTAATTCATTTTTATTGTGGTCTATAATTGTTTAATAGTTTAGCTTCGTGGATCTTCATTGACGATAAGAAAAACCGTTTGGGTGGTTTTCAGACTCTAAATCAGCGGAATAAATGTGAACAATAGAAAAAATTTAACTTTTGTTGCATTCCAATAATGCAAACTTCAACTTAATTTATAATGACATATCGCAATTTTTCTGCACGCAACATTGCAACATAGGCTAAGGGACCGCAACTTATGAACACCGCACGCCAAAAGACGCTAAATAAATGATTGAAAAAAATGGATTAAAAAAATATACATTTTAAATCTTTCATCGTATTACGTTCTATTTTTGGCTCTTTCAATGCACCAAAGGAAAAAGGCATTAACTATAATACAAAGTGCGAAGATAGGAGAATATACATCCAGATACGATCACGGAAAAAAAGAAACAGCGAAAATCACAGTATAAACCGCATGAAAAGCAGGGTGCCAAATTTCATTTTACAGTAAAACAAAGTAATGTAAATCCTGTCCTACAAAAATGACGAATTTTACTGTACACACTGAGATTTTTACAGTTACACTGGCTTATTTACAGTTCGGTATTGTGAATACATCAGTGTCTTCAGTAAAAATATTCAACTGTAAAATTTACATGAGAGCACTAATTTTTATACTGTACGCAAAACTGCAAGGGTTACAGTGTACACTGTATTGAGTACAGAGTGATTCATTAAATTGTACAGTGTGGCACGGTAGTTTTACTTTTCTTTCGACAGTTCGTGACGTAATCTGTGCACTCTGAGATTTTTACAGGTACACTGATTTATTTACAGTTTGGTATTGTGAATAAATCAGTGATTTCAGTAAAAATATTCAACTGTAAAATTTACATAAGATCACTGCTTTTTATACTGTACGCAAACTGCAAGGGTCGCAGTGTACACTGTATTGAGTGCAGAGTGATTCATTAAATTTCACAGTGTGGCACTGTAGTTTTACTCTTCTTTCGACAGTTCATGACGTTATCTGTGCACTCTGAGATTTGTACAGTTAGACTGGTTTATTTGCAGTTTGATATTGTGAATACATCAGTGATTTCAGTAAAAATATTCAACTGTCAAATTTAAATGCGATCACTGTTTTTTATGCTGTACGCACATGAGGCACGAGGCCAGGGCACAAAGGATTGCCAGTTAGTAGTGCGCGGTTGATGGGATGCGGACATCGAAATTTGTGCGACAGAATTCAAGAAATTATAAAGGAAGAGAGAATTTAAAAAAGGTACGTTCTTGTCTAATTAGGACTTGTCTCACGCGTGGGGTGAGACACGTGGCCAGGACCGAAAGGATTGCCAGTTAGTAGTGCGTGGTCGATAGGATGCGAATGTTGAAATTTGTGCGACATAATTCAAGAAATTATAAAAAGGAGAGAATTATTTACAAAAAGGTACGTTCCTGTGTATGTGACTGATTTTTTAATATTTTCTACACAGTTTTCTCAAACTTCTTTTATGGATAAACTTTTTTTGTGTGTCTCATTCACTTCAGTATATTCTTGATATATATATATATATGTGTGTGTGTGTGTGTGTGTGTGTGTGTGTGTGTGTGTGTGTGTGTGTGTGTGTGTGCGTGCGTGCGTGCGTGTGTGTGTGTGTGTGCGTACGCGCGCGCGCGTGTGTGTGTGTGTGTCGACTATATATATTACATTGTGTGTGTATCGACTATATATATTACATTGCTTACAATGTATATTGTAAGCGAAGGTTTCGCCGAATTTTTTTAATTTTATTTTTATAATCAAATTTACAGTGTGACGTTGTGAACGGTATTCACTGGTTAGGACTTGTCTCGACCGTGGCGCGACCAGGACACAAAGGACTGGCAGTTCTTTCAGCGCTATCTTATGTTATTTTTACCCCTAATTTTGTATAATATACGATTTGTGGCACTATTAAATTACGGGGTTCATCAAGTTTGAATTACAGTATTAAAACAAGAACGTTTCCCGTGTTCACACTGTAAAAAACAACGGTTCAAAACTGAAACTATATCTGTTGCTAACCAGTTTCTAGAACAGAGGACTTCACTGTTAAAACACCTACATAAACTCTGTCGATATAACTGGCGCATTCATTGTACATAATACAGATTAACTAACTGTCAAATTACAAGTTTTGTTAAATTTATATTACAGTGTTGAACTGTCAAAATTTACTTTTGACTACACTGTATTTTGGACTGTATGTTCCAGTAAAAGATACAGTAGAGCGGTTCGAGTCCAAAGAGGACAGTATAGAAACTGTAATAATTTACTTTGAGCACACTGTATTTTGAGCACTGTGTTTCAGGTAATATCCCTGTGCAATCGCTCGAGTCCAATGCGAACTGTGTAGCCCCTGTATTTTGTACTATTTCTTTTTTTCCGTGTGCGCGTGGCGATAAATCTATATTGAAAGAAAGTCGCGGCGGTGTACAAAGGCAAGGCGCCAAATATTTTGTATAACGCAAAAAATGTTTGTTATTTTTACGGTTCAATTAAGGACTCACTTTCTCCGGTCGATGAGAGAACGACGAAAACCCAAAGGAAGAGCACCGGTATTCGTGTTTTCTGTAAAGATAAGAAAAAAATCCACGATAAACGTATATACCGCTATTGCGTAATTTGTTTAATCCACGTTCGGCCCCGGTTTATTTGTGCATGGCCGATCAAGTCACCGTGGAGTTCACGAATTCATAATCGAGAGTTCCTTGTACACATGGATCTCCCGTAAAATTTCACTATTATAGTGCGATGAACTTTCTCACTCATAATAACACTGAGCTCTCACTGGTCGTCGTAAATTTACTGCCATATTTAATTAATGATATATACATATGACACATTTGCGATCCGATATAGATAGCACAGTATCGTAATTGAATTGATAAAATCACATCATTTGGATTCACGCATTTTTTCAGGGACATTATATTTTTATATTTATTGACGAACCCTAATTATTATTTTAAAATGCACGTAATCTTTGAGTCAATATCATTTTCCAGAAATTTGAAAAATTCGTTTTCTTAGTTTTTTAAAAATGATTCTACAGACCTTTCTGAAGACGTCTGTGAATGCCGTTTAATGACATTCATACAATTAGCCGAGTTATAGAAATTATAAGGAGTACCCTCGGGGAGCACGTCCAAGACGCGGCAACTATAAACGCTCTTTTGTCGAAACTATGCTTTTCAAATCGGCAACCACGATATCGGATAAACAATTGGCCGATTGAGCTTAGATTTGGCGTACACCTTCAGGAGACTGTTTTTCAACGTTGGTAGCAGTAATTGAGTCGAAAAAAGTTTTTATACAGGATGCCCGAGAACTGATTGCAGTCCCTGAAATTGGGGGTTGGGGGTGAAATTCTGAGTTCATTGATATAAGTACATATGGGTTCCAGATCAACCCTTGAATTATTATTAAGTTTTAAAGGGGGGCCAATCAGGTGCACCCGATGAGCCAGCGTATGTCGGTGAGCGATACGTGCGTGTAGTGGTGCCGGTAGATGCAGTACTCCCGCTAGCCGCCACTACACACGCGTATCGCTCACCGACGTACACTGAGAAAAAAAATCATTGATCCAATATCATTGGTGTTATTGAATGAAATTTCGTTGATTCAATTGTATAATTGTTGGTGTAAATAATCGGATTTTTTAGTCCAAACAAAACGCTATTGACTTTAATAACATGATAAAATTGAAAGTTTTGTTTAATTCAAAAGATATATTGTTAGCCGAGAATAATATATAATTGAAACCATCTAAAAAATTATCGCGAACAAATTATATAGTTTTGAATGCATTTTCTGCAACGAACAAAAAAAGCGTTTCAATTGATAACATGAATATTTTTTATTCGAGTACACAAGAAAAATTGAATTTCGCTCTTCTGATTCAGATAAAATTTCTATTGAGTAAATATGTTATTTGATTTTTTTCACCATATCCGATATTAATTTCGAAGTACATTATTCGTTAAAATATTAATATTTTATTTTGATTGAAAAATATTAAGCAAATGTCTGAATTGGTTAAAAAATAATGCGAAAATAAAATTTGTTTCTTGCGTATTTGGTTGAAAAAAATCAACCAAATCATAGCCGAGCGCCACCGAAATTATAGGTGTGAGGGAACCTGTAGTTCTCGGAGTAACCGCTAGAAGCCGCACGCGCGCTCGTTTCTCGTAAGCGTAGCGCGAACCGAAAATCTACTTAAGTAAACGCCGGAGAAACTCTAAAGAGTATCGCTTCTTGGCCTGTGGCTATTATCAAAGTGTAGTATCTGTTCTTATCAGTTGAATATCTGATATTCTCTCCATGGATATTCCATTGGATATCTGATATTTTCTCTACTATTATCGTGGATGATCATTCTAACGCTCATTTTTTATTGAAGATTTAAAACAAATTGAAAAACTTACGGCGTCCCATGGCATATTCGTTTTGATGCAGTAAAGAAATAATTAATTCTTTTGATTATATTTTTGTACGAAATAAAAAATGTTGTAGCAACCGCTTAATTATTTTATCCATACATCTACGGATTGTATAGAGAATGATTTCAATAGAATATAATTTCATTTGAAGGATAATGTAGATATTCAGAGAACAGAAGAGCTTTTTCAAATAAAATAATATGTTATTTAAATCAATCACATTTTCCAATATTTTATAGTATTGTAATAATCTCATATATCGGTGGCACTCCGCAGCAGCACATTTATTTGGATCAACCAATATATTTTTTTGATCCAATTGTTTTTTTTCTCAGTGTACGCTGGGTCATCGGGCGCACCTGATTGGCCCGCCTTTATAAATTAATAATAATTCAGGGGTTGATCGGGGACCCATATATACTTATATCAATCGACTCAGAATTTCACCCCCAACGCCCCTATTTCGGGGACTGCCTTAGTTCTGGGACACCCTGTATAACTCGTAAAATGGTCAGAAAATAGAAAAAATGGATAATTAATCTTTAGCATGCCCCCATTTGGTACATTTTTTATTGCTGAATCTGGTACGTATCATCACACATTCATACAGCGTCGGGTCTGTTTTAATACTAACGCTGGCACAATATTGGCTGAAAGTTGGGCCAACCGTGGCACTAGTGTCGGGCCCGTTTCAAGATCAATATTGGTACGATATCGGTAGCCAGTCTTGGCTCGAGGACATTATTTCGGCAACGGTACATTAATGAACCTACACTTATGCGAGGGAATGGCCACCCATAGAGTGGAGGTGGGGCAGTACTGTGCCAATGTCGAACCAGTTGTAAATTTGTTCATGGGCTGTAGCCCACATTTGTTACTTCACTATTTCTAGTTCCTTTCAGTGAAAATAGTGACCCCCCCCCTGTAGTCGCTCATAAATATTATTTTCTAGTGCACTGGTGTAGCGCATAGTCACGAGGTCACAGGAAAACTGCGGAAACCGTGTGCCGATGAAGGAGGCTGGTTAGCCGAGTTTCGTAGTTGCGTTCACCATCAGAAATTCAACAAAACTGCCTCCGAGAGGCGATGCGCCATTGCGCAGCTGAGCAGTCCCTGCAGTGAGCATTGGCCCTGGCCAATGCTGCTTGACATGCGAGTTTGCCGCATTCGTACACCGACCGAGCATCCAGTATTGTTGGTCAGTTTCTTAATTCCATTTTAATCGATTTATTCAAGCGGAAATGTTTATTTGATTTAATTAATCACAGCCAAATGTTGTTTTGTTTGCATATGCCAACTCATTCAGATGTTTTCTTCGTGTGTGTTTTTCGTTTCCATTTAGTTGAGTTCTCAATTAATTAGTTTAATATATCATCATTACAATTTATATCGACTGATTGGAGCACACATTTGTGGACAACAATGTTTCGTTGGTTGTGAGGTTTTCTTTCTTTCATATGGTGGGTATGTAATTGGTCAATTTAATTTGTTCTTGGTACCATTTTTTTGCTCACTTTCCATTTTCGCCCACGATAAAGCGATCTCGATAAGTACGCGTTACTGAATTGCACAAGGCATTCGGTCACGTCAGTTAGTCGTACTAGCAACTTACATAGTGCTCTTTCGCTCGCCTTCAGGAAACGACACGCCTCGTACACATCGTTGCAACTTCCGATGTTGTATACATTGGTTTATTCGAAAGGGATAAAGTGTACGCGTATTATATGTTATAACGCTGCTTTTATCGTTGAATGTCGAATTCTCCGTTTCCGTTCATTATTCGCGTAATCATATTCTCACTTGTGATAAGTGATGGAGTTGCTTGATTACCGTACACGGGGAGGAATACGCTTCGTCGAGTTAAACTATTGCTATTTCTATTTTTCTCTATTTTTTCCTTTTCCTAAGCATCCAGTTATTTTCTTTAAAGAAAAAAAATTGTAGCGAAAGCTGCGACCGTTCGCAAAATATGTAGAGGTCGCTCAAGCCTAAAAAAATGCAAATTGTCATTGAAAAATTGATTTTTTGTCCTCTTCTCACCCATGAATTTTACGCTTCATCATTTTAAAGTAAACCTCGCGAAAGCTCTAGTCAGCCAATGAATATGTAGTGGTCGCTCAAGAGCTTCGAAATGTCCAATTTTCGCCAATTTTTTTACTCTTCTCACTCATAAAATTGACGCATTGTAAAATTTACTTGGGTTAAAAGTGTGAGGTACATTTGAAAAATCTTTTTATAAAGAAAAAAGGATGAATAGTTTTGAAAAATTTACAAAGCGTAAAATTTATGAGTGAGGAGAGTAAAAGAAAATTGGAAATTTTGAAAAGCGCTTGAGCGACCACTTAATATTCATTGACCGGCTAGAACTTTCGCGAGGTTAAGGGGCCAGTCCACTTTGAAAATTTCAAAAACCGATATTTTTTACTGTTTTCGAAAGTACATACATTCAGAAATATTGAGTATTTTTTATATGTATTTTTTTTACTTGAACGTCAGGATCTCATTTCGTCTACCTGAGCGTATAGCGCGCTCGGCTGATCATAGTATAAACTTCAAACGCATTTTTTTTTCGAAAAAACGTTTTCAAAATCTAGATCTAGAATCTTTGTAAATCTCCATCGTATCTCTAAAACTAATAAACCGATTCTCTTGAAATTTCAACCACATATTGTAAATATGATTCGCAACAAGATGACCCTTTATGGTGTTAACATTTTTATTTTTACTCTTTTTTTTGCGAAAAACTGCGAAAAAACGCGTTTTTTTTTACTTTTTTCGTTTTTCATCTGCCATTTTTTTATTTTTCGATAAAACTTTATATCTGTGGGTCATTTTGTAGCTGGTGTCATACTGAATCTAATGGACTTTGATTTTTTTGTTTCAGACAAGCCGTTGCCGAGTTGTGATGGAGCTACCTAGCCCACCTACTTTTGGGGCGCTACGTTAAACTATAGTTTTTGGACTTAAAAATGAATACAAATTAATTAATTGTTTTTTTAATGTATTTCAAGACTTTATTTATCAAGCCCAACAACTTTTATATTCATATCTTTTATAAAATCCTCAAAAGAAAATCGTGAAAATAGCCTTTTTTCGTGGCTTAAAAGTGGACTGGCCCCTTAATTTAAAAATTAGAAAGCGTAATATTTATGGGTGGGAAGTGGACGAAAAAAAAATCGATTTTTGAATGAAAATTTTAATTTTTGCCAGGCTTCAGCGACATCTGAATATTTTTCGACCGCTTGCAGCTTCCGCGACAATTTTTTTTTAATTTAAAGGAGGTAATTGGACGGTGAGAAGGAGAAAAAAAATAGAGCTAGAAATTGTGCCACCCTAGGATATATATATGTATTGGGAATATTGACATATTTGAGCTATATTGACATATTGACACTCTTGAGCTTCCGCAACGAATGCGGATACGAGGGTTAACCGTTAAGTCCTCTCTTTTCATTGTCTCGTCGCTGCCCATTTTATCAATTGCTAATGAAGTCACGTAGTAGGAAACGTCTACGAGGGTATGAACGTGCAATACCCAAATTCTCACCCATGCCTGTGTGTATTTCATCATTATTTTCGTGAATGAAATTGTAGCCCACGTTCACGTTTTCGTAGGGCACATGCGATGGAGATAATAGTTCGAGAAAAATTATTGACCCGCCTACGAGATCTCATAGCGAGTTACATTATTTTTTATACCAACGAACATCTAACATAAAAAACGGGAAAGTTATGGCAATCAAAAGTTTTGATTTACCACATGCATTTGTTAGACTGGATTAGTGGAGACGAGTATTAGGAGAATACCAAAATTACTCAAAGATGAGGTGTCTGGGTGCGTTCGGAAGACACGAAACAAAAAAAAAATTTAACGCTTTCGGTGTATAAAAATTACAAATGTGTATTACAACTGTTGTTTGGATGGTACGACAATATCATAAAAAGCAAACAAGTGTGACATCCATAGGCTGAGGTTTTGCTGTCGTCGGACAAATTTTTTGACCGCTATTTATGAAATAGATATATGCCTGCAACGCCGGGAAAGACGGATGTCAGTGATGTCAAAAAAGCGGTCCGTTTTGTCAACGAAAAGTACGGAATCATTAAACTTCATAGTGACTTACGTTTTTCAATTATTGCAATGGAAACATGTCAATCACCTGGGCAATGTTATTTCTGTCGAACTCATCAAAGTATTGGCCTACAGTATATACAATAAATCCATGCGAAAAAATATTTATCAACTGCCAATATTTGTATCGTGATATTGCTTCCATTCAGCAGAGAAATAAAGAGTTACACATCCCCAGTATCGACAATCATCGATCTTTTTTTAACTGTTCGATTATTGCACTCCGTACTTTTGTACGTCTTTTAAATATTTTTGTGTGTGATAAGGTACTGGCTCGGGTACAGGTGGTTTAAACGCATTTTTCTTGAAATTACATGTTTCGAGACAGTCGTCATGATAACTTGCACAGTTTAAAAAAAATTTAATTATATTTAATTAATTTAACTAATTTTTAGAAAAATGAAACTTTCTTGCGAATTCTTTTTAAGAATACTAAAAAAGCAATTTCATTGAGGTTTGGAGGATTTATTCTACATGGGTTGAGGTGTAGAAAAAACATTAAAAAAAAACACATAATGCTGCTAAGTAAGTCATAGCTACATTGACAAGGAAAGGTTGCGAGGTCGATCTCTTCGTTTTCGATGAAATTTAGCATGCTTGTAGAATGGGTAAAAATAGGCGACACGTATTTTTTATATCTGCGGAACCCGATTTTTAACGGGCGAAACGCACCCTCGCAAATAGGGATGTTTCTCGTCGATAACGTTATCGTTCTTATCTCCAATGTATAGTGCACGAAAAAATAAACATTGTTGCAATTTGAATTTTTTTCATATTTCGTACCGTTAAGACGGAATGACACCTCATCGCGGTCGGTATGGTAGAACAATTATAGATTCCCAAAAATCTCTGAAACGGCTCTTCAGATCCCGTCGAAACTTTGCCAAACGACGTCAAATAGATAGACGAATAGCTTCTAGCCCCTCAAATTTTCTCAAATTCAGAAAATTTGAGGGACTAGAAGCTATTCGTCTATTTATTTGACGTCGTTTGGCAAAGTTTCGACGGGATCTGAAGAGCCGTTTCAGAGATTTTTGGGAATCTATAATTGTTCTACCATACCGACCGCGATGAGGTGTCATTCCGTCTTAAAACGTTGTCGACGAAATATGAATTTGACACTCCAATTTTAGAGGGTGCGTTTCAACCCTCAAAAATCCGGTTCCGCAGATATAAAAAAATAGGTGTCGCCTATTTTTACCCATTCTACAAGCATGCCAAATGTAATCGAAATCGGAGAGATCGACCTCGCAACTTTTCCTTGTCAGAGCTGTTATTAAAGCGCCGTTGTAGATTGGTACGTAGAATTTAAAAAAATCGTCATTTACATTCGTTTAGCCCAAGAAGTACAGAACATTTTTTTAAAAATATGTTTTTTTTTTCGCAAAACGGTATCATTTTGAATCATTTTTTTGCCGATGGAAAATCGGCCTTGATTTGTTTATAAAAACGAGAATTGTTGATGAATCGTAAAAATCGTGTGTACTTCTTTAAAGAATCTATCCACGAAGCTACAGTTAAAATCTCGAATCCATCGGATGAAATCTGACCGAATTATACGTCCTTTCGATTTCAAAAACATGTATTTGGGAAAAACACGTTTATAGTTTTCAAACTGATTCAGGGGCTAGCATCCACACGACGGAATTGAAGCCGTCATTTAAGTTCTGCGTGTACCCACAGAGAAATTTTGATGGTAGGTCTTCAGTTGTTAGGTCGTTGCATATTTTTTGTACAACGACTGGACTGAACGATTTCAAATTGCTACTTTCACCGTCCAGGCTGTTTGATGCGTTTTGCAGCGCGTTGGAAAATCCCGAGTCAAAATTTTTAACCCGACAAATGAAGACAAATGAGTGCTCATAACATTTCGGTCGCTGATATGGCATAAGAGACCAAAGGAATACTTATAACTAGTTGTTGTATCACATAAGTTATATCAATTAGTTAATATCATTGTGATAATTAGAGTTTTATCGAATAACATGCTAGAGTTTTTTGAAACAAACTCTTATATATATATATATATATATATATATATATATATATATATATATATATATATATATATATAATTCCTCTCTCTCCACCTTCTCTACCCGCACGTCCTTTTGATATGAGTGTTGCAATAAAGATAGACCATTAGTTCAATCAAATAGAAAAATGGTTAACTCTATGAAAATCCTGTCTTATGTAAATTTAAAAAAATGTACTAGATCCACTCAGTGAATTTAACTAAATTGTTTTTTTTTGAACACATGAAAATGTTGAACTGATGAAATCGAATCTCAGATTTATTAGGATCAAATAAAATATTTAGATATTGGACGATATTAAATAGATTGATTTGAATAAATTAACATATTTGTAATAAATAACTTTAACAATGGAATGCAATAGGAAACATTTGGGTCTATGCAAAATCTAGTTAATTCAACGAAAAAATAATCAAATAGACGCGGTTAGTTAATATCATAATATTTAGCGGAAAGAAATAAAAATATGCTTCATACATACACGTGGAAATATTTTTTAAATTTTCGACGTGCTAAAAATGAAAACAAAGAAAAATCAAACATTTTATTTGAAATCGAAGGTAATCGGCCATCGCCATTTATCGACTCATTATTGAATGAAAAAAAAAAACAAAAGAAAAAAAACGAATGAGGTTGAATTCCAAACCGACAATTTCAATCTTTTCGAACATGAAATATATTATAATTAACACCCTAACGTTTCATATAGATATCAACAGTATATGTTATGTAGATCTACACTGCCAGCCAAAAGTTTTCGGGCACTCCACATAATAGCAAAACTTTTGAGCGCTGGATAATTGCCAAATAATGTTAGCGTAATATAATTTATTTAATTTATTATTTTACGACGATACTTTAAAGGTCTATATAATTAATTAATTATACAGAGCTTTATAGTATCTTCGTAAAATAATAATTATTCTACCATAAGTTTGCAATTATCCAAAGTGATTTTAAGTTTTGCAATTATCTGAAGTGTCCGAATACTTTTGACTGGTAGTGTATATTCGAATATATTAAGGGTTACGCCCACTTGCGATTTTGAAAAAATCGATTTTTGTTATTGCATTTTTTTGAAGTATAAGTATCCGGGCCCATATTTCTGTATGGACCCGGAATAGATGACTCTATGTAAGTTTACAAAAAAAATATTTTCTTCGTGTAAACTGAAATTGAAACTTTAAACGCGTTTTTCTCAAAATGGCATTTCTGAAGTCGATGACCAAGATTACTCGAACACTAATGAATCGATCTTCTTGAAATTTTGCAGGCTTATTTAATACATAAAAATGTAGTCTTTAATCGTTCGATTTTTTTTTCGAAAAAATGGCCGTTTTATAGCCAAAAAACGGCCGTTTTTTTCGTTAAAATCGAACCATTAACTTTGACTGTCCGCCATTTTGTGAAAAATGAATATTTTTTAAAATCCTTTGATTAAAGACTAGTTTATACTTATATTTGACTAAATACATCCGCATTTTTTTTTCAGATGATCCACCTCGCCGCAATGTTGGTCACCGCAAACCGTGTATATAAAAACAGTATTTCATTGACGGCCATTCGCCACTAAACAATGTAATATTTTTCAATAAAAAAATTACTGAAAGTTCTTCAAGATGTGTTCTTTAAGATGGTATATTGATCGATTAAAAAAGTTTTGTAGTTTTCTTTAAAAAAAATCATGAAAAAGGCCTTTTTTTGCGCTACAAGTGGGGGTAACGCCTTAACACAACCACATATTTCAAGTATAATATATATATAGTAGGTAACACGCGTTTTGACCCGACGACAAAATATCCTCATGAAAAAATATCCGCAAGACAAAATAGCCGCAAGACAAAATATCTGCCGATATTATATACAGTTTAAAGTGTACAGTCATGCCGTTGAAATTTATTCCATCACAAAAAGGAGGAAAATTATTAATATGTGACGGATATGTTTGGGTTTGGTTTGTTTGCTTGGGTTTGTTCGTTTGGGTTTGTTTGTTTGTTTTAGTTTGTTTGTTTGGGTGCAATGAAGAAATTCGTATTATGCCCCCACCCCACTATCTCACACACCCCACAAAGGTGTTTTGCGCGCGACCCGTTGATGTGGTGGACGAGATTTAGGATTTTGTCTTGCGAATGTTTTGTCATGAGAATATTTTGTCTTTCGGATATTTTGTCGCGAATATTTTGTCGTCGGGTCAGATGTGATGCAGCCATATAGTATTATATAATATACACCGTCGCTTAGAAGTTTGGATACACCAGTCGATATTTCTTGCTGCACTAAAAGTTACATAGCTTCGTAAAAAAGAAAAGATAACCAAATTTACCGAACGGCGTTTTGAAGGGAACAAATTCAGCTTTATTTTGCTTTTTTGAAATATTTTTTATGATTATTTTTCGACCCGGTACGCACTTTTGTACGTGACTGTTTTTCGGCTTTTTTCGACCATTGAGAATTGGGCGCATAACTTATGCAAAAACAATTTGTCACGTTTATCCATGATAAACTTGAACGGGGTAGCAGGAGCTCCATAATTGTTTTTTATAAAGTTTCGTACAATTTTTTTTCGCAATGTTATTTCATTTTATGCTAAAAAAGACTAATTCTAGATAATGCAATGTAACTTAAGAACTAGAGGGTTAAAGAAGAAATGTCAAAGATGTAAAAAGTCGCGTAAGTTTATACTGGATAGCCTGGCATTTTTTAAGAATTTTCCTGTGAGATTTTTCCTCACACGAAAATTCGTGACGCCCATTAATCCGATAGAGTTGGAGTAAGACTGTATATACGAAGATTCTTTTATGAATCGCCTATAAAATAATAATAAATCGATATTGAGCAATTTTGATTGTTTTAGCATATTAATATTGCACTAATAATTTGATAAGGTGACGATTTATTTTTATTAATTGTGTAGTATTTATTCATCTCCTGATAATGAATATTTACCTGTACCGTTCTTCGGGAGGAGATATCGAATTTGGGCCGAAAGCAGGTTAGGTGGGGTCGCGGCAACGGTTTGAGATTGAAGGCAGGTTAAGGACGCCTGTGGTCTGCACGTTTCACTGAAACTGGGGTTCGAAAGAAGGTTTGGGAGGTCTAACAGAGGCTACACTGGACCAAGAGGAGGTCTCTTCATGGCACTGAACTCGACAAATGGGGTTTTGTCGGTTCAACGGCGGCTGGCGGCTTATGTATTGCAAAAGAAATGGATCCTGCGAGGGTTCAGAGGAGGCTAAAAATTTTGACTCAGGATGAGCTCTAAAAATAAAAATAAAAATGCTCGCGTATAATTTCTTTTGTACTTCATTTTTTTATGTTTATACATCTATGAAACTAATAAAAAAACGGTCAATTTTTTTTCTCAGATGTAACACTTTAAAGCCGTTTTCTTCAAGCTTCGGAAATAATTCCTCTATGGTCCATTGAATCATTTAAAAATTGTTATTTAGGGCATTTCCTATAGACCATTAAAGCGCGAAATTTGACACAAAAAAGACTTTTATTTAAAAATGTAAAGATGCGATTTAAATACGAAATTAAAAAATTTGGACCACATGACTATAATAATAACATTACTTTGCAAGAATCGTCTAGGATTTTTCAGATCCATCAACCCATGGGGCAGAGTAGGGTTATTTGTATTTTCGACGGGGCCTGAACAACGTTCAGAGACAGAAATAATTTGTTGTTGAATACATTTTTCCTTATGTTGAAAAACTACCAGTAAATATGTGGCTATTTTTTTTACGGTTTTTTTTTACGATTTAGCCTTTCAAAACCCAAAGAACATCGAATTTCACCAATTTTTGATGCGCTCAGCTATGCACATATCCTTGAACAATTCTTCTCGGTCTCCTTATTTACAAACAATTACGTCAAGCATATAAAAGTATTCTTGAATCATCATTGAAAATTTCAAATGAATCATCCGATACATTTGCTTATATGTCGTTTGCGAAAAAAATGCGGGCAAGGTTCCGACCCCCCCCCGATCGAGCTGAAATTTTGTACAAACCTTCCTTAGTTAACGTGCGTAAAAAAAGTTAAAATTCAATATCTCGAAAATTATTGCTCATCGCCACAAATCCTTTTCGGGGTTGTCTTAAAATAGTAAATAGAAGGTTTGTGCAAACTTAAGCTCGATCTGGGGGGGGGGGGGGGGGGTCGGAACCGCATCCAAAAATGCCTCCAATTGTAAATTGGTTATGCGAGTAACGAATTGCGCGTGAATGTCAGAAAATGATTTAATTAAAAAATCGAGCGACCAATCACGGAGAGAATTAAATGTTAAAAATTACTGTGCAGTAACGGTAACCAGATGACAACCCTGAAACTTCGCTTATTATTACTGAGTAAAACACAGATTTTCACGAAAATAGAATAAAATTTCTTCTTCAGATAGAACATTTTACCAGACTTTCTAGTAAATTTTGATGTGTAACAAAATACGCAAAACTTAAATTTAAAAAATATATAATATCAGCGAAATTTTACTGTGCATTTTATTATTTCATGCCTTTCAAAAATGTCTATAAAAAAGTATCGTCTTTATAACAGTTATTTTAAGATTTATTATAAAATTAAATGAGTGTTAGAGGAAAATGTATTGTGCTCTCGGTAAACATTATCGTGCGCGCTTGGTTAAAATTATCGTGCAGCACGGTACGGTAATTTTGAGGCACTGCATGGTAAAAATTCCCCTCATACCTTCAGAATGGTATGGTGGGGGGGCTAAGTAGGGGAGCGCGGTCGCGTATCAGTGGTCGATTTATTCCTATGCGACGCGATGGGAGATCCCAAAAAAATTTCGTTTAAACTGCATATTTCACGGTCTCGTTGCGAGAAAGTGAAACGTAGCGATCGTGTTAATCGCGACAGTGTTTTTGGTTATATTATACATATAACACGTAAGTAATGGAAATAAACATTTTATTACAATGAGAAATGTACTTTTAAAGTTTTGGCTGAACAAAGTATTTGTTGTCGTGGAAATAATTTTGTTGCTGTTTTCTTGTCTCTACAAATTAAAATTCGGCGTGGTTGACAATAAGAAGATAGAGGCAGTTGATAGGCTTAGGCGTAGTTGATCATAGGCGCGAAAATGGTAAGCGGTCAATTTCTGTACTTAGCAACCACTTAAGTTTTTGATTATTGTAAATTGTCATCATAATAATAACTAATAGTTGAAAAATTCGACGTGATAACGTAACATACCGTTGGAAGATTCGTGATTATACATAGTTTTTGCATTACATGCTGTATAGTTTTGTTTGATATTTAGTTTTTTGTCACGTAAAGTCTTCAAAAATATAAATTAAATAATCATTTTTGTAATACAGTAACAATACGTATTTTCAGGTTGACAGAAGCCTTGACATTCCAATAAACGTAAGAATTAACGTAGTATCGGTCATTGTCAATAGTCTTGAATATTGTCTATTCGTCAGTCGATAAATTTATTAATTCAAAATATTAGGAAGTCCACACTACTTTGTTAGAGACCACGGATGGAAAATTAATTCTCCAATCATACCGGAAAATTATCGGATTCCCGAAAAAAAACGTGCGCAATTTGTTGGCAAGAACATTATTGAGGAAAGAAAAGGATGATGCTTTTCGAGGTGTGCGGATTGAAGAACATCCTCAACGTCTTGATAAATTCATGTAAGATATTTTCGTTATACATTTGTTCCGAAAAATGCGCTTTATATACATTTCTGATGTACATGAAGTTTGCATCGTTGCTATCCAACGGTTTCATTTTTTTTTTTTCGATTTTGTAATTTCCTATTTTTTCTTGGTCAGTTCGGCTCTAGTTGCTAAAGAAATATGGTAAAATGAATAAAAAATATTTACGGCCACCGGGACCAACCAAACAAAATCGAAAAAAAAATGAAACCGTTGGATAGCAACGATGCAAACTTCATGTACATAAATTTCTGATCTTGGATACTCGACGGTGTTTAAGCTTGAGTCGCCGGATTCATGGTGTGGTCTTGCGAGGGACAAAGAAGGGACAAAACGTGAAGACAAAAAAGATGGGAACACAAAGGAAAAAGATGTGAAGCGTGCAATTATGTAAGGGAAAGGGGAGGGAGGGAGCCTCGGCCAATTGGTAGCCCCGGCTATGCCAGATGCAGACGGATGACTTCTCTTCTATATAGCTAAGATTAGCATGAAACTCTGTCTTCTTGGCTTAGAAAATTTATATTCATTTATATGTACATTTTTTTTAATTTAAATAGCTTTTGTTAATCAAAAATTTCACGTGTATTTGAAAATTTATCCAAATCATCTATGTCAAACCAATGTTTATACTTTTTTTGCAGCATAAAGGCAGACAGATTCGTGGATCTTGCAGCTCAAATAGAAGTATTGTTTCCAGGAGAAAATAAATACACGTATTATTCTCCATATAGACGCGCGCGAAATGTCCGGATAAACCCTTCCGGAACATTGTACGAACATTACCAATATTTGAAAAGTTCATTAAGAAAAAGCAACATTTTGGAACGTGTGCATGAACTGCCCCATGAACAACCAGCCATTACCGGTAAGAACGTTTATATTTTGAAATTATAAAAAATAACGATAACTTTTAACCTTTTTTTAAACTCGAATTAATGTTAATTTCATTTTTTTTTCAATATAGATGTTGAATCGGAATGTCTTGCCTGGCTGAGAAATCATATTGAGCCAGAAGAAACGGTTTTCTCAAACTGGAGATCATCATTTAATGCCCGGAAAATTCTTTTGAGCCAAGGTACAACCGTGTCAGAATATTTCAACACATTTCCCAGTCTGAGGAACCAATTTGGCAAAGAATTGGTAAGAATACAATATTGAATGCATGTTGCTTTTATTGCATGTTTATAAAATACTAAATAACCATCGAAATTATTAATGCAGTTGGAGTCTGATTTCAAAAAAATTCAAATCCCGGACGGAAATTTTTTCGACACTTGGGACGAAGTCCGGGATTTTCTGATCGCGGAAATTAAGGGATGCGAAAAAATAAAAGACGTGGCAGATAAAGCCTTCGTACATTTGCTGCCAACTCTACTATTGCGTATGTAAAAAAACCTATTTATTTTATATATATTTTGTCCATACGTTGCATCCTCGAGAAAAAAAACTGATTTTATAATACATTGAACTGGAATTGCAGACAATAAAGACGTCATCATTTTGCACTTGCTGCCATATTTGATAGACGGATCGCGACCCCAGAAAAGGAAGCGGAACGCTGGGGGAAATGATCCAAATGTCAACCACAAATGGGCAATTGTGGAAAGACGGGCATGTTTTTTCATACACATTGAGGTAAATGCAATGTCTCGATAAAATTTTATTAATTCTGATTAATATGTACCCGTTATGCTTAGAAAAAAAGAATAATAAATTTCAATCAATAATTTCCAACCCACTCAACAATAAATATGTTTTTTGTACAGACAGCAGAGAATTTGCACACCACGCTGGAAAGAAGAAAAGATGAGCTTCGGTCAAATCGTCTAACGCTGCAGCCTACGCCGATATTTGTGGGACCATTACTTGCCATTGAAGCAGCCTACGTATTAATTAATGACACGCTGTATGCAGTCGATTCTCCACTGCACGCAATCGATTGTTGCTTCAAAGCATTTACAGCTTTAGTCTGCGCATTTCCGGAACCGGCTAAATCGCTTTGGACATTTATCCAACAGGCATTTTTCAAAAATTTTTCACGGACAGATATTCCAAATCGTTCGGTCAATGTTTTGGTCGGACAAATTGAAAACTTATCAGCAATGCGTTGAAGACTGAATCTTCTCTTTCTTTATTTTCGAGAATTATTTAACATCATGTTCAACTGTCATAAATGCAATGGGTTATATCCCAGCCATATAATATATTTAAAACATTTCAAATTGTGTCATCCAAATCTATCGGAATATAAATGTGGAATTTCTACTTGCTCAAGAACTTTTTCTTCACTAAATTCACTTCAGAAGCATACACGATCGAAACATATAAAGATAAACGTCAAATCGGATAAAAAGCAGGTTTTGTCTTCTCATTCACAAAGTAGTTCGACAGTTTCAAGCTGTAATATTAATGATAGAATCACTTCACCGATCGAAAATACATCACGCCATGTTGCAAACATTATTCAAACTGAAAACGACAAGCTGGGTTCAAATTCAACAAAAGAAATTGATGCAGGTACTCTTTTCGTCGCAAAATTATTCGAATATCCGGATCTTCCGAGACTCAGATCGGTCGATATAATAAATCGGGTACATTCTTTGATTAATAACGTAGTAAGCACAATAGAAACCGAAGTTGTACAATCCATAAAAGCAGCTTCATCAAATGAGTCCGGACTTTTGCAAAATGTGCAAAAATTTTTGCAGCAAATAATTCACCACTAGAAGATTCATTGTCTGAGTGGAAAAGCTTGAAAAAATTTGAACAATTAGGTACATATATAGCACCACAAGCCTATATGTTGGGAGAAAGATACGAATATCGTAATAAAAACGGTACACAAATATTAAAAGCGGTACCTGTGGTTGCGCAATACATTTCCATTCGATTTGTTTTGAAGCAGTTTTTTGAAATGCCCAATCTACTAAACGAGACGTTAAGCTATATGGATTGTTTAAAAGAAAACCCTGAAATTTATTCGAATGTAATCCAAGGTCCACTATGGCAAAAAATTTCGTCCAAATTCAACGACGATATTGTACTTCCGTTATTTCTTTCCTTTGATGATTATGAAACTAACAACCCTCTAGGGTCTCATAAAGGAATTTCGAAATGTGGTGCCCTATATATTTCTATTCCTTGTTTACCACCACGATTGGTTTCCAAGTTGGAGAACATATTTTTGTTCGTTTTGTTCAACACTTTAGATCGAAAAGTCTTCAAAAATAACATCGTGTTCAGTAAAGTCACCGATGAACTTCTATTTCTGGAAAACAAAGGAATTACAATTAACGTAAACGGCAATGAAAAAAATATTTTTTTCAAACTAACGTTAATTATCGGAGATAATCTTGGACTGCATTCTATTCTAGGGTTCAATGAAAGTTTTAACTCCCATAAATGTTGTCGATTTTGTCTAATTGATAAAAATAATATCAATGATTTTTTTGAAGAAGACGAATCTCTGCTTCGAAATAAGCAAAATTATGATGAAAGTTTAATTAAAAACAACTCAAAAGAAACAGGTATCGTCGAAAAGTGCATTTTCCATTGCATGCCAGATTTTCATGTAACGGAAAATTCGTCGGTAGACGTTATGCATGACGTATTGGAAGGGATTTGTCAATACGACCTCGGTTTAATTTTGAATGAGTACATAAAAAAAAAATACTTCTCATTACAAGAATTGAATGAACGCGTGCGAGGAGTTTATTACGGGCAAAGTAAAAATAGACCTCCAGAAATTCTTTCGACACATATTGAAAAAAAACACTTAAGAATGTCGGCTTCGGAAATGTTGTGTTTCGTTCGTTATTTCTGTATAATCTTAAGCCATTTCGTTCCTGATTATGATGAGACATGGGAATTAGTCCTATTATTATGTAACTTGGTCGAAATGATTGCCAGTACTGATGTTGATGCACAGTTTTTCAACTTACTCAGAGTAAAAATTTCCGAATATTTGCAACTATTAGTCTCGATATATCCTGGTTGCATGAAACCAAAACATCATTTTCTAGTGCACTATCCGACTGTAATGATGATGTCAGGGCCGCTCTGGAAAATGTCATCAATACGGTTTGAAAGTAAGCATCGTGAGGGTAAAATTTCATCCAGAGCCTCAATAAGTAGAGTCAATGTTTGCAAAACTATCGCCGTTAAACATCAGTTGCAATTAAATGACAAATTTCTAAACAAAAATATTTCAGCCCCATGGTCATGCAATCCTAACTTGATCCGTAAGGTAGCGACAATCGATTTGCCAGGTTTACCCTTTATCGAGGAGTTATTACCTCCGGGCATACAAAAATCAAGGGAAGTTGATACTCTCAACAAAATAGGTATCAATAACAGCGCAATTAAAGAAAATAGCGTAATAATAATAGCAGCAGAAGATGGCCCAGTTTTTTATATTGTAAGCGTTATTATTATTCATAAGACAAGATTTTTTTGTATTGTTAAAAAATTAAACGATGTATTCTTAAATAATAAGTTGCGAGCATATGAAATTTTTAAGAGTGAATACAGTTTTACGATTTTAAATGATGACGAAGTAATGTGTGCGCAAATTAGTCACATCACTCGAGCCTACGATGGTACAAAATGTATTATAAATAAATGTTAGTCTTAAGTGAAAAATAAATTCTAATGATTAAATTTGTCTCCTTATCTATTTGTTGAGTATACCAATTTATATGAAAGAAAAAAATTTTCCCAACAAAAAACGAACAGCATTAATTTGTACCAATTTTTCAATAATAAATAATATTCATTATTATTATTATGGTTATTATTATTTCGGTTATTATTATGATTATTATCGCACCAGTTTTTGAAGAAAAAATACATTTTACTAAGGATTTCTTCAATCGAAGAATTTAAATTTTACCAGCCTTATAGGGAATTTTTCTTTCGAGGTTGACGCAGGTAAATTTTACTGTGCAGTACCGTAAAAATAACGTACGGTGCGGTTGGTAATTTTTAACCGACAGTAGGTAAATTTTCGAATATATATGCTAAATTTTACTGTCTCCAATTTTTACCCTTCTTGTATAGTAAAATTTGAACTACGTATTTGAAATTTTCTGTAACGTCAGTTAAAAAAAACTTGTCGCATACTAATTATTATGTTTTTCTCACTTGTCACCACATTGAAATATATCACGGTAATTTTTACCGTGAAATTCACCACAAAAATTACTTTTTAATTCTCTCCGTGATATGTTAATGCCTCGTTGAAATTTAACGGGTTATACGCAGTAAGAAATTTCACACAATCGTTTATTTTTAATTGCATTTTTGGAATGTACAAATATGTGAGTATATTCCCTGAAAATTTCAAATCGATCCAGCGAATATTCTCGGAAATACACACATATTTGTAAGGACGCTCGGAGCGCTACAGAGTAAGCGCGCGAAACTTCAAACGCGTTTTTCTCAAAACGGTGTTTTCAAAGTCGGTGAGCACGATTTCTCGAAAACGGCTCAACCGATTGGTCTGCAATTTTAATACAACCTTGTTAGATATATTCTTCCGGTATTGATCGAAGGAATAATATTTCCGATAATTATTTCTATTTTTTTCAACGATTTAACGAAAAAAATTTGGTCGAAAATCGAAATTGTTTCTTTCCGGAGCCACCATTTTGTCAAAAAATTTAATTTCGACTATTCCTTCGATCAATACTTGGATTCATCTATCCCCTAAAAGAATCTTTTTGGTTTTTTCATTTTAGATAATCCAAACCGGAGATACTTTGCTCACCGCCGGACACTTTTTTTCGGAGACCTCCAGGAGACTTCCTACAGAAGCAATGTTAATGAATATTTTTGAAAAATAAAAGTGCCAATCTAAAGCTAAAAGATGCCAGTACATTGCCTAATACTTTTCGTTTTGCCCAAATGAATCTGAAAAAACAACTTTGTTGGCCTTGCAACTGCGTATAACGCCTTAACGCACGAGACTATTGCGATTGGACGAGAAAATGGATGGCAATCATTCGTATCGTGAAAACTATGGTCAATTACCGACAGTTAATCTTCTGCCTTGATCGCTAGAATTAAGGAAGAGTAGGCGCTAAAAAGAGAGAAAAAGCGCAGAAAAACTACAAGGCAGGGACTGAAGTATAAGGGGCCGTGACACACAGCCACTCCTCCATTATGTAACCCTCATAAGCCCGTGCGTTCACACACGTATACATATATGTGTATATATATATAAACATGTGTGTGTGTAGGTATATATGAAGTATATAAAGAGAAAGCACGAAAAAGAGAAAGAAACCAACGCCAGTTCGAAACGACTTTCTCGTCGTCGTCAGGCGTCCAGATGAGACTATACATTCGCAGAAACGTAACTAAATGTATACGAAAGTTACGGAGCAGTCAAAATTCGATGAACTAATTGCAAAATCGCGAGATTTAACGTTCTGTCTTCGAAATTATCCAGGTTCACGCGATTCAATAAACACGAGGAAATCACCGATCGTTGATCCTGCACGTGTCCTCAACCTTGGAGCATCTTTATTAACATGTGTACTTTCAGTTCATATTTTAATCACTTTGACACGGTTTCTATTTTATTCTGTAAAATGTATGTTCTATTATTATTGTTATTATTATTATTAATAGTGGAATGCAAATTGATAGCTCGCATTGTCGTCGATATTTTTGAGATAGAGATATCGAAACGAGGAAGTTCAATTTATGAAGACAAGTATAAGTCGATTAACTGTCAGGGTTGGGCCCTTCTATGGGTGTGTCGCATATTGATTCAATGCATACAAAATGGGACCATAATTGCATTCAACAAAAACGGTCTTTATAGAATTAGATATATTAGTTATTCGATATAAATCGCTGGATAACTTATTATTACCAATATAATTTTCTTATTTCGTTCGAGATTGAGAAGACTAAAGCTTAGAAAGGTCAAATTCCTACTTGGAAATGATCAGAAATGCTATTATATGCGTATTGATTTCTAATTGGAAAAACAGAAGACAGACCAAGTTCTTGGACCGTGGCCACAGACCTTAAGGTACTGTACTCCTTTCACGAACCCAAATATTTTACACTTAACTGATTTTCGTCTATAATAAAGTAAAAATATATCCAAGTATACCGGTAAAATTTCAAGCCAAGTTACCGAACCTTTGACGAAAAATTACGGCCCTAAAAATCGTCTCATTTATACGGCGCTTTATGGACATGTGACGCTGGCCACATTTCTATTTAATAATTTATACACTAAATGAGTCTAGGTGCCTGATATAAACTGCTCACAGGTGTAAAAAAGTCTAAAGATTCCGTAACGACAATAAAAACAGAGGGTCACCGAACGTTTAAAGAAAATATTAATGTTAAAATTTGGAAAAATGTGACTAACAGAAGAATTTACGTAGCCGTGACGTTTAAAATAAATGGAAAAATGTCTCAATCCACTAAATTTGCACGAAATGTTTTATTCTAGTTTACCGTTGTGTATAATAATCAATTGTAACTTATTTTTGTATTAAGCGCAATAGTAATTTACCGACGATTCAGAAGGCCCTGCTCATGCCCCTGCAAAATACGGCCCTCCGCGAAAGGAATACCTTAAGAAAATACGACTGCTCGTGTAAAATCTTCACTGTTTCTGCAAGGCTTGTTCAGATTCGCATAGTAAGCAATGGTTTCAACATGGGCTACTTCAATAAAATTGGCATCAGCCTGGAGCGAGTTTATGTAAATCAACTGTCAAAAAAGGGATTCACAGGTTAAAGTCCGGCGTCAGCCTCGTTGACCATGTTAACAATTGCTCAAAGAATAATACCTGTTAAAAGTGGTGCAATTTACGTAAAAATATTCCACCAGTATGCATAAAATTTCTATAAATTATGCAGATGAAATTACACCTAGTTGTAAGTATCACAATTATTTTGTTCCACATAAGACGAACCGGAAGATCATCAAGGAACTAGAACAACGAAAACCTTTATTTTTTGTAAAAAAATATATATCAAGTTTGCGACTTTTTTTCGTTTGTTAGAAAATACATATATTAGAGTATAGAAAGAACGACTATTATTTTTTCAAATTTTCGTATTTGGTAGTTGTAGTTAGATAAAATAAGACGCCTGTAAGAATATGAGCCCTCAATATTAATATTTAGAGGTTCCTCATCCCAACTCTCCATTTCCCATGCTAATAACATGGAAAAAAAACTTTGTTTGCAACATTTTAATTTTATAACTCGCCAACGGGTAAACGTATACCAATGGCCAAGGGACTTAGGAATTGCTTTATAGAAAAGGTTTTTTATCGTTTTGTAATAAATCTACTCTTTCAAAAGTTATTCAAGGTGAAAGCTGACTTATAGTGATTTTAAAAATTTGTTCACTTTTCCGGCGGACCTATCAAACTTATCACAACATGTTATAGGCCCTTTTTGTAGTAATTTAATTTTCGATAAAATTATGTCATTAATTAATTGAAAACTTCCATAGCTTAATAGTTAACGGCTTTACAAATTCATTTTTTTGGCGGAAAGTTGCTATTTCCGTGAAATTAAACGTTATATTAACCAAAAATATAAATAAAAAGGCGCCAATTTTATGAAGCTATTTTTTAATGCTTACTGTTGATGAAAATTGTAAAACAGATGAGCATTTTTTTTCGTTTTTCCAATATTTTTTTTCTAAAACAATACATTTTAGAATTCTAGATATAAAAGTTATGCAAAAAATTGATATTGAAATAATGTTTTTTTTTCTACAATCCGGAAAACGTCGACAATGTTCTTGTACTACTTCCAAAAGACATTGCAATTGTTCCTCATTTCTCGTTAAACAATTATTGGAATCTTCTATTAACGCAATACCACGTTCTGTAACGTCCGTTATTATCCTCAGATTTCTAAAAAAATTACAAATTTTCGTGAGCCTTGTTGCGATTAGACCACAGTGCCATGGTTTTATAGAAAATGAAATGATCTACAAAAAAGGTTTTTCGACATTTTGGAATAAGTCTGATAGTTTCGCCGGAAAAGTGAAAAAATTTAAATTCACTATAAATTCAACTTTGACCTTGAAGAACTTTTGAAAGAGTAGATTTATCATGAATCTATACGAGACCTTTTTTTATAGAGCATTCAAGTCCTTACTAAAATATTTATGTTGGGGCATTGTTGTACGTTAACCCGTTGGCGAGTTATAACATTCAAAAGTAGCAAGCAAAGTTGTCTCCATGTTATGAGCATCGGAAATCGAAAATCGCGACGAGGAACGTCTAAATATGAATATTAAGGGCTCATACTTTTAACAGGCATTTTATTTCACCTTGCTGCAACTTTACGCTGGAGAGCAAATATTAAAACACTAATAATGACCTAATCTCTTCGAAGAAAACATGCTATATATGATTTTAATGAATTTCTTTTCCCCGAGGACCCCACCACGTCTTATTATCTCTGAGTATATGTGGTTTGTTAGTACCACAGTCTGACTGTCGTATATCGGTTTACAATAAATCATTAATAACAATTGTGGAAAAATGTTGTTTTTGGTTTAATTCAACTGAATCAACCAGTTTTGAATCATCTGTTGCTAGACTGATTGGGAGTGCGTCGATTAAACTTCTGTGCGTGGCAACCGATTGTAGACTCGAAATTCGATAAGGACCTTTCAGACAAAAAATATGACAACCATACTGTGAGTCGTTGCCATAAAGGACACCGGGTATTCTCTGAATCATTCGGTAGTTGAAGTACGTAGCAGAAAGCGCAGCGGGTGGAAGAATGTTAATGAGGATTAAGTTACCCATGATTCTTTCGGGCCTCGTACCTATACGGATCATAAACAATATCATTCGAAATAAATAACTAGCCAGGCGGAAAATAAAACAGTTTAGGGTACCGCATAATTTCTCTAGGTGTGGGAGTCTCCGGGCGGCGTGTGCACTGACATATATATATATATATACACATTAAAGTGTATCTTGCGCTCCTAGATCTGCAAGCAACCAGACTGCATTCTCCGGTGAATGCATTTTGCTCTGCGAACGCGCGAGTTCGCTCCTACAAGAGTGAGCGTCTGGCATTTTAGTATTGCAAGGAATAAGTGTATTCGTACGTGATATATAATCTTTGTATGTTTATACGCGTCTCCACTACGTTACGTACTTTCTTTATATAGCGTCTCACCGATCCCCTCAGTCACTATCTCTTCTCTCGCAGCCACTATCGCGATAGTGTAGGCTTTTCAAGTTATATCAGGATTCTGGACCCTAATCCTGTTAGCCCTGACCGCGAGACCCTTTCTTATTATATTTCCGATTTGAATATATACGCGTATAAATATATCTGAATAAGCATTGGCGTACTTAGATAAGAGAGAATATTTTCCACAAATATATATATTTTACTCTCTCCTCGATTTATGCGTACACGTATTCAAATATATTCCTCTTTTGAAAACCATATTTTGGTTTCAATGCGAAATCATTTATTAATCATCGCAGTTCAATGCGTTGAAAAATGTTCCTATGGTCGTTGCGAAAAGAGTGCTGTTCATTGTATTTTCGCCTGTGCCTCGTTTTATCGACCGGCTAACTCTCGATTTTCGGTAGCCGACGAATCGGCAAGATCGGTTGCTGTGGAATGACGCACGTTCTCCTAGAGCTTCACCGTTACTCTTATTGCAAATATCCCAACCTTCATTTTATGTATAATCTCAAGCATTTTATTTCAAATGCTTGAGGTTATTTTTTTCAGATATTCTAACAGTTTGAGCGTTGATTCAACGTTTTGATTTTGGACACAGGCCGCTAATGGAAAAGGAAATATGGGGAGGGGCGTCGATTTCCGGTCACACACACACATAAACACATGCTTGCGTACATGGATTTTACGTTGATTCAACATGCTTCTGAGGGCCAAAAGTATAAACATCATATAGTTAACAAGTAACTACCAATTCTTCATGAAAATCAACATTCGTTGGAAAAATGCGACGCCTGCAAAGACAAAGGTTCATTTCGCAATGTCATTTTCGGTAGGCGAAAATACTTCAAATAATCTAAATACAATAATATTCGGCAGATAAAAGTTTATCCAGTTATTTTAAGGTTTGGTCATCAAATGGTTGATTAACGTTTATTTTGAAATGTCGGTTGTAATAGTCATATATTTTGGAACTCTCGGCGATGTCAGAAAAGCAATTCCAAACAGGTTGATGCCAAAAAATCCTTATCTCGAACGCCGAATAAAATGTGGGATGCGTAGGGTTTTTTTATTTGTTTGTACAGACTGCATGTTGGAGAGCGGCAAGGCCATTCGGATGCGTTGAGTCGTAAGAAAAATAGAAGAGAAAGAATAATGATTGCCTGGGCTCTTTTTGTCGTTGTATATATACGTTAAGGGGAAGAAACCAAGGTGGCTTAAAAATTCCCGTGCATAACGAGCTCCGTCGTCGTTTTATTCCATTTTTGAGCACCGTCTTGTTCCTTCTCAGGGACAAGACGGGATTTTTTTTTCATTCTTAAATTTCACCACTTCGAGTATCACGAATGGAAAATTTGGATGGTATATTCGCACTTTAGTTGGGACGCTTCTCCTTTTGAGCTTGCTGTGGCTGAGATCAATTTTTGTTTTCAACACTAAAGAAAAGGATTTGGAATATTAGTATTAAATGAATATATGAATATAAATAATATTATCGCTGCATGAAAAATACTTAAAACATTAATTTTGTTATTTCTTCTTCGATTTCGCAATTTCTATATTCTAGACGCGCAGTTTGAGTGGCGACAAAGATAATTTCGTCGTTTCAAGTAGTGGATCGGTCAATCCTTTCCCGCTGCTTATTCCATCATGATGTATATGTATACGCGTCTCAGGCTCACTTTTACTTTTCCATGAAATTTGTTTCCCCAGGCATCTACACATATATTATCTATCTTATACTTTGGCTTTATTGCGTGAAAACTTACGCTGTTTTTCCTACGAATGGTAATCACTATCGATCGATTGACTACTTTGTCCTAAAAAATTGCGTAAATATCAAATTATGTGATTCCACGTGAATGAGCGACAAAAACGAGACAGGAGAGACAATCACTAGGTGGATTATTCAATGAATGCATTTTCGACAAAAATGAATTACTCTAGTGCGTTCATTTTCATTCGGCTGAATAACTGGAATAAACAGGCAGTTGCGATGCCGAAGCGGGACGAGGTTACAACAAAATTAAAATGAGACGAGAAGAGAAGTGACCAAACGGGATTTCGGAGCGAGAGTGATAAAGTCCAGTTGTATATATATATATATGTATATTTGTAAAAGCTGCAACATTTGAAACCTCATTGTAGAGAAAATAGAAAATGTCAGAGTAAAAGTGATAATGAAACGAGGGTGGGTGTTATCGAATTTCAATGCCACAAAAATCGAACCAACCTAGAAATCACGTTGAAAAAAAATGCAAACGTAATTTTCAAGTAAATGCCACTGGCAATTTTAATTTAAAAAATGCCGAATATGCTATACAATTAAGAAACAAAACAGCATAAAATAAATTAGTCACAGTATGAATTAAAAATGTATGCTTCGAATGTCCGATAATTGAATATACTCTGTAGGGAGGTGCGAGCATTCTTAGCGCGCGTAATCTTGACTTAGTTTTTCGAGTGGAAATCTTTTTTTTCGGAATTATCAGTTTCCGGAAAACGATTTCCTGGAAGGTTGTGCAAAAGCTACAAAGTATATGTTAATGATGTGTTTCATTTTTTGAAAGGTTTGGCGAAGAATTTTTTTGCAGGGTCATTTCGAAGTAAAGTCAAAGAGTATGTCAGATGCTATTGAATAGAGGGTCTGCAAGTTCATCGCAGTCAAAGAATTTTATTGCTGAAGGTCAACCACAGCTATGACTGGCTGTTTTAATGCTGAGCGTACAACTTTTCTCTCCCTGCCATTTCTCTCTCTCTCTCTCTCTCTCTCTCTCTCTCTCCCTCTCTCTCTCTCCCCCTCCCCGTCTAATCATCGCACACATAGTTTCACTTTCACGCATACTACTCTCTGAATGACATACGAAATCTTAGCGAAGGTCGATTCTCTTCGCCAATGAGCCGGAGAAGGCCGTTTTCCATCTTCCGTAATACGAGGTGGAGTCGAACTTCCCCCGAGCGTAAGTTTAAAAAAATATCATCTGCTTTCACGTAGCCATGTGACGGCGCGATACAACATAGATTATTCCAATATTCTAACTGTTTCGGGCTATCATATACGCACTTTTTTGCTACGTGAGAGTAAGTTCAATAAGCAGAGATTCGATTGTCTCATCACCGAATTCTTTTTTATCGGAAAATAATTATTGTGTGCCATTTGGTTACGTGCTACTAATCATAGAATTAAATACAGGAACAAATATTCATTAAACGTAGTTAAAAAAATTGATTTAATATAATCAAAAGAATACATGAGATTTTTTTTCTTCATAGAATTTATATAGTTGAGTTGTTAAGAAGTTCAGAATAAACTTAAGCTAAATACATTGTGAACGATGTGGAGATTTGCCATAATTAGAGTTATTCACGATTGATATATTTAAATTGTTCATAGTTGAAATCGTGCCAAGATATAGTCGAAATTCACTTTTATTGATTCGCAACAAAATACTTTTATGAAATGTACTTTCTGTCCCTTTTCCAACCTTGTTTACTGACAGGTAGAGTACAATCGTTATTATGCATCGATTTTGGATATTATTTGCACTTGATCGTAGTGTACGTAAAATAGAATATTATAGAAGTTAAACGGCGGCAAGTGAGATTTGTTGACTATCTTATATTTCGAAGGACGTGCCCACGGCGATTTTCAAATCTCTCTCTCTCTCTCTCTCTCTCTCTCTCTCTCTCTCTCTCTCTCTCTCTCGAATATTTGAATATATTTTGAGGTACATAGGCTTTGCCGGAATAGTTTTGCAATTCGAAATTATTGCTACACTCACGCTCCTTCTTTGACTCCTTCAACTGGTAACTCTCTCGCGAAATGACACACCGTGAAGTTTTCACGCCGCGAATATAATAACCAAGAAGTGTACAAAAGACTGCCCGTTCGCTTGCGATATGCGAGTATTCGCTGTACCGTTTGATATACTGTATTAGGGCGAGTGTTTCTCGCGACAATGATGCCACCGGTATTATAAAATCGTACCATTACGTGACATTTTATTCCTTTTACAACCAACGTTTAAACTCTTGTACAACTACCGATTCATCAGCGATAGAAGCCAACTTCATTTCCGCATCTGCGTTTACGAAATTCTGGAGTACGTTGATGAAAATTAAATAACCTGGAAGCAGTACTATTTTTTTGTACCTGACCAACCGTATTGAAATGGTTATTTCGCACTCTTAAGGGGCTAGTCCACTTTGAAAATTTCAAAAAATCGAAAGCACGCAAGACTTGAAGAAATCGACGATGATGAGCAATCAGAAGGGGTTTTGTACGGTGCAGGAATTGCCGATTGAGTTTAGTTAAGAGTTTTTCATAGTATAAAATCAAACGCGTTTTTCTTGAAACAGCGTTTTCAAAATCTAGCTCCATCGTATCTCTAAAACTAAGAAAACGATTCTCTTGAAATTTCAACCACATATTGTAAACATGATTCGCAACAAGATGACACCCGATGGTATTAAAATTTTGATTTTTACTCTTTTTTGCGAAAAAACGCGTTTTTTAATACTTTTTTCATTTTTCATCTGCCTTTTTTTTATTTTTTGATAAAACTTTATATCCGAGGGTCATATTGTAGCTGGTGTCATACTGAATCTAATGGACTTTGATTTTTTTGTTTCAGACAAGCCATTGCCGAGTTTTGATGGAGCTACCTAGCCCACCTATTTTTGAGGCGTTACGTTAAACTATAGTTTTTGTACTAAAAAATGAATAAAAATAAATTAATTTTTTTTATGTATTTCAAGACTTTATTTATCAAGCCCAACAACTTTTATATTCATATCTTTTATAAAATCCTATAAAAAAATCGCGAAAGTAGCCTTTTTTTCGTGGCTCCAAAGTGAACTGGCCCCTTAAACTTATTTTCCGTGGTATTTCTTTTCCATTTTTTTTATGCGGGCTGTTTATAACTATAGAATGCTTATTTTTTATGTTTACTTGACGATTTTCTCTTGTCTACCTTGCCCCATCGAATAAGCACTATTTTTAATATTAACATTTTGATATTTCGATTGAAATTTACGTCTCCAAAACGCATGCGGATATCGATTCTTTTGAAACTTGAAAAAACTTCGGTTTTGTTATGTCATGACAATTGAGTTTTCAACAGACAGGTAAAAGCGGGAGTTCACAAATGCTTTTTATTCATTGATCATGTAGAAGTAAGGGAGTATTATTATTTAGGAATTTGAAAAAATCGTTTTTTTCTCTTCAAATTTTATTTGATCATTCTACAAACCTTTTTGACTACGTCTGTGAAAATTGTTTAACCCTTCCTTGACCCACTTATATTTGGCCACGCCTTTGACACACTAGGTCAATTTGACCTGGATAGAACTTTATCCACGTGCCCTTAACAACCCTTCGGTCGGGTTTTATTGAAAAAAATCTGGGATACACTTTAAACATTTCTTAATATGTCTGCATAATAGAAATTAGGAAAGTATAAAACTGAATTGTTGTAAAAAGCTATTAAAAACTTTCAGTTTTAAGAAAATGAATATTTTATTTAAAATTCGTCCGGGTCAAAATAGCCAGTGTGTCAAGGAAGCGTTAATGATTCTCATAAAATTACTCCAGTTAAAACTTTGGTTTTGCTTATTGTGGCAATTGAGTTTCAAACAGACAGGCAAAAACGGAGTTCACTAATTTGGCAGGCAATGAAATAAGTTCACAAATGATCTATTGATCAATTGGAATGAAGGTAGCATTGTTGTCTAGAAATTCGGAAAAAACCTTTTTTTTTCCAAATTCACTTTATTATTCTACAGAGCTTTCTAAATACGCCTGCGAAAATCGTTTAATGATACTCATAAAATTAGCCGATTTATGGAAGTTGTAAGGAGTACACTCGGGAAGCGCTGCATAGATGCAGCAAATTTTAAACTCGTTTGGCTCGAAACTATGTTTTTCAAATCGGCGACCACGATATCTCGATAGTCAATTGATCGATTGAGCTCAGATTTGGCATACACCTTTAGTAGACTGTTTTTTAACGTCGGTAGCAGAATTGAGCCGAAGTTATTTATTTTTATTTTCATAGAACTCGTAGAATGCTCAGAAAAATAAGAAAAATTGATAATTAAAGTTCAGCTGGCCACCGTTTTGTATTTGTTTCTGTTTCTGGTACTAAGCATCACAACACTCATACAGATTAAGAATATGTTTGGTTTTTTCTTCACATCAATACAACGTCCACCACAATGGTCGTCAATCGGGAGCGTTTTCCGCGCACTGTTGTAAACAAACGTACAAAAGTATGTGATTTTTTTTATTTGTACATATCCTTGAAGGATCAATAAACATGTGTAAAAAAATTCAGAAAAAATACTGCTACAGTTTAGCAGTTATTTCATCGTAAGAACCACCTACAAAACAGCGTTCTAGACAACAATACTGCCTTAAATCCAATTTTCTGCTCATTCCGTAGCCTGTCAACGAGCTAGAATTATAAAACGATTATTCAGTGTTGAAAATTCTCCGCTTTTAAAACATGCAAGTACGATTTTTCTTAAACCTTATTCAGCACACTGGGGTGGTTTGTACCCCACGATCATATTTCATAGATTTTAAGTACCTAAACTTTTTTGGCTATTAACATTTTTTTAACATATTTTCAAATTTTCAACACAAAATATTTTCAAAATATTAAATAGTTTATTTATAATAACGGTTTTTGTCGCTGGTGTGCAAACAACCCCAGTATGCTGAGTACGTCTCTTCACTGAAGTGTGTCAAAAAGGGTTAAAGACGAATTTGTAAGGGGGCTTTTTGCAATAAAGATCGTACTTTTTCAAATTGTTGTAATTGAGTGTTATTGGTCAGTTTGAATAGTAGGTCGACTTCTTAACGATATTTGCTCTGGAACGAAATTCATAGCTCGAATTTGCGGAGTTATCAATTTTCTCGGTAATGCGATTGCTGTATTGGTTTCGTTTCAGCTATGGAAATAGCTGAGGTAAATGACTCAGCTATTTTTAAGTACCCTGTAATTAAATTTTCTTGTATGTGCACCTATACAACTAACTGCTCAAACTAGGAGCTGCGAAAGTTTGACAGAAATCGGTTGGCGCTTTTGGTCGTAATTGACCGACAAATTAGGATGTCTAAAATGCCGCAATTTTGAAACGGAAGGAAAATACATTAAGCCTTTCCGTCAAATAAACTTTCCCATAAACCCACGTGCATGCACACGCGTACGGAAGAAACTTTCCGGAAGATAAAACGTAAAAGTACAAGAGATAATGACCCGTGAGATTAACGATAATTATACCGGCACGAGTTTTTCTTTCTGCAAACGATACAACAGCAATACCGTTATCAATTATAATTATTATAAAAATTCGGCAATAGCCGCAGAGACTTTCATCCGTTCAAAACGAATGCCTATCATCCCATTCAACGTATCCTGCTGTAGCATCGCGTGCATTTTACGGTGATCAAGGTTGGGGAAAAAGGTGCAGACTCGCTCTCTTCGACCTTATAAATCGGCGAATTTTCCCCAAGCGCCACGTTCCCACACGCGACCAAAGATTTTCACACAAAAAAGGAAACATAACGTATGACGATTTTTCGACGTAAACAAATATTTTCACGCTCGAGAAAAACAAAAAGGAAAAAAGTTTCCCTTTGTAAAATAAATGTTTACCACCTACCCAATCCATAGTTGGTGAAAATTGGATCACACGTTTGTCCTCGCAACTTGTTCCAGAACCGGGACCAGTCTTGTCTTTGAGAATTATTCAACGTGACCTTTCAGGGTGCGCTCATCCTGAGCCCGTTGAAAAGGGCACTGTACGTTCACCTCACTCGTATATTTCTATTCTTTTTATTTTTACCCAGCAAACTGCGTCTACAGAACGCTTGAAAAGTATTTTAAAAAAACAACGTAACTCTCAAAGGAAAAGCTCTCGACCAATCGGCCTCGTCCTTGTATCGAGATTCTCTCGCAAAGTCGATATATAGTTCGAGTCTCGAATGCGAGCGAACGAGAAAATGTCACTGGGGAAGAAAATCGAAGGAATTCGCGGCTTGCACAGTCGTTTACAATACGTGTGTATGAAAGGTTTGAGAAAACGGTTGCCTCGTGAGTTCTCCTTTCGCGTTCACCAAGGTGCTGCACGACACTGTTACTTTCATGGTTGTTCATCGGGAGATACAACTCCACCTTTTCCAATATCGCCCCACCAACCGGAACGTGCACGATTCTCTTTTGCCTTGCAGCACGCGCGTACCGGGGTTTTCACGTTCGCCTAAGGAGATGGTTCTCTTGCCTATATGCGCGAGTATACGTCACAGTGTACAGGTGAAAGGTGTATACTCGTGTATACGTATGCACTTTAGCGTATTTCGTAAAACGTATATATATATATCAATTTACAAAGGCATTTCTTCGCCTTTCGTCGATCGTCACCTTTTAAAAGAATAAGCCGGCCGGTCGAATCACGTATTTGCAACGTCTGCCACATAGTCACGTATTACACACTCGCTAAATGCGGAGGAATGCACGTGCAGATGGCGTTGCAAAAACCACGAATATTTCAGATTTCTCGTATCCCGAAAGTTTTACAATGTTCGTTAATCAAAGATGTTTTGGAATCAGAAACTCACTGAAATAAAGTTCCGAAACTTTGCATGCTGTGTCAAGGCACTATTATTGTCTAGAGCGCTGTTTTGGAGATGATTTTTAGGATGGAATAAGTAAGAAAATTACTAAAAAAATTAATACACATGTTTATTGATCCTACAAGAATATGTACAAATAAAAAATTTATTATCGTGTAATTTTGTACGTTTATTTACAACGGCGCGCGGAAAGTGAACATCCCACTAATCGTCACATACGTTCATTAGTTATAATAATAAAACTAATTATGGCTATTACATCAGAATTATAATTTTCATTCATTTTCAATAATTATACATAACTATTTTATCATAAAATAATGTTAAATTTTTTTCTCCAGAGTAGTGTTCACCTGTGTTTGAGACGTGTCCAGTTATCAACATGGTCACGACCCAGTAATCGACAACGTTTATTTTCATGCATATCTTTTTACAATTGCAAATATGTGTATGACAATCACTGGTCCGTGGATTCTTTAGGCAATGATAATTAGGGACCCAGTATATATTTTCTGATTTTCTATGAATTGTAGATTTTATGTTTTATTCTATTCTGGTTTTCTATGTATTATTCTTAATCTGTAGGAGCATTGTGATTTTGGTACCAAATTCAGCTAAAATAAATAAAAAATGTACAGAATAGCGGCATGCTAAAGTTTGTTTATCAATTCTTCCTATTTTGCTGACCGTTCTCCGAGTTATTTCGGGTTATATTTGAGTATATATATTGAATATATTGAGTTATATTTGAGTTGAATGAGTTCTGGCTGTTTTTTTCGTGAGAATAATATGCTTTATTAAAAAAAATCAGTGCTCTTGCTTTCAAACGTTTCGAAACTATTGTGTGATCAACTTCTAATGATTCTGCAAGTTCAGCTAGCGTCTGACATGAATCTTCATGAAGTAACGCCTCCAATTTAACACATCAAAATCATTATTTTTAAAGCGTCTGAACCAATCTTTACATGTTGTTTCGGGGAGAGCATGGACGCCGCAAGTCTCAACAAGAATTCTGTGTGCGTCAGTGGCAAATTAAAAAAAAATAAGTGGTGCAGTAAAATTCCCCGCAAATACTATTGTTTGGCAGGAAATTTGACATGTTTAACACTATGAAAAAAAAAGTTGTTTACACTTCGGCGAAATGACATACACTAAATTTCAAGCTTGCTTATAGTACTTCTTTATAGATGCGTTACCATCTATAAAGTGGTATACTACACGCACGCAGTTCTGTTAACGCCATCTGTTGGACAACAGCGAGAACTTATTTAACGTCCGAAAATAGACAAAAATAATTATTTCGACTCAGTTCTTCCATCAACGTTGAAAACCCGTCAACCGAAGGTTTACGCCAAATCTGACCTCAATGGGCCAATAGGTTACCGATTTGAAAAGCATAGTTTCGTGAAAAACGCGTTGAAAGTTGCCGCACTCGGCGACCATACTCCTTACAATTTCTATAGCTCGGCTAATTTTATGAGTATTATTAAATAGTTTTCATTAACGCATTCAGAAAGGTCTCTCGAATAATCAAATCAGATAAACGGGGTTTTCAAATTTCTGGACAATAAGTGCCTTAACGAATGAAAAGTAGAGAACGCGATTGCTCTATTTATTTCTGATTTAACAAAGCCGGTCGTGATTTTTTTAATGAACATATTGATAGTTATGAATGTCAGATCAGGACAAATAATGGGGGTTCCGACATCTTGGGCACCAGCACGGTCTGACTGACAGCACGGTCTTACATACAGGCCTTGAAACGACGGTCGTATTTGATAGGCGGCGAGTGGGCCGTCTAGTGTCCAAGCTTTTTTTTTCTTATCGACGCCACCGAGTGTCGTTGTGATCGGGGGTGTCATAAGACTAACCTAAACCGATCACAAAATGTTTCACAGTTGTTGATCACAAATGATCACAGTTGTTTGAGCATATCCAACCAAAGTTGGATATGCTCAAATAACTGTTATTGACAATTCAATTCAGTCACAATCCAGAACTTTCGGGTTCCGAGTGCACAGGGCAACCATTCAGCTCAATTACCATTGCAATACAAAGAACAAAATATCAATCACTTTTATTACTGTCGGCTGAGTTTTGCATGCAGTCAATATACGTTTCGTTATGTTTTAAGCATGTATGTTTTAATTTGTTCATTTTAGCCTACATGTACATACCTTTTTCGTTTACTTTTCGTGCAATGGATATTTCTTACAAATAAATATAAGAACCCGTATACCGAGACATTACAGTCTAAAGTGTATGCGCTGTATGCAATACCGAGACATATGCCATTGCTGTCTTCTTCGCACACGACACCCGTTTTCCTATGCACACCATGCGGTCGCAATTTGAAGCAAAGACTGGACGCTAAGTGAATCTTCTCCCATCACCGTCGTTTCCAGACCTGTTTGTAAGATTGATACTGAAAGTAAGAACGCGCAATCGGTAAGCGGGTTCAGCGATCGTCCATGTTCGGTACACGGAAAAAAAGAAATAGTACACAATACAGGGGTTACACAGTTCGCATTGGACTCGAGCGATTGCACAGCGATATTTACTGAAACACAGTGCTTAAAATACAGTGTGCTCAAAGTAAATTATTACAGTTCCTATACTGTCCTCTTTGGACTCGAACCGCTCTACTGTATCTTTTACTGGAAGACACAGTCCAAAATACAGTGTGGTCAAAAGTAAATTTTAACGGTTCAACACTGTAATATAAATTAAACAAAACTTGTAATTTGACAGTTGGTTAATCTGTATTATGTACAATGAATGCGCCAGTTATATCGACAGAGTTTATGTAGGTGTTTTAACAGTGAAGTCCTTTGTTCTAGAAACTGGTTAGCAACAGATATAGTTTCAGCTTTCAATCGTTGCTTTTTACAGTATAAACGCCGGAAACGTTCTAGTTTTAATACTGTACTTCAAACTTGATGAACCCCGTAATTTAATAATGCCACAAAATTATACAAAATTAGGGGTAAAAATAACATTAGATAGCGCTGAAAGAACATTTGAAGCGCTGAAAGAACTGCCAGTCCTTTGTGTCCTGGTCGCGCCACGCGTGAGACAAGTCCTAACCAGTGAATACTGTTCACAACGTCACACTGTAAATTTGATTATAAAAATAAAATTTTTAAAAAATTGCGAAACGTTTGCTTACAATGTTTATATATATTAAGAATAGAATTAAGTGAATGGGACACACAAAAACAAATTTATCCATAAAAGAGGTTTGAAAAAAATGTGTAGAAAATATACAAAAATCAGTCACATACACAAGAACGTACCTTTTAGTAAATAATTCTCTCTTCTTTATAATTTCTTGAATTCTGTCGCACATATTTCGATGTCTGCGTCCCATCAACTACGCACTACCAACTGGCAATCCTTTGTGTCCTGGCCTCGGGCCTCACCTCGTGCCTCATTTGCGTACAGTATAAAAATCAGTGATCGCATTTAAATTTTACAGTTGAATATTTTTACTGAAATCACTGATGTATTCACAATATCGAACTGCAAATAAACCAGTGTAACTGTAAAAATCTCAGAGTGCACAGATTACGTCACGAACTGTCGAAAGAAGAGTAAAACTACCGTGCCACACTGTACAATTTAATGAATCACTCTGTACTCAATACAGTGTGCACTGTAACCCTTGCAGTTTGCGTAAAGTATAAAAATCAGTGATCTGATGTAAATTTTACAGATGAATATTTTTATTGAAAACACTGGTGTATTCACAGTACCGAACTGTAAATAAGCCAATGTAACTATAAAAATCTCAGTGTATACAGGAAAATTCGTCATTTTTGTAGGACAGGATTTACATTACTCTGTTTTACTGTAAAATGAAATATGGCACCCTGTTTTTTATGCGGTTTATACTGTGATTTTCGCTGTTTCTTTTTTTCCGTGTAGTGTTAGCCACTTGACCGCGTATTGGGTTGAGCTCAGACGAACAGCCGCGGGACAGTTTTGCTAAGTTTTCTATGGGAATAGACCTGGAACTCGGTAAAATAAATTTACCAGAAATGGTGACAATATGTAGAAGCCCAGATGACTGGAATTCCAGTTTTCGTAGGACAGAACGTAGTAGGATTTAGTATGATTATTTGATAAAAGTTGGCAGGTTATTACAATAATGAACTTGGCATACATGCAATGTGGCTTTCAAAGTATTGGCCTTTATTTTTTTCGTGGATAGCCCGTGTCTTAAGGTAATTACACCAACTTAATCATCAAAATGAATGACACTACCATTCTGAATTGGTATACAGGGTGATCCAGAATAGGTGTAACAGCGGGAAATGCCGGGTTCGGCAGGTTACTCCGAAGATTTCTACCGAGCCGTTTTCTTTTTTTCGCCTCCGTCATCAAATGGGAAGCATTAGAAAATAGGCGTTCGATCTTCGAAATTAACGCTCGAATCCGCCATGTTGGACGATCGAAAAGGGCAGAAGAGTAGACGAAGGGCCACGAAGTCGTAGCCGACGTCAAGAAGGTTCTGCGAAACAGCAGCGTTTGACAAATGCCAGCGCACATGATTTGACGTTTAGCGAATCGGTCGCTACGTTGCCTGTCAACCTACTCGGCCCGAGAATCGTGACACACGATTTGACGTTTCACCTTTCGTCTGCTATCGCTCGGCGTATTGCATACCAAAGCGTGAAGCGCGCCGCAATTAATGACCTTTACGAATTTCGCCGCGATTATCCATCGAGAGCGCCTGTTCTTTTTGCTTCCTTAAGAAATAAAAGTTAACGAAACCAAAGAATTGTGAATGATTATCGAATTTCGATATACCGAGCGATTTTTTTTTGCGTATTGAAAAAAAATCAATACGTAAGTTTTTATTAACAAACTCTCAATGACTTGACGCTACATTTTCGAGAATTGGATGTTTTCGGGATTTCATTTCTCATTCGACCACTCCGTTCAGTATCATAGTCGGATTGATCTCCAAAAATACATTTTTCTGTACGAATATCATCTCAAAGTGTGTTCGAGCTGGGTTAGGAAACATGAGGAGAAGCTTTCCATTTCCTCATTAGGGGAGGCGAAATCAGTCGGTTCCGGCAGACGAAAATCGATACCACGTTTTTTTAGGATTCAAAATAGATGCGAAGATCTTTTGCACCGCCTAAGATACAATTTTTCACGTACCGATACGGGTTGATTATGGAAATCCCAAAGCGTTGCGACTCTGTTTGCGGTTCCTCTTAAAGGTAACACCACTCGAGCGGCAGAAAATTAGGCCTAACTTTGACAATTTATTTTGGCAGTATGAAACAAGGAATAGGATTTCTTATGAGAGGGTTTATGTAAGACATATTAAAGTATGTAAAAATTATTGGAATTTTCATACAAAATAGCGACGACAGAGCCCATCTTGAAAAAATTGTTTTTCAAACTGGGAGGCCGGAATACGCGAACCCTTAGCATGAATCGATTTGAATTTTGATCGCAGCTTCATAATTACAATCTCTAATAGTCTGCGATTTTATCTTACTTCCGGTCAGAATGGGTAGAGCATTCTGACGATGGTGCGAGGACGACGGTAGGAGCATTGTTTATTTAACAAAGATAAAATCGGTGCTCGGAATGGTTCTCGGGACCTCGAGCGAAGATTCCCGATATTACTGCCCCAAATTCGTCTCCGATTTTATCTTACTTCCGGTCAGAATGGGTCGACAAGTCTGACGATGCTGCGAGAACGACGGTAGGTGAATTGTTTATTTAACAAAGATAAAATCGGTGCTCGGAATGGTTCTCGGGGCCTCGAGCGAACATTCCCGATATTACTGCCCCGAAATCGTCACCGATTTTATCTTACTTCCGGTCAGAATGGGTCGAGAAGTCTGACGATGCAGCGAGAACGACGGTCGGAGCATTGTTTATTTAACAACGATAAAATCGGTGCTCGGAATGGTTCTCGATGCCTCGAGCGAACATTCCCGATATTACTGCCCCGGAATCGTCTCCGATTTTATCTTACTTCCGGTCAGAATGGGTCGAAAAGTCTGACGATGCTGCGAGAATGGCGGTAGGAGCATTGTTTATTTAACAAAGATAAAATCGGTGCTCGGAATGGTTCTCGGGGCCTCGAGCGAACATTCCCGATATTACTGCCCCGAAATCGTCACCGATTTTATCTTACTTCCGGTCAGAATGGGTCGAAAAGTCTGAGGATGCAGCGAGAACGACGGTCGGAGCATTGTTTATTGAACAAAGATAAAATCGGTGCTCGGAATGATTCTCGGGGCCTCGATCGTACGATCCCGACATTACTGCCCCGAAATCGTCTCCGATTTTATCTTACTTCCGGTCAGAATGGGTCGAGAAGTTTGACGATGCTGCGAGCACGACGGTAGGAGAATTGTTTATTTAACAAAGATAAAATCGGTGCTCGGGATGGTTCTCGGGGCCTCGAGCGAACTTTCCCGATATTACTGTCCCGAATTCGTCTCCGATTTTATCTTACTTCCGGTCAGAATGGGGCAAGAAGTCTAAAGATGCAGCGAGAACGACGATTGGAGCATTGTTTATTTAACAAAGATAAAATCGGTGCTCGGAATAGTTTTCGGGGCCTCGATCGGAAATTACCGATTTTACTGCCCCGAAATAGTCTCCGATTTTATCTTACTTCCGGTCAGAATGGGTCGAGCATTCTGACGATGGTGCGAGAACGACGGTAGGGGCATTGTTTATTTAACAAAGATAAAATCGGTGTTCGGAATGATTCTCGGGGCCTCGATCGTTCGTTCCCGATATTACTGCCCCGAATTCGACCCCGATTTTATCTTACTTCCGGTCAGAATGGGTTGAAAAGTCTGACGATGCTGCGAGAACGACGGTAGGAGCATTGTTTATTTAACACAGATAAAATCGGTGCTCGGAATGGTTCTCGGTGCCGCGAGCGAAGATTCCCCATATTACTGCCCCGAAATCGTCTCCGATTTTATCTTACTTCCGGTCAGAATCGGTCGAGAAGTCTGACGATGCTGCGAGAACGACGGTAGGAGCATTGTTTATTTAACAAAGATAAAATCGGTGCTCGGAATGGTTCTCAGGGCCTCGAGCGAACATTACCGATGTTCCTGCCCCGAAATCGTCTCCGATTTTATCTTACTTCCGGTCAGAATGGGTCGAAAAGTCTGACGATGCTGCGAGAATGGCGGTAGGAGCATTGTTTATTTAACAAAGATAAAATCGGTGCTTGGAATGGTTCTCGGGGCCTCGAGCGAACATTCCCGATATTACTGCCCCGAAATCGTCTCCGATTTTATCTTACTTCCGGTCAGAATCGGTCGAGAAGTCTGACGATGCTGCGAGAACGACGGTAGGAGCATTGTTTATTTAACAAAGATAAAATCGGTGCTCGGAATGGTTCTCAGGGCCTCGAGCGAACATTACCGATGTTACTGCCCCGAAGTCGTCTCCGATTTTATCTTACTTCCTGTCAGAATGGGTCGAGAAGTCTGGCGATGGTGCGAGAACGACGGTCGGAGCATTGTTTATTTAACAAAGATAAAATCGGTGCTCGGAATGGTTCTCGGTGCCGCGAGCGAACATTCCCGATATTACTGCCCCGAAATCGACTCCGATTTTATCTTACTTCCGGTCAGAATCGGTCGAGAAGTCTGACGATGCTGCGAGAACGACGGTAGGAGCATTGTTTATTTAACAAAGATAAAATCGGTGCTCGGAATGATTCTCGGGGCCTCGAGCGAACATTCCCGATATTACTGCCCCGAAATCGTCTCCGATTTTATCTTACTTCCGGTCAGAATGGGTCGAAAAGTCTGACGATGCTGCGAAAATGGCGGTAGGAGCATTGTTTATTTAACAAAGATAAAATCGGTGCTCGGAATGGTTCTCGGGGCCTCGAGCGAACATTCCCGATATTACTGCCCCGAAATCGTCACCGATTTTATCTTACTTCCGGTCAGAATGGGTCGAGAAGTCTGACGATGCAGCGAGAACGACGGTCGGAGCATTGTTTATTTAACAAAGATAAAATCGGTGCTCGCAATGATTCTCGGGGCCTCGAGCGAACATTCCCGATATTACTGCCCCGAAATCGTCTCCGATTTTATCTTACTTCCGGTCAGAATCGGTCGAGAAGTCTGACGATTCTGCGAGAACGACGGTAGGAGCATTGTTTATTTAACAAAGACAAAATCGGTGCTCGGAATGATTCTCGGGGCCTCGAGCGAACATTCCCGATATTACTGCCCCGAAATCGTCTCCGATTTTATCTTACTTCCGGTCAGAATCGGTCGAGAAGTCTGACGATGCTGCGAGAACGACGGTAGGAGCATTGTTTATTAAACAAAGATAAAATCGGTGCTCGGAATGGTTCTCAGGGCCTCGAGCGAACATTACCGATGTTCCTGCCCCGAAATCGTCTCCGATTTTATCTTACTTCCGGTCAGAATGGGTCGAAAAGTCTGACGATGCTGCGAGAATGGCGGTAGGAGCATTGTTTATTTAACAAAGATAAAATCGGTGCTCGGAATGGTTCTCGGGGCCTCGAGCGAACATTCCCGATATTACTGCCCCGAAATCGTCACCGATTTTATCTTACTTCCGGTCAGAATGGGTCGAGAAGTCTGACGATGCAGCGAGAACGACGGTCGGAGCATTGTTTATTTAACAAAGATAAAATCGGTGCTCGGAATGATTCTCGGGGCCTCGAGCGAACATTCCCGATATTACTGCCCCGAAATCGTCTCCGATTTTATCTTACTTCCGGTCAGAATCGGTCGAGAAGTCTGACGATTCTGCGAGAACGACGGTAGGAGCATTGTTTATTTAACAAAGACAAAATCGGTGCTCGGAATGATTCTCGGGGCCTCGAGCGAACATTCCCGATATTACTGCCCCGAAATCGTCTCCGATTTTATCTTACTTCCGGTCAGAATCGGTCGAGAAGTCTGACGATGCTGCGAGAACGACGGTAGGAGCATTGTTTATTTAACAAAGATAAAATCGGTGCTCGGAATGGTTCTCAGGGCCTCGAGCGAACATTACCGATGTTACTGCCCCGAAATCGTCTCCGATTTTATCTTACTTCCGGTCAGAATGGGTCGAAAAGTCTGACGATGCTGCGAGAATGGCGGTAGGAGCATTGTTTATTTAACAAAGATAAAATCGGTGCTCGGAATGGTTCTCGGGGCCTCGAGCGAACATTCCCGATATTACTGCCCCGAAATCGTCTCCGATTTTATCTTACTTCCGGTCAGAATCGGTCGAGAAGTCTGACGATGCTGCGAGAACGACGGTAGGAGCATTGTTTATTTAACAAAGATAAAATCGGTGCTCGGAATGGTTCTCAGGGCCTCGAGCGAACATTACCGATGTTACTGCCCCGAAGTCGTCTCCGATTTTATCTTACTTCCTGTCAGAATGGGTCGAGAAGTCTGGCGATGGTGCGAGAACGACGGTCGGAGCATTGTTTATTTAACAAAGATAAAATCGGTGCTCGGAATGGTTCTCGGTGCCGCGAGCGAACATTCCCGATATTACTGCCCCGAAATCGTCTCCGATTTTATCTTACTTCTGGTCAGAATCGGTCGAGAAGTCTGACGATGCTGCGAGAACGACGGTAGGAGCATTGTTTATTTAACAAAGATAAAATCGGTGCTCGGAATGATTCTCGGGGCCTCGAGCGAACATTCCCGATATTACTGCCCCGAAATCGTCTCCGATTTTATCTTACTTCCGGTCAGAATCGGTCGAGAAGTCTGACGATGCTGCGAGAACGACGGTAGGAGCATTGTTTATTTAACAAAGATAAAATCGGTGCTCGGAATGATTCTCGGGGCCTCGAGCGAACATTCCCGATATTACTGCCCCGAAATCGTCTCCGATTTTATCTTACTTCCGGTCAGAATGGGTCGAAAAGTCTGACGATGCTGCGAAAATGGCGGTAGGAGCATTGTTTATTTAACAAAGATAAAATCGGTGCTCGGAATGGTTCTCGGGGCCTCGAGCGAACATTCCCGATATTACTGCCCCGAAATCGTCTCCGATTTTATCTTACTTCCGGTCAGAATCGGTCGAGAAGTCTGACGATTATGCGAGAACGACGGTAGGAGCATTGTTTATTTAACAAAGACAAAATCGGTGCTCGGAATGATTCTCGGGGCCTCGAGCGAACATTCCCGATATTACTGCCCCGAAATCGTCTCCGATTTTATCTTACTTCCGGTCAGAATCGGTCGAGAAGTCTGACGATGCTGCGAGAACGACGGTAGGAGCATTGTTTATTTAACAAAGATAAAATCGGTGCTCGGAATGGTTCTCAGGGCCTCGAGCGAACATTACCGATGTTCCTGCCCCGAAATCGTCTCCGATTTTATCTTACTTCCGGTCAGAATGGGTCGAAAAGTCTGACGATGCTGCGAGAATGGCGGTAGGAGCATTGTTTATTTAACAAAGATAAAATCGGTGCTCGGAATGGTTCTCGGGGCCTCGAGCGAACATTCCCGATATTACTGCCCCGAAATCGTCTCCGATTTTATCTTACTTCCGGTCAGAATCGGTCGAGAAGTCTGACGATGCTGCGAGAACGACGGTAGGAGCATTGTTTATTTAACAAAGATAAAATCGGTGCTCGGAATGATTCTCGGGGCCTCGAGCGAACATTCCCGATATTACTGCCCCGAAATCGTCTCCGATTTTATCTTACTTCCGGTCAGAATCGGTCGAAAAGTCTGACGATGCTGCGAAAATGGCGGTAGGAGCATTGTTTATTTAACAAAGATAAAATCGGTGCTCGGAATGGTTCTCGGGGCCTCGAGCGAACATTCCCGATATTACTGCCCCGAAATTGTCTCCGATTTTATCTTACTTCCGGTCAGAATCGGTCGAGAAGTCTGACGATTATGCGAGAACGACGGTAGGAGCATTGTTTATTTAACAAAGACAAAATCGGTGCTCGGAATGATTCTCGGGGCCTCGAGCGAACATTCCCGATATTACTGCCCCGAAATCGTCTCCGATTTTATCTTACTTCCGGTCAGAATCAGTCGAGAAGTCTGACGATGCTGCGAGAACGACGGTAGGAGCATTGTTTATTTAACAAAGATAAAATCGGTGCTCGGAATGATTCTCGGGGCCTCGAGCGAACATTCCCGATATTACTGCCCCGAAATCGTCTCCGATTTTATCTTACTTCCGGTCAGAATGGGTCGAAAAGTCTGACGATGCTGCGAAAATGGCGGTAGGAGCATTGTTTATTTAACAAAGATAAAATCGGTGCTCGGAATGGTTCTCGGGGCCTCGAGCGAACATTCCCGATATTACTGCCCCGAAATCGTCTCCGATTTTATCTTACTTCCGGTCAGAATCGGTCGAGAAGTCTGACGATTATGCGAGAACGACGGTAGGAGCATTGTTTATTTAACAAAGACAAAATCGGTGCTCGGAATGATTCTCGGGGCCTCGAGCGAACATTCCCGATATTACTGCCCCGAAATCGTCTCCGATTTTATCTTACTTCCGGTCAGAATCGGTCGAGAAGTCTGACGATGCTGCGAGAACGACGGTAGGAGCATTGTTTATTTAACAAAGATAAAATCGGTGCTCGGAATGGTTCTCAGGGCCTCGAGCGAACATTACCGATGTTCCTGCCCCGAAATCGTCTCCGATTTTATCTTACTTCCGGTCAGAATGGGTCGAAAAGTCTGACGATGCTGCGAGAATGGCGGTAGGAGCATTGTTTATTTAACAAAGATAAAATCGGTGCTCGGAATGGTTCTCGGGGCCTCGAGCGAACATTCCCGATATTACTGCCCCGAAATCGTCACCGATTTTATCTTACTTCCGGTCAGAATGGGTCGAGAAGTCTGACGATGCAGCGAGAACGACGGTCGGAGCATTGTTTATTTAACAACGATAAAATCGGTGCTCGGAATGGTTCTCGATGCCTCGAGCGAACATTCCCGATATTACTGCCCCGAAATCGTCTCCGATTTTATCTTACTTCCGGTCAGAATGGGTCGAAAAGTCTGAGGATGCAGCGAGAACGACGGTCGGAGCATTGTTTATTGAACAAAGATAAAATCGGTGCTCGGAATGATTCTTGGGGCCTCGATCGTACGATCCCGACATTACTGCCCCGAAATCGTCTCCGATTTTATCTTACTTCCGGTCAGAATGGGTCGAGAAGTTTGACGATGCTGCGAGCACGACGGTAGGAGAATTGTTTATTTAACAAAGATAAAATCGGTGCTCGGGATGGTTCTCGGGGCCTCGAGCGAACTTTCCCGATATTACTGTCCCGAATTCGTCTCCGATTTTATCTTACTTCCGGTCAGAATGGGGCAAGAAGTCTAAAGATGCAGCGAGAACGACGATTGGAGCATTGTTTATTTAACAAAGATAAAATCGGTGCTCGGAATAGTTTTCGGGGCCTCGATCGGAAATTACCGATTTTACTGCCCCGAAATAGTCTCCGATTTTATCTTACTTCCGGTCAGAATGGGTTGAAAAGTCTGACGATGCTGCGAGAACGACGGTAGGAGCATTGTTTATTTAACACATATAAAATCGGTGCTCGGAATGGTTCTCGGTGCCGCGAGCGAAGATTCCCCATATTACTGCCCCGAAATCGTCTCCGATTTTATCTTACTTCCGGTCAGAATCGGTCGAGAAGTCTGACGATGCTGCGAGAACGACGGTAGGAGCATTGTTTATTTAACAAAGATAAAATCGGTGCTCGGAATGGTTCTCAGGGCCTCGAGCGAACATTACCGATGTTACTGCCCCGAAGTCGTCTCCGATTTTATCTTACTTCCGGTCAGAATGGGTCGAAAAGTCTGACGATGCTGCGAGAATGGCGGTAGGAGCATTTTATCTTACTTCCGGTCAGAATCGGTCGAGAAGTCTGACGATGCTGCGAGAACGACGGTAGGAGCATTGTTTATTTAACAAAGATAAAATCGGTGCTCGGGATGGTTCTCGGGGCCTCGAGCGAACTTTCCCGATATTACTGTCCCGAATTCGTCTCCGATTTTATCTTACTTCCGGTCAGAATGGGGCAAGAAGTCTAAAGATGCAGCGAGAACGACGATTGGAGCATTGTTTATTTAACAAAGATAAAATCGGTGCTCGGAATAGTTTTCGGGGCCTCGATCGGAAATTACCGATTTTACTGCCCCGAAATCGTCACCGATTTTATCTTACTTCCGGTCAGAATGGGTCGAGAAGTCTGACGATGCAGCGAGAACGACGGTCGGAGCATTGTTTATTTAACAAAGATAAAATCGGTGCTCGGAATGATTCTCGGGGCCTCGAGCGAACATTCCCGATATTACTGCCCCGAAATCGTCTCCGATTTTATCTTACTTCTGGTCAGAATCGGTCGAGAAGTCTGACGATTCTGCGAGAACGACGGTAGGAGCATTGTTTATTTAACAAAGACAAAATCGGTGCTCGGAATGATTCTCGGAGCCTCGAGCGAACATTCCCGATATTACTGCCCCGAAATCGTCTCCGATTTTATCTTACTTCCGGTCAGAATCGGTCGAGAAGTCTGACGATGCTGCGAGAATGGCGGTAGGAGCATTTTATCTTACTTCCGGTCAGAATCGGTCGAGAAGTCTGACGATGCTGCGAGAACGACGGTAGGAGCATTGTTTATTTAACAAAGATAAAATCGGTGCTCGGGATGGTTCTCGGGGCCTCGAGCGAACTTTCCCGATATTACTGTCCCGAATTCGTCTCCGATTTTATCTTACTTCCGGTTAGAATGGGGCAAGAAGTCTAAAGATGCAGCGAGAACGACGATTGGAGCATTGTTTATTTAACAAAGATAAAATCGGTGCTCGGAATAGTTTTCGGGGCCTCGATCGGAAATTACCGATTTTACTGCCCCGAAATAGTCTCCGATTTTATCTTACTTCCGGTCAGAATGGGTCGAGCATTCTGACGATGGTGCGAGAACGACGGTAGGGGCATTGTTTATTTAACAAAGATAAAATCGGTGTTCGGAATGATTCTCGGGGCCTCGATCGTTCGTTCCCGATATTACTGCCCCGAATTCGACCCCGATTTTATCTTACTTCCGGTCAGAATGGGTTGAAAAGTCTGACGATGCTGCGAGAACGACGGTAGGAGCATTGTTTATTTAACACAGATAAAATCGGTGCTCGGAATGGTTCTCGGTGCCGAGAGCGAAGATTCCCCATATTACTGCCCCGAAATCGTCTCCGATTTTATCTTACTTCCGGTCAGAATCGGTCGAGAAGTCTGACGATGCTGCGAGAACAACGGTAGGAGCATTGTTTATTTAACAAAGATAAAATCGGTGCTCGGAATGGTTCTCAGGGCCTCGAGCGAACATTACCGATGTTACTGCCCCGAAATCGTCTCCGATTTTATCTTACTTCCGGTCAGAATGGGTCGAAAAGTCTGACGATGCTGCGAAAATGGCGGTAGGAGCATTGTTTATTTAACAAAGATAAAATCGGTGCTCGGAATGGTTCTCGGGGCCTCGAGCGAACATTCCCGATATTACTGCCCCGAAATCGTCACCGATTTTATCTTACTTCCGGTCAGAATGGGTCGAGAAGTCTGACGATGCAGCGAGAACGACGGTCGGAGCATTGTTTATTTAACAAAGATAAAATCGGTGCTCGGAATGATTCTCGGGGCCTCGAGCGAACATTCCCGATATTACTGCCCCGAAATCGTCTCCGATTTTATCTTACTTCTGGTCAGAATCGGTCGAGAAGTCTGACGATTCTGCGAGAACGACGGTAGGAGCATTGTTTATTTAACAAAGACAAAATCGGTGCTCGGAATGATTCTCGGAGCCTCGAGCGAACATTCCCGATATTACTGCCCCGAAATCGTCTCCGATTTTATCTTACTTCCGGTCAGAATCGGTCGAGAAGTCTGACGATGCTGCGAGAACGACGGTAGGAGCATTGTTTATTTAACAAAGATAAAATCGGTGCTCGGAATGGTTCTCAGGGCCTCGAGCGAACATTACCGATGTTCCTGCCCCGAAATCGTCTCCGATTTTATCTTACTTCCGGTCAGAATGGGTCGAAAAGTCTGACGATGCTGCGAGAATGGCGGTAGGAGCATTATTTATTTAGCAAAGATAAAATCGGTGCTCGGAATGGTTCTCGGGGCCTCGAGCGAACATTCCCGATATTACTGCCCCGAAATCGTCACCGATTTTATCTTACTTCCGGTCAGAATGGGTCGAGAAGTCTGACGATGCAGCGAGAACGACGGTCGGAGCATTGTTTATTTAACAACGATAAAATCGGTGCTCGGAATGGTTCTCGATGCCTCGAGCGAACATTCCCGATATTACTGCCCCGAAATCGTCTCCGATTTTATCTTACTTCCGGTCAGAATGGGTCGAAAAGTCTGACGATGCTGCGAGAATGGCGGTAGGAGCATTGTTTATTTAACAAAGATAAAATCGGTGCTCGGAATGGTTCTCGGGGCCTCGAGCGAACATTCCCGATATGACTGCCCCGAAATCGTCACCGATTTTATCTTACTTCCGGTCAGAATGAGTCGAAAAGTCTGAGGATGCAGCGAGAACGACGGTCGGAGCATTGTTTATTGAACAAAGATAAAATCGGTGCTCGGAATCATTCTCGGGGCCTCGATCGTACGATCCCGACATTACTGCCCCGAAATCGTCTCCGATTTTATCTTACTTCCGGTCAGAATGGGGCAAGAAGTCTAAAGATGCAGCGAGAACGACGATTGGAGCATTGTTTATTTAACAAAGATAAAATCGGTGCTCGGAATAGTTTTCGGGGCCTCGATCGGAAATTACCGATTTTACTGCCCCGAAATAGTCTCCGATTTTATCTTACTTCCGGTCAGAATGGGTCGAGCATTCTGACGATGGTGCGAGAACGACGGTAGGGGCATTGTTTATTTAACAAAGATAAAATCGGTGTTCGGAATGATTCTCGGGGCCTCGATCGTTCGTTCCCGATATTACTGCCCCGAATTCGACCCCGATTTTATCTTACTTCCGGTCAGAATGGGTTGAAAAGTCTGACGATGCTGCGAGAACGACGGTAGGAGCATTGTTTATTTAACACATATAAAATCGGTGTTCGGAATGATTCTCGGGGCCTCGATCGTTCGTTCCCGATATTACTGCCCCGAATTCGACCCCGATTTTATCTTACTTCCGGTCAGAATCGGTCGAGAAGTCTGACGATGCTGCGAGAACGACGGTAGGAGCATTGTTTATTTAACAAAGATAAAATCGGTGCTCGGAATGGTTCTCAGGGCCTCGAGCGAACATTACCGATGTTACTGCCCCGAAGTCGTCTCCGATTTTATCTTACTTCCGGTCAGAATGGGTCGAAAAGTCTGACGATGCTGCGAGAATGGCGGTAGGAGCATTTTATCTTACTTCCGGTCAGAATCGGTCGAGAAGTCTGACGATGCTGCGAGAACGACGGTAGGAGCATTGTTTATTTAACAAAGATAAAATCGGTGCTCGGGATGGTTCTCGGGGCCTCGAGCGAACTTTCCCGATATTACTGTCCCGAATTCGTCTCCGATTTTATCTTACTTCCGGTCAGAATGGGGCAAGAAGTCTAAAGATGCAGCGAGAACGACGATTGGAGCATTGTTTATTTAACAAAGATAAAATCGGTGCTCGGAATAGTTTTCGGGGCCTCGATCGGAAATTACCGATTTTACTGCCCCGAAATCGTCACCGATTTTATCTTACTTCCGGTCAGAATGGGTCGAGAAGTCTGACGATGCAGCGAGAACGACGGTCGGAGCATTGTTTATTTAACAAAGATAAAATCGGTGCTCGGAATGATTCTCGGGGCCTCGAGCGAACATTCCCGATATTACTGCCCCGAAATCGTCTCCGATTTTATCTTACTTCTGGTCAGAATCGGTCGAGAAGTCTGACGATTCTGCGAGAACGACGGTAGGAGCATTGTTTATTTAACAAAGACAAAATCGGTGCTCGGAATGATTCTCGGAGCCTCGAGCGAACATTCCCGATATTACTGCCCCGAAATCGTCTCCGATTTTATCTTACTTCCGGTCAGAATCGGTCGAGAAGTCTGACGATGCTGCGAGAATGGCGGTAGGAGCATTTTATCTTACTTCCGGTCAGAATCGGTCGAGAAGTCTGACGATGCTGCGAGAACGACGGTAGGAGCATTGTTTATTTAACAAAGATAAAATCGGTGCTCGGGATGGTTCTCGGGGCCTCGAGCGAACTTTCCCGATATTACTGTCCCGAATTCGTCTCCGATTTTATCTTACTTCCGGTCAGAAAGGGGCAAGAAGTCTAAAGATGCAGCGAGAACGACGATTGGAGCATTGTTTATTTAACAAAGATAAAATCGGTGCTCGGAATAGTTTTCGGGGCCTCGATCGGAAATTACCGATTTTACTGCCCCGAAATAGTCTCCGATTTTATCTTACTTCCGGTCAGAATGGGTCGAGCATTCTGACGATGGTGCGAGAACGACGGTAGGGGCATTGTTTATTTAACAAAGATAAAATCGGTGTTCGGAATGATTCTCGGGGCCTCGATCGTTCGTTCCCGATATTACTGCCCCGAATTCGACCCCGATTTTATCTTACTTCCGGTCAGAATGGGTTGAAAAGTCTGACGATGCTGCGAGAACGACGGTAGGAGCATTGTTTATTTAACACAGATAAAATCGGTGCTCGGAATGGTTCTCGGTGCCGAGAGCGAAGATTCCCCATATTACTGCCCCGAAATCGTCTCCGATTTTATCTTACTTCCGGTCAGAATCGGTCGAGAAGTCTGACGATGCTGCGAGAACAACGGTAGGAGCATTGTTTATTTAACAAAGATAAAATCGGTGCTCGGAATGGTTCTCAGGGCCTCGAGCGAACATTACCGATGTTACTGCCCCGAAATCGTCTCCGATTTTATCTTACTTCCGGTCAGAATGGGTCGAAAAGTCTGACGATGCTGCGAAAATGGCGGTAGGAGCATTGTTTATTTAACAAAGATAAAATCGGTGCTCGGAATGGTTCTCGGGGCCTCGAGCGAACATTCCCGATATTACTGCCCCGAAATCGTCACCGATTTTATCTTACTTCCGGTCAGAATGGGTCGAGAAGTCTGACGATGCAGCGAGAACGACGGTCGGAGCATTGTTTATTTAACAAAGATAAAATCGGTGCTCGGAATGATTCTCGGGGCCTCGAGCGAACATTCCCGATATTACTGCCCCGAAATCGTCTCCGATTTTATCTTACTTCTGGTCAGAATCGGTCGAGAAGTCTGACGATTCTGCGAGAGCGACGGTAGGAGCATTGTTTATTTAACAAAGACAAAATCGGTGCTCGGAATGATTCTCGGAGCCTCGAGCGAACATTCCCGATATTACTGCCCCGAAATCGTCTCCGATTTTATCTTACTTCCGGTCAGAATCGGTCGAGAAGTCTGACGATGCTGCGAGAACGACGGTAGGAGCATTGTTTATTTAACAAAGATAAAATCGGTGCTCGGAATGGTTCTCAGGGCCTCGAGCGAACATTACCGATGTTCCTGCCCCGAAATCGTCTCCGATTTTATCTTACTTCCGGTCAGAATGGGTCGAAAAGTCTGACGATGCTGCGAGAATGGCGGTAGGAGCATTGTTTATTTAGCAAAGATAAAATCGGTGCTCGGAATGGTTCTCGGGGCCTCGAGCGAACATTCCCGATATTACTGCCCCGAAATCGTCACCGATTTTATCTTACTTCCGGTCAGAATGGGTCGAGAAGTCTGACGATGCAGCGAGAACGACGGTCGGAGCATTGTTTATTTAACAACGATAAAATCGGTGCTCGGAATGGTTCTCGATGCCTCGAGCGAACATTCCCGATATTACTGCCGCGAAATCGTCTCCGATTTTATCTTACTTCCGGTCAGAATGGGTCGAAAAGTCTGACGATGCTGCGAGAATGGCGGTAGGAGCATTGTTTATTTAACAAAGATAAAATCGGTGCTCGGAATGGTTCTCGGGGCCTCGAGCGAACATTCCCGATATGACTGCCCCGAAATCGTCACCGATTTTATCTTACTTCCGGTCAGAATGAGTCGAAAAGTCTGAGGATGCAGCGAGAACGACGGTCGGAGCATTGTTTATTGAACAAAGATAAAATCGGTGCTCGGAATCATTCTCGGGGCCTCGATCGTACGATCCCGACATTACTGCCCCGAAATCGTCTCCGATTTTATCTTACTTCCGGTCAGAATGGGTCGAGAAGTTTGACGATGCTGCGAGCACGACGGTAGGAGAATTGTTTATTTAACAAAGATAAAATCGGTACTCGGGATGGTTCTCGGGGCCTCGAGCGAACTTTCCCGATATTACTGTCCCGAATTCGTCTCCGATTTTATCTTACTTCCGGTCAGAATGGGGCAAGAAGTCTAAAGATGCAGCGAGAACGACGATTGGAGCATTGTTTATTTAACAAAGATAAAATCGGTGCTCGGAATAGTTTTCGGGGCCTCGATCGGAAATTACCGATTTTACTGCCCCGAAATAGTCTCCGATTTTATCTTACTTCCGGTCAGAATCGGTCGAGAAGTCTGACGATGCTGCGAGAACGACGGTAGGAGTATTGTTTATTTAACAAAGATTAAATCGGTGCTCGGAATGGTTCTCGAGGCCTCGAGCGATCATTCCCGATATTACTGCCCCGAAATCGTCTCCGATTTTATCTTACTTCCGTGCAGAATGGGTCGACAAGCCTGACGATGCTGCGAGCACGACGGTAGGAGAATTGTTTATTTAACAAAAATAAAATCGGTGCTCGGGATGGTTCTCGGGGCCTCGAGCGAACTTTCTCGATATTACTGGCCCGAATTCGTCTCCGATTTTATCTTACTTCCGGTCAGAATGGGTCGACAAGTCTGACGATGCTTCGAGCACGACGGTAGGAGAATTGTTTATTTAACAAACATAAAATCGGTGCTCAGGATGGTTCTCGGGGCCTCGAGCGAACTTTCCCGATATTACTGCCCCGAATTCGACCCCGATTTTATCTTACTTCCGGTCAGAATGGGTCGAAAAGTCTGACGATGCTGCGAGAACGACGGTAGGAGCATTGTTTATTTAACAAAGATAAAATCGGTGCTCGGAATGGTTCTCGGTGCCTCGAGCGAACATTTCCTATATTACTGCCCCGAAATCGTCTCCGATTTTATCTTACTTCCGGTCAGAATCGGTCGAGAAGTCTGAAGATGCTGCGAGAACGACGGTAGGAGCATTGTTTATGAAACAAAGATAAAATCGTAGATCGGAATGGTTCTCGGGGCCTCGATCGTACGTTCCCGATATTACTGCCCCGAAATCGTCTCCGATTTTATCTTACTTCCAGTCAGAATGGGTCGAGCATTCTGACGATGGTGCGAGAACGACGGTAGGGGCATTGTTTATTTAACAAAGATAAAATCGGTGCTCGGAATGATTTTCGGGGGCTCGATTGTTCGTTCCCGATATTACTGCCCCGAATTCGACCCCGATTTTATCTTACTTCCGGTCAGAATGGGGCAAGAAGTCTAAAGATGCCGCGACAACGACGATTGGAGCATTGTTTATTTAACAAAGATAAAATCGGTGCTCGGAATAGTTTTCGGGGCCTCGATCGGAAATTCCCGATATTACTGCCCCGAAATATTCTCCGATTTTTTCTCCCTTCCCCTAGGCCGGAATACGCGAACCCTTAGCATGAATCGATTTGAATTTTGATCGCAGCTTCATAATTACATTCTCTATGGGCGTACGTAGCCGTTTTTTTCAATTACATGTAAACTTTTTTTTTTATAAACAATTTATCGCTTATCTTTTGCGCAAAAAATCGATTTATTTCTTTCAATGTCTGCCATTTTTTCAAAATTTGATCGAAAAATCCATACGTCGTCCCATAGAGAATGTAATTGTGAAGCTACTATCAACATTTCAAATCGATCCATTGCAAAGGTGTTCGAGTACTCCGTCCTCCCAGTTAAAAAAAACTTGTTCTTCAATATGGGCTCTGTCGCCGCCATTTTGCATGAAAATTACAACACATTCTTTTTTCCTTTAGTATGTGTTAAATAAACCCTCTCAAAAGAAATCCTATCCTTTTGTCAAACTCCTAAAATAAATTGTCAAAGTTAGGCCTTATTTTCTGCCGCTAGAGTGGTGTTACCCCTTAAGGATATTAGAACACCAGCGTTATGTAAAGTTTCAACATTTGTGCTACTTTATAATAAAATGTTATTTATTTATTCATTTCACCTGTGATCAGAGCAAATGGGCAATTCATGTTGTGCTGCAAGCTGCGAGTAGGACGCATTGTTTACGTAATAAAGATGAAATCAACATAGCCCTTGACGTTTCCGTTCAACTTCCGATGTTGTTCGACCATCCCCGTAATGGCATTTGTCGATTTCATCTTCGATCGAGTCAAGGATTCCGTAGACGGGCAAATTGACCCGCAGCTCGAGCGTCTAACAGCTTCTATAAACCAAGCAAAGATTAAATCGATGCTTTGAATCCTTTTCGGAGCATCTATCGGACATTCCTGAAATGCTCCATTCAAAATGGTTTTCGATTTCATCTTATTTCCGGTCAGACGTAGTGGACAATTCAGGCACTGCTGCAAGCTGCGCGTACGACGCATTGATTGTGTAATAAAGATGAAGTCGACATTGCCTTTGACGTTTCCGCGCAACTTCGGACCCCGTTCGACCGTCCCCGCAATGGCATTTGTCGATTTAATCTTCGATGAAGTCAATGATTCCGGAGACGGGCAAGGTGCGTCATTAAGCCGCAGCTCGAGCGACTAACCTCTGGTGCAAACCAAGCAAAGATGAAATCGATGCTTTGAATGCTTTTCGGAGCATCTGTCGGACACTCTTGAAATGATCCATTCAACATGGTTTTCGATTTCATCTTCTTTTCGGTCAGAGCTAGTGGACGATTCGGGCACTTCTGCGAGCTGCGGGTACGACGCATTGGTTACGTAATGAAGATGAAATCGACATTGCCTTGGACCTTTCGGCGCAACTTCCAACGCCGTTTAACCGTCCCCGTAATGGCATTTGTCGATTTCATCTTCAATCGAGTCAACGATTGCGGAGACGGGCATGGTGCGTCATTGGCCCGCAACTCGAGCGACTAACAGCTGGTACAAACCAAGCGAAGATGAAATCGATGCTTTGAATCCTTTTCGGAGCATCTATCGGACATTCCTCAAATGATCCATTCAAAATGGTTTTCGATTTCATCTTATTTTCGGCCAGAGCTAGCGGACAATTCAGGCACTGCTGCAAGCTGCGCGTACAACGCATCGCTTACGTAATGACGATGAAATCAACATTGCCTTTGACATTTCCGCGCAACTTCTAACCCCGTTCGACCATCCCCGTATTGGCATTTGTCGATTTCATCTTTGATCTAGTCCGGAGACGGGCATAGTACGTCATTGACCCGCAGCTCAAGCGTCCAACAGCTGGTACAGACCAGCAAAGATGAAATCGATGCTTTCAATGCTTTGCGGAGCATCTATTGGACATTCCTAAAATTATTCATTGAAAATGGTTCTCGATTTCATCTTATCGCCTCAACTCGATTACAACGCTCAAAAGGATGCAATGTACGCGTTGTAATCGATTTCATATTTATCGCATAAACAAAGATCCTGTCGTGGTACTGGCGGCGTGCGGCACCGTAGGGCTCGCCCGCTCATTATCGTCGGGAATGTGAGGAAATCGAGGAAGAATTTGGGCGATTTATTCCAGGGATGCAAAACATGCAAAAGGATGCAATGTTCTACAGTTGCAGGATAAGATTCTTGTAACGGACCGGTGTAGAACGTGAAAAAATAAACACAATAATTACATCCAGTGCAGCCAGATCGCCACCCCCTCTCTAGTCTCTTGCGCGCCCATCACACAATCATAGTAGCGCGTGTCCGTGAGCGAGCGACGCACGGACATCTTAAGAAAGAGCCGAGCGCCGTCGAAGTTTCCCGACCGCGCCTTCGGTAGCTACACCAATACATGGACGCTGAGCACGCTCATGTGCGGCTAAGCCAATAGAAAGGCTTCGAGGGAAAAAGCAATCTGAGCACGACTCGCGCGTCACGTCACCCGACGGCACGCGCGAGGCTTTTAGATGACTTCAATACTTATTTAGCTATTGATTCTCTGCGTTATTAATGTATACAAAGAAATGTATCGCGCACTCCGATCGCTTATTTTTTTAGTTTATAGGTTAATTTAAATATAATAATAAATCTAAATTAAAACTTATTTATCTTCTAAACAATTGTTTCTGCTTTACTCACACCCGTCCTTATGCTAAATAAATTATAATTCAAAAAAGTAAGCGGAAATATATTTATATTCGTATTATTATATTCATTATCATACTTTCATCAAGCGATAAAGCATTATCCCCAAAAACAAGCCAATCATTCATCCGGCCGCGAATCGTCAGTACCAGAAAGTGCACATATTTTACATGCGATGAGAATGTCCCGTTGGTAGCGTTCCTAGCTTGGGTCCGCAGGGGCGCGGGATCGTTCCCCGCGCTCAGTATTTTTTTTTAAATTTATTATTACTATTAATTCTTATTTGATTATTTATTTTTATTAGTTATCATTATAATTTTAATTAGTTATCTTTAACCCCTTCGCAGTCAGGTGAAAATTAGCTTTTCGTGCCACTTTTGTGTTGGAAAAAAATCTTCACAGATTTACCCTAAAATTGCAGTGCGAAGGTTTTTAGGGTCGCTGAAGCTGAATCTGAAATCGGATTTCCAAAAATAAAAATGGCGGATCCAATATGGCGGACGCAAATTTGAAAAATTGTTTGATTCCGACGAAAGTGAGTACCTCAGGGTTTTCGAGGTCGCTGATTTCGTCGAGTCGAGTGAAATACCGAAATTCTTTTTCATTTGTTGTCAAAACATAAAATAAAAGATATAAATTAATGAAAAAAAATCCACAAAGAATGAAAAAAAAACAATAGATACAGAAAACAACAAAAAAGAATAAAATTAAAATCGAAAAAAAATTAAAACTGCAAAAGAAATACAAATTTTTTAAGTGGCAAAAATACCAAAAAAAATTGAATACGGGAAATACGAGAAAAAAAAGAAAATCTGAATAGTAACAAGAAATTTGAAAAAATACGAAAAGCACATAAAAAAATAAAAATACAAAAAGCACAAAAAGTACAAAAAAAATACATAATCGGAGTCAATGACCACGTCCTCGATTCATGACTCTGGGTTCGGCAGAGAGCGGGATATAAAACCAAAAAAGTATTATTTTAAATTTGTTAGTATGGATAGATTGTCATACATGATTTGCTAAATTTTTATTCATCATATTGTAGCCAAGCGTCAGATACATCCTAAAGATACAATTTTTTCTATCGTTGGCCTGTCCAACATGGCGGCTTTCCAAAAGCGAAATTCCATCCGTCCCAAACCCGCAGCCTCCCGAAAACTGCGTGTCCTCAAACATCTTAATTTTCCAAGCCTCCCGTCCACGAGTGCAAATTGCCTAATTACGCGACGCATCTTCGGGATTCCCCGCCCCGCATTCTCCAAACCGGAAACTCCATGTGCGACTTTTACCGCGACGTTTTTTCGCGCCGTTTCGTAGTCGCATTCTCGAAGCGATATATCGCGATCACGTTCGACACTGCTCCGAATAAATGAGAACGAAGCAACAAAACGCAACAATTTGCGAAATTTATGGCCTCATCCAATCGTCCCGAGAAGCCCCAACATCTCGCTCGCAGAAAATCTTGCACAACATTTTTAGTTTTCTTGTGCGGTTCATACGATGTCTTTTCCTGTAATGGCGATATCAATTATTCGTTATAAGGTGATTTTTTAGATAAAAATAATATATTTTTAATAAGATTATTTCTAAGGTTTAACAATTTTGTATACAACATTTCATGTATACTTGCTTAGTATGTATTTTGCGCTTGGCTTTTTTATAAATAATTTCATTTTGTTGTACTTTCGAGTAATAAAAAAAATTCTATAAGACCATTGTTCGAATTAAAACAAATAACATTTATCTTTAAAGTATAACTATTGTTGAAGCGCAAAATAAGTTTTTGTTTCTGGGCCTTTCGGCATCCCCTCCGCGCGTCTTCCATTATCCAAGCGCGGCCGGACTCGAGAGTCTCTCGCTAGCCCTTGAACCGAGAGCACGTATCAAATTATTCGACTCGCTGTAAGCGTATGTACCAAAAAAAAAGAAATACAGTCCACTACGAATTAAATAGAAGATATTATCGAGTTCATAACCATTCTGTGCCGAATTGAGTCGCCAAGAAAAATTCGCACCCCAAATAGACGTCCTGAGCGTAAAACCTCCGGCGCCGCGTTGACGTTACTTCGCACCACGTTCTTGAGGAGAACGAAGCGTCGAAACCACAACATTTTTTGGTCCTTCGAGCCGGATGAACATATAATTCATCTGGATTCCATCAAAATCATCGGGTTTTCGTCAAGAGTGACCAAAGCCAACAAATTCGCATCGATCGAGAACGACGGAACGTCTGCCCAGCAGCGAGCAAAAAATCGGTTACTACGAGGAAACAAAGGAATGAGTGAGACAGCGAGACAACAACGCGAAGACGCAGAGACCAACGATACATGAGGCATCGCACGAGTGCGAGACCCCTCCCCGCGCCTTTAGCTCAGGGTTCGTATCCATACCTTTTCTCTCGTTGTAAACATAACGTCCGTTGCGTCTTCTCTTATTTCAATATATTCGATATCGAGTCCTTTCGTGAGTGATTGTACGATGGACGACGAAACTCGTGCGCTCGTTCAAAGGCGTACAACGATAAAATCGCAATTGACACGTTTCAAAACGTATTTGGAAAAATGGGCCGAGCGTCCCGATGAGCAACAATTATTTGAGAGGTTGCAAAAAATAAAATGCACTTGGGAACACTTTGAAGAAATTCAAGGTCAAATAGAGACCAAAGCAGGTAACAGTGAAGATAGCCTTGAAAGATCTAATTTCGAGGATACATATTTTGACTTAGTGGCGCGCGCTGAATGTCGACTTGCGACGCTCAGACCCCCCACTATCATTGAGAGTAGTTCCACGTCGGTGCCGGCGCCCGTAGTTCACGGCACAGCTACGAACATAAAGTTACCCACGATTAACCTGCCAGCCTTTAGCGGCAAATATGAGGAGTGGATGGGTTTTCACGACAATTTTAAGTCCATTGTTCATGATAATCCAAATCTTGCACCGGTGCAAAAATTACAATATTTGAGATCATCACTGACAGGCGAAGCCTCACACGTGATTCAGTCCTTGGAGACATCGTCTCAAAATTACGAGATCGCTTGGTCACTTTTGGCCGAACGATATGATAACCGTCGAGTTATTGTTCAAAGTCACATCCGAGCCCTTTTTGATATGCCGGCGATATCGAAAGAGTCTGCAACGCAGCTAGGATCGTTAATAGATGCCGCGCTAAAACACACCCGAGCTCTCCAATCTCTCGGTCAACCCATCGAGTCCTGGGACGCGTTATTACTACATTTAATGACGTCCAAATTAGATCGAAACACTCACAAGGAGTGGGAGCGCTCGCTCCAGGGCACTGAGTTACCATCAATAACTGAGTTTTGGAAGTTTTTAAGAAATCGTTGTCACGTTCTGGAGAGCGTGACCCAAGAGGTACCCAATGTGCTAAGGAGTCAATCGCGCGTAAATAACCCTCGTTCAAATACGAGCCAAAAATCAGCGCAAACCCTAGTCGCGTCACAGGGACAATTGGAATGCGCGTTTTGCAAACAGAGTCATAATATTTACCAATGCGAGCAATTTATCAAATTAGATCAGACTTCGAGATCCGCTACGGTAAAATCATTGGGTCTGTGCTTCAATTGCTTGAAATCAAAACACGTAGCATCGGAGTGTAGGTTCGGTCCGTGCAGAAAGTGCAAACGTAAGCACAATATCCTTCTTCACGTTGAAAGCGATTCCAGCGCGCAAACCGCGACAAGTTCGAACTCGGTTGACACGACACCGAGTACAAGCCTTCAGGTTTTGGTCGCGACTCAAGTATTGCTGTCCACCGCGTCGGTGTTCATGCTGAATGATAAGGGTGAGCCCATCAAATGTAAAATATTGTTGGACAATGGATCTCAATCAAATTTCGTGACTGAGCGTTGTTGTAAGATTTTAAACATCGAAAAGGAAAAAGTAAACGTGCCAGTCTCGGGTTTTAATCAAAGTTTGACAACGATCAGGCACTCCATCAACGCGAGTATAAAATCCAGGGATGGACGTTTTAGCACGAGTCTTACATTTTTGGTAGTATCAAAAATCACCGAGAGACTTCCAACTCAATCGTTCGATCGCCGCAATATAAGCCTTCCCAAAAACATTACCCTAGCGGATCCAGAATTCTGTACGCCATCGGAGATCGATGCACTTATCGGGGCTGAGCTGTTCTATCAACTCCTATGCGTAGGGCAAATCAAGGTCCACAATACTGACCTAATCTTGCAAAAAACTCGGCTTGGATGGGTAGTTTCGGGACAAACACAAATTCGGCAACAATCCGAAAAACGCGTCGCGTGCAATCTGGCCGTAGACGCTCTGAGCGCCCAAGTAGCGAAATTTTGGGAAATTGAGAGTGTTCCAAATACGATACATCTCTCTAGCGCGGAACGAGCGTGCGAGAAACATTTCGTCGAAACTCACTCGAGAACTGAAAACGGACGGTATGTGGTTAGGCTACCGTTTAACGAGAATAAATACGAGCTCGGTGACTCGTATCAAACAGCAACCAAAAGATTGTATTCGTTAGAAAAACGATTAGACCAGGACCCTGCGACTTGTAAAGAATATTCGCAATTCCTCGACGAGTATGAAAGGTTAGGGCACATGACGGCGGTACCCCATGTCGAGTCAAGTCAAGGCAGATACTTCATCCCGCATCACCCCGTCATCAAATGCGAGAGCCATACCACGAAGCTGCGCGTCGTATTCGACGCCTCGGCAAGAAGCTCCACCGGAGTCTCACTCAACGACGCACTCATCAACGGTCCGACCATCCAAGAGGACCTATTTTCCATTGTCACGAGATTTAGAACTCATCGCTACGCCCTCAGTGCGGATATAGAAAAAATGTATCGTCAGATAATTGTTCACCCAGATGATGCCAAGTTTCAGATGATTCTGTGGCGCAACAGCAGCACGGACACCATCAGAGCCTTCCAGCTGAACACAGTGACTTACGGCACCGTTCCAGCATCGTTCCTCTCGACCCGTGTACTTCGACAGCTGTCGTACGATGAACGAGAATGTTCTCCTTCGGCGTGCAGAGCCATTCGGGAGGACTTCTACGTCGACGACTTGCTCACTGGTGGATCGAGCCTCGAGGAGGCTAAAAAGCTACGGGACGAGATCATCATACTCTTATCTAAGGGCGGCTTTCACCTGAGAAAGTGGTGCTCAAACGCCTCGAGTCTCCTCGATACGTTCCAGGAGAGATCAGATGATCCTCACATATGTTTGAGCGATTTGCAAGCTCAAAAAACTCTAGGCATTTACTGGCACCCTCGTGATGACAAGTTGGTGCACGTCGTAAAACCCTTCATGGAGGTGAAGCGAGCAACCAAAAGGACCATGTTGTCGCAAGTTGCGTCGCTATTCGACCCGCTCGGTCTATTGGGCCCCGTTATTGTAAGGGCTAAAATAATGTTGCAGGCTTTGTGGCAGATCAAACTGAATTGGAACGAATCAGTTCCGCTGGAGGTCGCTACTGCCTGGACAAAATACGTGGAGGGATTCGAGGAAATAAACCGGTTCGCCGTTCCTCGTCAAATTATCGGTGAAAACGCGCTGAAATTACAGCTGCATGGATTCTGCGACGCGAGTGAGGCCGCTTACGGGGCTGTCCTATACTTGCGATCCACAACGCCTTCGGGAGCGCACACGGTACGACTAATCTGTTCGAAAACCCGTGTTGCGCCGATAAAAAGGGTATCTCTGCCACGACTCGAGTTGTGTGGAGCGGTGCTTCTCGGGCGACTGTTCAAAAGCACCGTGCAGCCATTGAGGATACAACCGGACGAAGTGTACTTCTGGTCGGATTCCACCATCGCACTTCACTGGATTCAAACGTCATCCCATAAATTGAAAACTTTCGTGGCCAACAGAGTCTCGCAGATTCAAGAAGATACCACCGTCGGAAAATGGCGGCATGTGCCGTCACAAGATAATCCGGCGGATGCCCTGTCGAGAGGGCAGTTGCCAGCGGAATTTGCGAGCAACGATCTCTGGAAAAATGGTCCAGCTTGGTTGTACGAGGATGAGCAAGCTTGGCCTCCGAATCTGATATCAGACATTGAAGTACCCGAACTACGTTCAACGGTCGTCATGGTTGCAACCAGTGACATCAACCTGTTGACAAGATTCTCGTCGTTTAAAAGAATGAAGAGAGTAATTGCGTGTTGTTTGCGCTTCGCGGCAAATTGCCGATCACGTAAGTCAAATTCGGAAAATCTTCGTCCAGAAGAAATCGAGCAGGCTGAAATTTGTATAATGCGTTTAACCCAACGATCCGCATTTGAAAAAGAAATGAATCGGTTGATTCAAAATCGCTCGCTCGATAAAAAAAGTAACATTCAATCCCTCAGTCCGTACGTAGACGAGAACGAAATAATTCGCGTCGGCGGTCGACTGAAACACTCGGATTTAGAAATTGATGAGAAACATCCAGTATTATTGCCGTCCGACAGTCATGTTACTCGAGTAATTATCCGCGAAACTCATCTTGAGTTGTGTCACGCTGGAGTCCAAGCGACGTTGTACGGTGTACGGCGAAAATACTGGCCATTGAACGGAAAAAATCGCGTTAAAGAAATAATTCGTAATTGCGTGCGTTGCGTACGATGGAAGCCTGCGACTCCCAACTATCAAATGGGTGACCTACCGAGATCTAGAATAATGAGTTTTCGTGTGTCTGGTAACAAAGGCTGTGCATATTGAAATTGTTAGTGACCTCACGACCGAGGCATTCATAGGAAGCCTAAAACGATTATTTGCGCGTCGAGGTAGAGCGCGAATCATCCAATCGGACAATGCGACAAATTTCGTCGGAGCAAAAAATCACTTAAATGAAATGTACGAGGTCGTTTATAAAAAAGAAAGTCAACAGGAGATCTCGCGATTTCTTTCGATCCAAGGGATAAAATGATCGCTTATACCGCCTCGTTCACCGCATTTCGGGGGTATTTGGGAGGCATCTGTAAAGTCTTTTAAGCACCATATGCGGCGCGCAATCGGGAACGCTCTATTTACCTTCGAGGAACTAAATACTTTCGTGATAGAGGTTGAAGCAATCCTTAATTCGAGGCCGCTTACTCCACTGTCGTCCGATCCTAACGACCTACTCGTTTTAACTCCTGCTCATTTTTTAATTAATACATCGTTATTGTCGACTCCTGAACATGATTTCACGGAAACAAACCCGAACCGATTGTCGACCTGGCAGCACATACAGAAGGTAAAACAGCACTTTTGGCAGCGCTGGAGAAAAGAATATTTGAACGAACTGCAACAGCGTGTCAAATGGTCCAAGGGGGGAGCCTCGTGTATCAAGGTAGACGATTTAGTAATAATAAAAGAGGACAATACTCCTCCTCTGCTCTGGGTAATCGGCAGGGTAGAAAAGGTGCATCCGGGCGACGACGGGATTGTTCGCGTCATAACCGTTAGAACCGCGAATGGAACGTACAAACGCTGCATAAAGAAAATCGTTCCACTTCCGCTAGAATAAGTTACAGTATAAGTTTTTATTTTTTATTTTTATTGCGAAACAAATGATTTTATGTTGCTCAATGCTTCGCGTCGTTTTCTGTTATTTTTGAACGTGTCGTTCAAAGGCGGGCGGCATGTTGAAGCGCAAAATAAGTTTTTGTTTCTGGGCCTTTCGGCATCCCCTCCGCGCGTCTTCCATTATCCAAGCGCGGCCGGACTCGAGAGTCTCTCGCTAGCCCTTGAACCGAGAGCACGTATCAAATTATTCGACTCGCTGTAAGCGTATGTACCAAAAAAAAAAGAAATACAGTCCACTACGAATTAAATAGAAGATATTATCGAGTTCATAACCATTCTGTGCCGAATTGAGTCGCCAAGAAAAATTCGCACCCCAAATAGGCGTCCTGAGCGTAAAACCTCCGGCGCCGCGTTGACGTTACTTCGCACCACGTTCTTGAGGAGAACGAAGCGTCGAAACCACAACAACTATGTTTGACGTAAAGGCCATAATTTTTATGAGATAAAAAAAGCAACAATGAGTTCGAGGGTTTTTTTTTATTACTTGACGTACTTTTGTAACTTTTTAAGATATTTTTATGTACTATCCAGAATGGTATACAATCTTATTTCTCTTCTTACTCTAGCCCAAAAGATGTTCGAAGTGTCCTCCTTCCATTTCGATGCAGCATCGAGCCCGCTTAATTAAGCTGCGCTTAATACGCTGCAGCATTTCCGCCGTCACCGAGCGCAGGGCACGATCGATTTTGTTTTGTAGGTCCAATCGGCTATCGACAGGAGTCCTGTAGACATGTGCCTTTATGTGGCCCCACAAAAAAAAATCTAGTGGATTGAGATCCGGCGATCGCGGGGGCCAATTGGCAATGCCACCCCTACCGATGAGCCGCTCGGGAAACATTTCCAGAAGGGTCGCCTGTGCTGCTCTGCTCGTGTGGGCTGGTGCACCATCGTGTTGATAATAAGCTCGGTCCAAGTCGACCCGGGTCACACCAGCCCGCAAACAAATCCGCCGGAAATTTCTTCGAACGAATTCGCAGTACTTGATGCTGGTCATCGTACCTTCATATTCGAAAGGTCCAATCTGGAATGTATTATATATAATATGAAGTTGTCTACAGCATCAATTATTTTGAAGTTTCACCCGCTTCTAGAGGTTGTTTCCGTGGCTTGAACATGACTTCATTTTTTTAGGAACCGTTTTCATACTACTACTCCAAAAAAATTAAAGGAAAAGCAAATTTCTTCAATTTTTCTAAGTGAAGCGCTGTATCTGTGTGGTAAATGGTCGCATCGAGATGAAAAAAAGCATTTTGAAGCGTCACGTTCGTAGGTTTGAAATATTTTGACAAACATGTTTTGTGAGGCACAGTTACCGCGTAATCATAAGGAAAAGCGCGCGCCAAGAAATTTTCAATTTTTTTATATTTTTTTTCAAAGTTCCACGGGCTCGATTGAGCCCGTGATTTAACTGAATTAACTGATTTAACTGAAAATGATTTTCAGTTAAATCAATTGAATTTCTTTTTTCGTTGGTCTCTCTACATCAATTTTTTTGCTGAGATATCCGACTTTGAATGAAAAAGGATCCTTTTGTCCTTGATCATCGATATGTTAGCAACCAATGATCGCACAGGGAGTTGAAGGGCAGTTTTCAAAAGGCCATAGCCGGGTAAGTAGGGAAAAATTGCCCCCGCATTTTTTCCAGCGAAATGTGGAGTATATTCTGAGGTATAAAAAAAAATTCTGAGAATTTCATCCCCGTCAACGCAATGGTTTTAGAAAAATGAATTTTTTTAAAATATAAAAAAAATTCCGGAAACGGTTCAGTGGATCGATTTGATTTTTTTTGGTCCTTGTTACGATCAAACGTGTTACGAAATAAATTTATAAAACATCTTGCGAAAGATTGAGGTTTAAAAAAAATAATGTTCCTTTTTTTTATTTTTTTTTACTATAATCCACTTGGGGTACAATAACGAAATTTTTTTCATATATTCTTGGGGCACCTTACTAGATTATATATTTTTTTCAAAATGATCGGTTTGGTACGCCACAGTGAAAAAAAAGAAACAGACTTTATTGATATATTTTCGTTATATATCTACATAACTAAAATATATCAATAAAGTGTGTTTATTTCTTTTCACTGTGGCGTACCAAACCGATCATTTAGTCACATATCAAACTTCATTGGATTGGTTTATTGATAGCTTTATTGATATACTTTAGTTATATAGATATATAAAGAAAATATACCAAGAAAGTCTGTTTCTTTTTTTTTCACGGTGGCGTACCAAACCGATCATTTTGAAAAAATTATATAATCTAATAAGGTGCCCAAAGATTATATGAAAAAAATTTCGTTATTGTACCCCAAGTGGTAAAGTAAAAAAAAATAAAACAAGGAACATCATTTTTTTAACCTTGATCTTTCGCAAGATGTTCTATAATTTTATTTCGTAACACGTTTGATCGTAATAAGGACCAAAAAAATCAAATCGATCCACTGAACCGTTTCCGACATTTTTTTTTGATATTTTCAAAATCTTCATTTTTCTAAAACCATTGCGTTGACGGGGATGAAATTTTCAGAAAATTTGTTTTTTTTTATACCTCAGAATATACTCCAAATTTCGCTGGAAAAAATGCGGGGGCAATTTTTCCCTACTTACCCGGCTATGGCCTTTGACTAATTTTTTTCCGAGACCATTCCATTGATTCTGGCGATTTTTTTCACCCTGAATATTAAGTAGAAAGAAGTACAAAAAAATGACTTATCCTGGTTTTTCAGTAAATCTACCACTACTTTCCAAATATTGTTGGAAAGACAGTTCCAATATGTGTTAGTATTGTTTCCTGAAATGTTTCACTAATTTAAAAACAATCGAATCTGTTCTTCAAATTTTACGGAATTTTTCGTTCTCAAATTTAAAAACTAACCGGTGATAATTTGTAAAAAGAGACGAAAAAAATGTATCGTTTCATTTTGATGATGATTGCAGGATGCTTAGAAACAATACACTTGTTCCTTTAGTTGTTTTGTAAAACTTTGATCAATCGGTTCGGAAAACGGTTCAATGGATTAATTTGAAAATTTACAGGGCGATTGAAGATACATTAAGTTGAAGAAAAAAAACTGGCAACATTAGTCTCTCCATTAATACTTGTTAAGTAGTGGTAGATTTACTGAAAAATCATTGAAAGCCATTTGTTTGTACTTTTTAAAAATGAATAACAAGGGTGAAAAAAATCTCAAAAATCAAGGAAAGGGTTTCGTAGGAAATGTAGTCAAGTTTCAGAAACTGCCCTTTAACATTCTGTGCAGTCCATCTATTCTGAGATATCGATAATCAAGGACAAGAAGATCTTTGTTCATTCAAAGACGGATATCGCAGCCAAAAATTGACGAAGTGAGACCAATAAAAAACGAAATTGCGGCTCAATAAGCAAGCTAACTGAACGCATTAACTAACGAGAAATATTTTGCAGAACCCGTGGACCTTTGAAAAAAAAATTGGAAATTTTTTGCCTCCCGCTATATGTTATGATTGCGCGATAACCGTGGCCCACAAATAATTTTTGCCGCTCTCAAAACAAGAAATTTGGAGTTTTAAAATGCTTTTTTTTATGTCAATACGACTTTTTTTCACACAGATACAGCGCATCAAAAAAACTTTAAAAAATTGGAGAAATTCTCCGTTCCTTTAGCTTTTGGAATAGTTTGAAGATATAAATATGAAGTGAAATATATACTGGGTAGAGTTGAAAAGAAAATCGGGGTTGTGATCGTCCGGTCCTCCCTTCGAATGTTGCGAAATACGTTTAAGGTGCGCCCGGAACCTCAAGATCGGCGAACTTCAATTCGATAAATGGTCCATCTACGTACCAGTTTTCCTCCGGAGATTCCAGCCCAGAGGTGCACTGAGGTGCATCGCATTTGTTTTCCCGGCATGATGACATGCGGATTTTCTTCCTCAGGTGCCCACCAATGGGAATTATGGAAATTCCATGTGCCGGTCCGGTTGAAATTGCATTCATCGGTAAAGATGATGCGATCAACGAAAGTCTCATCGTCTTCATGGCGATCGATCAGCCACCGACAAAACGCAAGCCGCGTCGGATAATCTTCTTCCCGCAATCCTTGAACACGCGTGTAGTGGAACGCGTGCATGCGTTCATCTTTCATCACGCGTTGTACGGTGCCATATGTTAAATGAAGCAACCGTGCCACTCCACGGATGCTGAGCGTCGGGTCATCCGCGAATGCGTTCAAAATTCGCTCTTCGTTTGCATTATTGCGGACAACCCTTGGCCGACCGGCGTTCCCATGATTCGGCTTTACATCGCCGGTAGCCGCTAGCCGGTGAAAGGCCGCCGCTATCGCACGATGCGATGGTTGGCGCCGTTCCGGCCATCTCTCGCCGTATTCCCGAGCCGCAGCGCGAGCATTGAAGTCGTTTCGGCCGTACATAGCGACCATGTCGCTATACTCGCGGCATGTAAAATCTGCCATTTCTTCAACCATACACCGAATGACACGCACTCGATCGATCACAGACACACAACCGATTACAGCCACACAGACGATTACAGATACACTACCGATTACAACCACACAACGGATTACAGACACACAAACGATAACAGATACACAACCGATTACAAACACACAAACGATTACAGACGCACCACCGATTACAGACACACGACGATAACACACACACACACACACACACACACAACCGATGACAAACACGCGATAGATCACACGCACAAGACGGATTGTACACACAAGACGGATAATACACACATACACGACGGATCTTGCACACACGGCAGTTAACGGGATTAGGGTTGATTCTGGGATGACAGCACGAGGAGATACGGTGACAGAATGGCTCAAGGTAACGAGAAGCGGTTGGGAAGTTTTTTTTAACAGTCATTTGTTTCGCTCGTGGTCATAGTGCTCCATGAAAATTTATCGATGAGATTTACGCGGTATTCGGCAAAGTGTCAATGGTTTTTAATGCGACGCGCTAAGATTCAATAAAATATTTAGTATGCAACAGATAATACATACAGGGTGTCCCAGAACTCAACGTCAAGCCGAAACGGGGTGACAGGATTGATTGTTACCATCATGAGAAAAATCAGAAAAAAAATCTATCCCATGCAGTTTGAAAATTATGGGCATTGCAGAAAAGCCTAGAAATTTGGTCAAACTGTAACTATTTTTCGGTTATTGTGGTTAATTTTTATTATTTTTGTTCATTTAAACTTTGGAAACGTAACTCTAAATAATATTTCTAGAATCACAGTAAAAAATAATGACACAATTGCCCCAAGTTTCCTAGAATTAAGACTATTTGTTAAACTATGAATTTAAAATTTTCAAAATTTGTCTACTTTGAAAGGCCCTGCTTAAAAAAAAAAGTACTAGAGTGCCTTGGCAAGTGCCATTAAAAGTTGGCGCATTTAATCAGGATTGTAAAATGGTACAATACTTGTTAGTTTCACACTAAAAAAAACGAGTAAAAAAATTAAAACCTCAAGTAACCCGATTTTTGCTAACCCATTGTACTCAGTTAAAATGTTTTTTATTCGCACAAGCTCTTGGTAGGTTCTTAATTTTACGGCAAAATGATGAGAGAGATGGATAGTGGACATGTTTGCCATGAGTGAGAGAGACAGATAGTGACGCCACTTTTACCAAAGTCAACAAAAGTAAGTAAAATTAATAAAATAATGAAAAATCTTGACCTAGTTTAGGTTTATTGGAATAAAAGTCAGATACATGTCCACTATTCATCTCTCTCATCATTTTGCCGTAAAATTAAGAACCTACCAAGAGCTTGTGCAAATAAAAAACATTTTAACTGAGTAAAATGGGTTAGCAAAAATCGAGTTACTTGAGGTTTTAATTTTTTTACTCGTTTTTTTTGTAGTATGAAACTAACAAGTATTGTACCATTTTACAATCCTGATTAAATGCGCCAACTTTTAATGGCACTTGCCAAGGCACTCTAGTACTTTTTTTTAAAGCAGGGCCTTTCAAAGTAGACAAATTTTGAAAATTTTAAATTCATAGCTTAACAAATAGTCTTAATTCTAGGAAACTTGGGGCAATTGTGTCATTATTTTTGACTGTGATTCTAGAAATGTTATTTAGGGTTACGGTTCCAAAGTTTAAATGAACAAAAATAATAAAAATTAACCACAATAACCGAAAAATGGTTACAGTTTGACCAAATTTCTAGGTTTTTCTTAAATGCCCATAATTTTCAAACTGCATGGGATAGATTTTTTTTCTGATTTTTCTCATGATGGTTACAATCAATCCTGTCACCCCATTTCGGCTTGACGTTGAGTTCTGGGACACCCTGTATACAGGCATGTTCTTTCAAAAACTCACGCAATGTTATCGATCAGTGACTCGAAATAAGTAAATCCAAATTTGGTAGCTTTATCGTGGTTTTTTAAGGGGACGACGGAATAACAGCGCTTTTGTTGTTGTCTTTTTTCCTTCCTATTTCACAATTACATGAATGTCGGATTCGAATATTGGTAATAATTGAGGCAGGCTCAGTAGTGACTGACAATTTTTGTTTAGTGAAAATTGCAAGCTCGTATTCATATTCTTCTTGTCCGATTTTACTAGAAGAAACATAACACTTTTGGTTCCGTACAATTTATTTTCTTTGTACACTAAGGACATTTAAGTCACTATGCTAATGCAATGCACAAAGATTACGTTATACATAATATTGGTTTATGAATGCGAATAAATGTCACTTAACTGCACTCGAACAAATCGAAGTTGCACCGCTGAGAAAAGTACACGGACTCACTAACCACGGGGACTTGAATTGTTTGTTTGTTTGCTCGGCTGAAGATGAAATCGACGACTATCAAGACGAGGACGGTTAAATGACGGTAATAGCCACGCGAAAACGTCAAGGGCAATACCTATTCTATTGTGTAAACAAGATAGATCAAGAAATAAAATAATAAATAAAACCAGATGAAATCGAGAACAAATTTCAGTGGATCATTTCAGGGATGTCCAATAGATGCTCCGAAAAGAATTCGAAGCATGCATTTCATCTTTGCTTGGTTTGTACCAGCTGTTAGACGCTGGAGCTGCGGGTCAATCCCGCACCTTGCCCGACTCCGCAATCGTTGACTCGATTGAAGATGAAATCGACAAATGCCATTACGAGGTCGTTCGAACGACATTGACAGTTGCGCGGAAACGTTAAGGGCGTCGTTGATTTCATCTTTATCACGTAAACAATGCGTTGTTCCCGCAGCTCGCAGCATTGCCTGAATTGCCGACTAGCTCTGGTCGGAAACAAGATGAAATCGAAAACTATTTTGAATGGAGCATTTCAGCAGAGATTAGTAGGGAGATGCACAACGCTCCCTTTTTCGGCGTGCCTCGTAAATGGCGCTAAATCGCGGCGGCGAGTTCGGGAGTATGATTTCGTGATCATTGCCTCTGTCGAGGTTGCAGATTCCCTTGTAGCCGCGCGAGTCCGTGATCACCGTTCAAGTCGGTATCGCAGTCAGCATGAACACGAACGGGTGGCTCGGAGGGGGAAAAGTTTCTGCCCCGCGCAAATCGCGCTCGCTCGATAGGCGAACGGAGCGAGGTTTTCCGTCTGATCAAGCTCGACATATATGTGTGGCCGTACTGCGGATTGGAATATGCATTAAATGAATTTCAAAGTGAAAAACATGTATCGAGATCATTGTTTTCTCTCGGTTGCCCGTTTATGCCGAAAATGCGGGTTGAAAAAATTAACGACGAACCGCGTTGAAAAATAAAACGCCGAAATGACCGTGGAAGGTTCAAAAAGAAATCTTGAGCCTTTACCGCGATCGTTTCAGCATTTTTTTTTGAACAGTAAACATTATGGATAAGGGTGTATCATAAATGTTTCTCTATCTGCAATGAGCGTCGTGGCTAAGTTGGCAGCGTGGCGGATTAACGATGCTTACGGTCCGGGTTCAAACCCCGGTGAATCAACTTTTTTTTTCATTTTATATTCAGAAAATTTCGAATTTAATCTCACTTTAGATATTCTCGCCTGTTCAGGCAGTATTTATGATATTTAATTCGTATATGCTTAATAAAAAAAACAAGACATTGCTTCCGGGGATCGAACCCGCGTCCAGTGCAGCCGGATCGCGCGTAAAAGTTACCCCCTCTCTAGTCTCTTACGCGCCCATCACCCAATCATGGTAGCGCGTGTCCATGAGCGAGCGACGCTCGGATATCTTCGGAAAGAGCCGAGCACCGTCCCAATTTCCCGACCGCGCCTTCGGCAGCTACACCAACACATCGACACTGAGCGCGTTCATGTGCGGCTAAGCCGAAACGAAGGCTTCGAGGGAAAAAGCAATCTGAGCACGACTCGCGCGTGACGTCACCCGACAGCACGCGCGAGGCTTTTAGATGATTTGAATGCTTGTTTAGCTCTTGATTCTCTGCGTTATTAGTTATACAAAACAATGTATCGCGCACTCTGATCGCTTATTTTTTTAGTTTGTACGTTAATTGAAATATAATAATAAATCTAAATCACAACTTAATTATCTTATATGAAATTGTTTACGCTTTACTCACACCCGTCCTTATGCCAAATAAATTATAATTTATAAAAGTAAGCGGAAATATATTTATATTCGTATTATTATATTAATTCTTATACTTTCATCAAGCGATAAAGCATTATCCCCAAAAACAAGCCAATCTTCCATCCGGCCGCGAATCGTAAGAACCAGAAAGTGCACATATTCTACAAGCGATGAGATGGTCCCGTTCGTAGCGTTCCTGGCTTTGGTCCGCAGGGGCCCGTAGTGCAAATTTTTCATTATTTCTCATATTTTAGTCATATTTGAGAGTTTCGGAGAAAAAATTATTTAAAACAGATTCAAGTTCTGGTCTATTTCCCAAAAACACATTTTTTCACTGAAAATTCATGATTTCTCATTTTTTCCACGGAAATTTCTCTTTTTCCTATGACCTGAGTGAACGGCAGCGGGGATATTCGGAGTAAAGCTAAAGGTGTCCTTTAAAAGAATCTTAGATTGTAAGATCATTCTTCTTCAAAGTACTGCATGTGATTTTGAAAAGCACGAAAATCTCGAAAAACCGGCATTTTCAAAATAACGTGCCGGCTACAATTTTTTTTTCAAAATACAATATAAAAAAAGCAAAATGAAGCATGCTTTGTTCTTTTCGAAACCCCGTTTGGTAAGTTGGCGTACATTTTTGCCCGCCGAGATATTCGATTTTTGGTCCAGATAGAAAATTTGCAGAGTGCCTAATACTTTTGGCCAAGGCTGTATTTATTTCAACTTACACGTAATATGTTTAAAATTTTGTTGTCTACTTTTTATTTTCTTCGATTGATAGCAACTTCCTCACGATCTTCAGTGCCGCTGACATTCCGGGCGGATGAAACCCTGTCAACTAGCACACATTTTTTTTCTCATTTCTTTCTTTCTCCAATACGGTGGCAGGTAATTAGCCTAAGGCATATGAATAATCTCGAAATTGAAAAAAAAAATTGGTTTATTTTATTTTCTTATTGGTTTATTTTATTTTCTTATTGCAGAGTTATGACGATTTTCGTGGAGCAGGTCAGAATGTCTCGTTGCGGTACGGCTCTAGAGCGGCGCGGAGCTTCGTATAGTTTCTAAGGGCATTGATATGACTTTGGCCAACATGGCTAATCATCCCAAAACCTCAGACGAAAATAAATATTAAAAATTGATCTGTTATTTTAACTTCGAGGTTATGCATACCCCTTAAGGAGTTTTCTAAATGTAGAAAATATTTCATATATAATTAGTGGTTATTCTAATGAACATAAAGTAATGATTTAAAATCATAGAAGCCTTCCATGGCTGTGAGCAATCTTTGGATTCGTATTATTCACCTCTTCACCATCGACGTTGATCCGATCTTTCGAGTGGTTGCCCTTTCTTTGTCGTCGTTCTCCGCACGAAACTGCTATCTGGGTGTCGCTAAAATTACAAATAATAGCGAAGATTGAGGCGCCTGTCATTTTGTTGTGAACATTAGTTTAAAGCATATGAATATATACAAATTACTACCTTGGTGATATGATATGCGTATCTGTTATGCCTAAAATGTTGCGTCTCATGGCTCGTCCGATTTCGCCGAAACTGTGACTAAATCAATTATTGTCAATCAATACAGTCCGTTATAAGGAGTCTTCGCACTTTAGACGCTAAAAAAAGCTATTTTCATACATTTTTTGATAGGTTTATATTATAGATTTTGATATAAAAGTTGTTATAGTCATTAACTAGACTTTCGAAATACATTTTTTTTAAACGTTTGTACTAATGCAACCCAAACCAACTTTAACCGCCTTTTTTCGAAACAACGTTTTTCGACGGCATGTGGATAACATGTTCGAAACTACTGAATCGATCCTTATGAAATTTTAACCACATATTTTTCAAACCTATAGCTATAGCGCATGTCAAGGAATTTAAAATTTTTTGGTATTAACTGTTTTTCCCCAAAAAACGGTGAAAGAACTTTTTTTTTTGGTTTTTCGAAAAATGTTCGCCATTTTGTCGTTTCTGCATATATGAAGTATTTTATGATATGCGCTATTGCCTTAAACATACTGAATCTAAAACTGTTTGATTTTTTGTTTCGGATGAACCATCTCCGAGATTTCATCAACAGCGCAGACCTACAATTTTTTTAGGACATTTCTTGAACTACCATTTTCGTCTATAAATAGTGACGGGCAGAGATAATGTTTTTTAAATGAATTTCGTAAATGTATTTAATAAGCGTAACAACTTTTATATCAAAATCTATAATATAAACCTATAAAAAATAGCGTTTTTTAGCGTCTAAAGTGGAAAGACCCGTTAATACTGGGGTAAACGTATGGGTCATTCCATGTCAAATCGACAAATTTTTTACCTGACCCCCTTTGATTTCGCTGAAAATTTTCTATCTTTTTCTACCCCCCGAAAGTTATTTTTCAGAATTTTTTCAAAATTTTTTTTCCGACTCAAAAAGAGTTATGAATGTTTGAAAAAAACCGCTCTTTTATTTTTAAATTGCCAGAACTTTTTCAAAAATTGACCGTTTGAGAACTTTTTTTTTTCAAAATTTTTGTTTCTAAATGTAGTTTTTGAAAAAAAATATGAAAAAATTTTCAGAATCCCAGATATATGAAATATTTTAGTTTTTTTGAAAAAACCGTAATTTTCTCAAAGTCCGACCGTTTTTTTTTTTTTTTGCTCTAAAAATACTTCAACTAATTCTGCAATGATCCCCGTTAATCAAAAGATGTGACGACAATCGCTTCTAATTTTTTTTCTTGATTATAAAAAAATTTTTGTTGAATTTTTGCTGATTTTATATAACTTTGTTATGAAATTTTTTTTATTTCCTCGTGAAACCTCAAAAGTTAAAAAATAAAATTTTATTGGAGAATTTCAAGTGATTATCGTCCAAGAAATTGTTATTTAAAAAAAAAAAATAATTTTTTTCTCTCATTGACGTTATTTTGTCATGTTTCAGTACCAAAATGACGTTAAGTTGTCATATTTCAGTACCAAAAAAAAACGTCCATAAGAGTAAAAAAATAACGTCAATGAGAGAAAAAAATTATTTTTTTTTTTTAAATAACAATTTCTTGGACGATAATCACTTGAAATTGTCCAATAAAATTTTATTTTTTAACTTTTGAGGTTTCACGAGGAAATAAAAAAAATTTCATAACAAAGTTATATAAAATCAGCAAAAATTCAACAAAATTTTTTTTATAATCAAGAAAAAAAATTAGAAGCGATTGTCGTCACATCTTTTGATTAACGGGGATCATTGCAGAATTAGTTGAAGTATTTTTAGAGCAAAAAAAAAAAAAAAAGGTCGGACTTTGAGAAAATTACGGTTTTTTCAAAAAAACTAAAATATTTCCTATATCTGGGATTCTGAAAATTTTTTCATATTTTTTTTCGAAAACTACATTTAAAAACAAAAATTTTGAAAAAAAAAAGTTCCCAAACGGTCAATTTTTGAAAAAGTTCTGGCAATTTAAAAATAAAAGAGCGGTTTTTTTCAAAAATTCATAACTTTTTTTGAGTCGGGAAAAAAAATTTGAAAAAATTCTGAAAAATAACTTTCGGGGGGTAGAAAAAGATAGAAAATTTTCAGCGAAATCAAAGGGGGTCAGGTAAAAAATTTGTCGATTTGACATGGAATGACCCGTATACATAACATTTTACATTTACTTACAATTTGGATCTTTCTGGCCCTCCCCGCCGAATCTCGTGGACATCGATGAAGTTTCTGATGGAGCTGCGATGTCGGTTGATGAAATTTCGCAAATAATCGAAACGTTTTTTGTTTGGAGACGCCACAAAAACGAAACGCGAAATTTTCTTCAATTTTGTTGCCGAAATCCCTTTATCACCCGGATCCTGATCCTCGCATAAACCGATAACAAGTCGACCTAAAATTTCGTCGTTCCAAAGAAGGTTTTTGTGGTATTTATGTGGTTTTTCTGATCGGTAGTACGGCAGAGCGCCCGAAGCCATTGCGATGACAGTGACAAATGTATCGGTACGACCTCCTTCTACTGTCATCGTCTCCAACATGAAATGAGCTCAATTCATGTTGGAGACGGTGACAGTAGAAGAACGTGAATTGAGCGGAGGCGGATTCGGGGCGGTAATATCGGGAATGTTCGATCGAGGCCCCGAGAAAGATTCGGAGCACCGAATTAATCTTTGTTGAATAAACAATGCTCCTACCGTCGTTCTCGCACCATCGTCAGACTTCTCGACCCATTCGGACCGGAAGTAAGATAAAATCGGAGACGAATTCGGGGCAGTAATATCGGGAATATTCGCTCAAGGCCCCAAGAACGAATCCGGGGAACGATTTTATCTTTGTTGAATAAACAATGCTCCTACCGTCGTTCTCGCAGCATCGTCAGACTTCTCGACCCATTCTGACTGGAAGTAAGATAAAATCGGAGATGAATTCGGGGCAGTAATATCGGGAACGTACGATCGAGGCCCCGAGAACCATTCCGAGCTACGATTTTATCATTGTTAAATAAACAATTCTCCTACAGTCGTTTACGCAGCAGCGTCAGACTTCTCGACCCATTCTGACCGGAAGTAAGAAAAAATCGGAGACGAATTCGGGGCAGTAATATCGAGAACGCCCGATCGAGGCCCCGAGAACTATTCGGAGCACCGATTTTATCTTTGTTAAATAAACAATGCTCCAATCGTCGTTGTCGCTGCATCGTCAGACTTCTCGCCCCGTTCTGACCGGAAGTACGATGAAATCGGAGACGAATTCGGGGCAGTAATATCGGGAATGTTCGCTCGAGGCCCCGAGAATCATTCCGAGCCCCGATTTGATCTTTGTTAAATAAACAATGCTCCGACCGTCGTTCTCGCTGCATCGGCAGACTTCTCGACCCATTCTGACCGGAAGTAAGATAAGATCGGTGACGATTTCGGGGCAGAAATATCGGGAATGTTCGCTCGAGGCCCCGAGAACCATTCCGAGCACCGATTTTATCTTTGTTAAATAAACAATGCTCCTACCGCCATTTTCGCAGCATCGTCAGACTTTTCGACCCATTCTGACCGGAAGTAAGATAAAATCGGAGACGATTTCGGGGCAGTAACATCGGTAATGTTCGCTCGAGGCCCTGAGAACCATTCCGAGCACCGATTTTATCTTTGTTAAATAAACAATGCTCCTACCGTCGTTCTCGCAGCATCGTCAGACTTCTCGACCGATTCTGACCGGAAGTAAGATAAAATCGGAGACGATTTCGGGGCAGTAATATCGGGAATGTTCGCTCGAGGCCCCGAGAATCATTCCGAGCACCGATTTTATCTTTGTTAAATAAACAATGCTCCTACCGTCGTTCTCGCAGCATCGTCAGACTTCTCGACCGATTCTGACCGGAAGTAAGATAAAATCGGAGACGATTTCGGGTCAGTAATATGGGGAATCTTCGCTCTCGGCACCGAGAACCATTCCGAGCACCGATTTTATCTGTGTTAAATAAACAATGCTCCTACCGTCGTTCTCGCAGCATCGTCAGACTTTTCAACCCATTCTGACCGGAAGTAAGATAAAATCGGGGTCGAATTCGGGGCAGTAATATCGGGAACGAACGATCGAGGCCCCGAGAATCATTCCGAACACCGATTTTATCTTTGTTAAATAAACAATGCCCCTACCGTCGTTCTCGCACCATCGTCAGAATGCTCGACCCATTCTGACCGGAAGTAAGATAAAATCGGAGACTATTTCGGGGCAGTAAAATCGGTAATTTCCGATCGAGGCCCCGAAAACTATTCCGAGCACCGATTTTATCTTTGTTAAATAAACAATGCTCCAATCGTCGTTCTCGCTGCATCTTTAGAATTCTTGCCCCATTCTGACCGGAAGTAAGATAAAATCGGAGACGAATTCGGGACAGTAATATCGGGAAAGTTCGCTCGAGGCCCCGAGAACCATCCCGAGCACCGATTTTATCTTTGTTAAATAAACAATGCTCCTACCGTCGTTCTCGCAGCATCGTCAGACTTCTCGACCGATTCTGACCGGAAGTAAGATAAAATGCTCCTACCGCCATTCTCGCAGCATCGTCAGACTTTTCGACCCATTCTGACCGGAAGTAAGATAAAATCGGAGACGACTTCGGGGCAGTAACATCGGTAATGTTCGCTCGAGGCCCTGAGAACCATTCCGAGCACCGATTTTATCTTTGTTAAATAAACAATGCTCCTACCGTCGTTCTCGCAGCATCGTCAGACTTCTCGACCGATTCTGACCGGAAGTAAGATAAAATCGGAGACGATTTCGGGGCAGTAATATGGGGAATCTTCGCTCGCGGCACCGAGAACCATTCCGAGCACCGATTTTATATGTGTTAAATAAACAATGCTCCTACCGTCGTTCTCGCAGCATCGTCAGACTTTTCAACCCATTCTGACCGGAAGTAAGATAAAATCGGGGTCGAATTCGGGGCAGTAATATCGGGAACGAACGATCGAGGCCCCGAGAATCATTCCGAACACCGATTTTATCTTTGTTAAATAAACAATGCCCCTACCGTCGTTCTCGCACCATCGTCAGAATGCTCGACCCATTCTGACCGGAAGTAAGATAAAATCGGAGACTATTTCGGGGCAGTAAAATCGGTAATTTCCGATCGAGGCCCCGAAAACTATTCCGAGCACCGATTTTATCTTTGTTAAATAAACAATGCTCCAATCGTCGTTCTCGCTGCATCTTTAGACTTCTTGCCCCATTCTGACCGGAAGTAAGATAAAATCGGAGACGAATTCGGGACAGTAATATCGGGAAAGTTCGCTCGAGGCCCCGAGAACCATCCCGAGCACCGATTTTATCTTTGTTAAATAAACAATTCTCCTACCGTCGTGCTCGCAGCATCGTCAAACTTCTCGACCCATTCTGACCGGAAGTAAGATAAAATCGGAGACGATTTCGGGGCAGTAATGTCGGGATCGTACGATCGAGGCCCCGAGAATGATTCCGAGCACCGATTTTATCTTTGTTCAATAAACAATGCTCCGACCGTCGTTCTCGCTGCATCCTCAGACTTTTCGACCCATTCTGACCGGAAGTAAGATAAAATCGGTGACGATTTCGGGGCAGTCATATCGGGAATGTTCGCTCGAGGCCCCGAGAACCATTCCGAGCACCGATTTTATCTTTGTTAAATAAACAATGCTCCTACCGCCATTCTCGCAGCATCGTCAGACTTTTCGACCCATTCTGACCGGAAGTAAGATAAAATCGGAGACGATTTCGGGGCAGTAATATCGGGAATGTTCGCTCGAGGCATCGAGAACCATTCCGAGCACCGATTTTATCGTTGTTAAATAAACAATGCTCCGACCGTCGTTCTCGCTGCATCGTCAGACTTCTCGACCCATTCTGACCGGAAGTAAGATAAAATCGGTGACGATTTCGGGGCAGTAATATCGGGAATGTTCGCTCGAGGCCCCGAGAACCATTCCGAGCACCGATTTTATCTTTGTTAAATAAACAATGCTCCTACCGCCATTCTCGCAGCATCGTCAGACTTTTCGACCCATTCTGACCGGAAGTAAGATAAAATCGGAGACGATTTCGGGGCAGGAACATCGGTAATGTTCGCTCGAGGCCCTGAGAACCATTCCGGGCACCGATTTTATCTTTGTTAAATAAACAATGCTCCTACCGTCGTTCTCGCAGCATCGTCAGACTTCTCGACCGATTCTGACCGGAAGTAAGATAAAATCAGAGACGATTTCGGGGCAGTAATATCGGGAATGTTCGCTCGCGGCACCGAGAACCATTCCGAGCACCGATTTTATCTTTGTTAAATAAACAATGCTCCGACCGTCGTTCTCGCACCATCGCCAGACTTCTCGACCCATTCTGACAGGAAGTAAGATAAAATCGGAGACGACTTCGGGGCAGTAACATCGGTAATGTTCGCTCGAGGCCCTGAGAACCATTCCGAGCACCGATTTTATCTTTGTTAAATAAACAATGCTCCTACCGTCGTTCTCGCAGCATCGTCAGACTTCTCGACCGATTCTGACCGGAAGTAAGATAAAATCGGAGACGATTTCGGGGCAGTAATATCGGGAATGTTCGCTCGAGGCCCCGAGAACCATTCCGAGCACCGATTTTATCTTTGTTAAATAAACAATGCTCCTACCGCCATTCTCGCAGCATCGTCAGACTTTTCGACCCATTCTGACCGGAAGTAAGATAAAATCGGAGACGATTTCGGGGCAGGAACATCGGTAATGTTCGCTCGAGGCCCTGAGAACCATTCCGAGCACCGATTTTATCTTTGTTAAATAAACAATGCTCCTACCGTCGTTCTCGCAGCATCGTCAGACTTCTCGACCGATTCTGACCGGAAGTAAGATAAAATCGGAGACGATTTCGGGGCAGTAATATCGGGAATGTTCGCTCGAGGCCCCGAGAATCATTCCGAGTACCGATTTTGTCTTTGTTAAATAAACAATGCTCCTACCGTCGTTCTCGCAGAATCGTCAGACTTCTCGACCGATTCTGACCGGAAGTAAGATAAAATCGGAGACGATTTCGGGGCAGTAATATCGGGAATGTTCGCTCGAGGCCCCGAGAATCATTCCGAGCACCGATTTTATCTTTGTTAAATAAACAATGCTCCGACCGTCGTTCTCGCTGCATCGTCAGACTTCTCGACCCATTCTGACCGGAAGTAAGATAAAATCGGTGACGATTTCGGGGCAGTAATATCGGGAATGTTCGCTCGAGGCCCCGAGAACCATTCCGAGCACCGATTTTATCTTTGTTAAATAAACAATGCTCCTACCGCCATTCTCGCAGCATCGTCAGACTTTTCGACCCATTCTGACCGGAAGTAAGATAAAATCGGAGACGATTTCGGGGCAGGAACATCGGTAATGTTCGCTCGAGGCCCTGAGAACCATTCCGAGCACCGATTTTATCTTTGTTAAATAAACAATGCTCCTACCGTCGTTCTCGCAGCATCGTCAGACTTCTCGACCGATTCTGACCGGAAGTAAGATAAAATCGGAGACGATTTCGGGGCAGTAATATCGGGAATGTTCGCTCGAGGCCCCGAGAATCATTCCGAGCACCGATTTTGTCTTTGTTAAATAAACAATGCTCCTACCGTCGTTCTCGCAGAATCGTCAGACTTCTCGACCGATTCTGACCGGAAGTAAGATAAAATCGGAGACGATTTCGGGGCAGTAATATCGGGAATGTTCGCTCGAGGCCCCGAGAATCATTGCGAGCACCGATTTTATCTTTGTTAAATAAACAATGCTCCTACCGTCGTTCTCGCAGCATCGTCAGACTTCTCGACCGATTCTGACCGGAAGTAAGATAAAATCGGTGACGATTTCGGGGCAGTAATATCGGGAATTTTCGCTCGAGGCCCCGAGAACCATTCCGAGCACCGATTTTATCTTTGTTAAATAAACAATGCTCCTACCGCCATTTTCGCAGCATCGTCAGACTTTTCGACCCATTCTGACCGGAAGTAAGATAAAATCGGAGACGATTTCGGGGCAGTAATATCGGGAATGTTCGCTCGAGGCCCCGAGAATCATTCCGAGCACCGATTTTATCTTTGTTAAATAAACAATGCTCCTACCGTCGTTCTCGCACCATCGCCAGACTTCTCGACCCATTCTGACAGGAAGTAAGATAAAATCGGAGACGACTTCGGGGCAGTAACATCGGTAATGTTCGCTCGAGGCCCTGAGAACCATTCCGAGCACCGATTTTATCTTTGTTAAATAAACAATGCTCCTACCGTCGTTCTCGCAGCATCGTCAGACTTCTCGACCGATTCTGACCGGAAGTAAGATAAAATCGGAGACGATTTCGGGGCAGTAATATCGGGAATGTTCGCTCGAGGCCCCGAGAACCATTCCGAGCACCGATTTTATCTTTGTTAAATAAACAATGCTCCTACCGCCATTCTCGCAGCATCGTCAGACTTTTCGACCCATTCTGACCGGAAGTAAGATAAAATCGGAGACGATTTCGGGGCAGGAACATCGGTAATGTTCGCTCGAGGCCCTGAGAACCATTCCGAGCACCGATTTTATCTTTGTTAAATAAACAATGCTCCTACCGTCGTTCTCGCAGCATCGTCAGACTTCTCGACCGATTCTGACCGGAAGTAAGATAAAATCGGAGACGATTTCGGGGCAGTAATATCGGGAATGTTCGCTCGAGGCCCCGAGAATCATTCCGAGCACCGATTTTGTCTTTGTTAAATAAACAATGCTCCTACCGTCGTTCTCGCAGAATCGTCAGACTTCTCGACCGATTCTGACCGGAAGTAAGATAAAATCGGAGACGATTTCGGGGCAGTAATATCGGGAATGTTCGCTCGAGGCCCCGAGAATCATTCCGAGCACCGATTTTATCTTTGTTAAATAAACAATGCTCCGACCGTCGTTCTCGCTGCATCGTCAGACTTCTCGACCCATTCTGACCGGAAGTAAGATAAAATCGGTGACGATTTCGGGGCAGTAATATCGGGAATGTTCGCTCGAGGCCCCGAGAACCATTCCGAGCACCGATTTTATCTTTGTTAAATAAACAATGCTCCTACCGCCATTCTCGCAGCATCGTCAGACTTTTCGACCCATTCTGACCGGAAGTAAGATAAAATCGGAGACGATTTCGGGGCAGGAACATCGGTAATGTTCGCTCGAGGCCCTGAGAACCATTCCGAGCACCGATTTTATCTTTGTTAAATAAACAATGCTCCTACCGTCGTTCTCGCAGCATCGTCAGACTTCTCGACCGATTCTGACCGGAAGTAAGATAAAATCGGAGACGATTTCGGGGCAGTAATATCGGGAATGTTCGCTCGAGGCCCCGAGAATCATTCCGAGCACCGATTTTGTCTTTGTTAAATAAACAATGCTCCTACCGTCGTTCTCGCAGAATCGTCAGACTTCTCGACCGATTCTGACCGGAAGTAAGATAAAATCGGAGACGATTTCGGGGCAGTAATATCGGGAATGTTCGCTCGAGGCCCCGAGAATCATTGCGAGCACCGATTTTATCTTTGTTAAATAAACAATGCTCCGACCGTCGTTCTCGCTGCATCGTCAGACTTCTCGACCCATTCTGACCGGAAGTAAGATAAAATCGGTGACGATTTCGGGGCAGTAATATCGGGAATGTTCGCTCGAGGCCCCGAGAACCATTCCGAGCACCGATTTTATCTTTGTTAAATAAACAATGCTCCTACCGCCATTTTCGCAGCATCGTCAGACTTTTCGACCCATTCTGACCGGAAGTAAGATAAAATCGGAGACGATTTCGGGGCAGTAATATCGGGAATGTTCGCTCGAGGCCCCGAGAATCATTCCGAGCACCGATTTTATCTTTGTTAAATAAACAATGCTCCTACCGTCGTTCTCGCAGCATTGTCAGACTTCTCGACCGATTCTGACCGGAAGTAAGATAAAATCGGAGACGATTTCGGGGCAGTAATATCGGGAATGTTCGCTCGCGGCACCGAGAACCATTCCGAGCACCGATTTTATCTTTGTTAAATAAACAATGCTCCGACCGTCGTTCTCGCACCATCGCCAGACTTCTCGACCCATTCTGACAGGAAGTAAGATAAAATCGGAGACGACTTCGGGGCAGTAACATCGGTAATGTTCGCTCGAGGCCCTGAGAACCATTCCGAGCACCGATTTTATCTTTGTTAAATAAACAATGCTCCTACCGTCGTTCTCGCAGCATCGTCAGACTTCTCGACCGATTCTGACCGGAAGTAAGATAAAATCGGAGACGATTTCGGGGCAGTAATATCGGGAATGTTCGCTCGAGGCCCCGAGAACCATTCCAAGCACCGATTTTATCTTTGTTAAATAAACAATGCTCCTACCGCCATTCTCGCAGCATCGTCAGACTTTTCGACCCATTCTGACCGGAAGTAAGATAAAATCGGAGACGATTTCGGGGCAGGAACATCGGTAATGTTCGCTCGAGGCCCTGAGAACCATTCCGAGCACCGATTTTATCTTTGTTAAATAAACAATGCTCCTACCGTCGTTCTCGCAGCATCGTCAGACTTCTCGACCGATTCTGACCGGAAGTAAGATAAAATCGGAGACGATTTCGGGGCAGTAATATGGGGAATCTTCGCTCGCGGCACCGAGAACCATTCCGAGCACCGATTTTATCTGTGTTAAATAAACAATGCTCCTACCGTCGTTCTCGCAGCATCGTCAGACTTTTCAACCCATTCTGACCGGAAGTAAGATAAAATCGGGGTCGAATTCGGGGCAGTAATATCGGGAACGAACGATCGAGGCCCCGAGAATCATTCCGAACACCGATTTTATCTTTGTTAAATAAACAATGCCCCTACCGTCGTTCTCGCACCATCGTCAGAATGCTCGACCCATTCTGACCGGAAGTAAGATAAAATCGGAGACTATTTCGGGGCAGTAAAATCGGTAATTTCCGATCGAGGCCCCGAAAACTATTCCGAGCACCGATTTTATCTTTGTTAAATAAACAATGCTCCAATCGTCGTTCTCGCTGCATCTTTAGACTTCTTGCCCCATTCTGACCGGAAGTAAGATAAAATCGGAGACGAATTCGGGACAGTAATATCGGGAAAGTTCGCTCGAGGCCCCGAGAACCATCCCGAGCACTGATTTTATCTTTGTTAAATAAACAATTCTCCTACCGTCGTGCTCGCAGCATCGTCAAACTTCTCGACCCATTCTGACCGGAAGTAAGATAAAATCGGAGACGATTTCGGGGCAGTAATGTCGGGATCGTACGATCGAGGCCCCGAGAATCATTCCGAGCACCGATTTTATCTTTGTTCAATAAACAATGCTCCGACCGTCGTTCTCGCTGCATCCTCAGACTTTTCGACCCATTCTGACCGGAAGTAAGATAAAATCGGTGACGATTTCGGGGCAGTAATATCGGGAATGTTCGCTCGAGGCCCCGAGAACCATTCCGAGCACCGATTTTATCTTTGTTAAATAAACAATGCTCCTACCGCCATTCTCGCAGCATCGTCAGACTTTTCGACCCATTCTGACTGGAAGTAAGATAAAATCGGAGACGATTCCGGGGCAGTAATATCGGGAATGTTCGCTCGAGGCATCGAGAACCATTCCGAGCACCGATTTTATCGTTGTTAAATAAACAATGCTCCGACCGTCGTTCTCGCTGCATCGTCAGACTTCTCGACCCATTCTGACCGGAAGTAAGATAAAATCGGTGACGATTTCGGGGCAGTAATATCGGGAATGTTCGCTCGAGGCCCCGAGAACCATTCCGAGCACCGATTTTATCTTTGTTAAATAAACAATGCTCCTACCGTCGTCCTCGCACCATCGTCAGAATGCTCTACCCATTCTGACCGGAAGTAAGATAAAATCGCAGACTATTAGAGATTGTAATTATGAAGCTGCGATCAAAATTCAAATCGATTCGTGCTAAGGGTTCGCGTATTCCGGCCTCCCAGTTTGAAAAACAATTTTTTCAAGATGGGCTCTGTCGTCGCTATTTTGTATGAAAATTCCAATAATTTTTACATACTTTAATATGTCTTACATAAACCCTCTCATAAGAAATCCTATTCCTTGTTTCATACTGCCAAAATAAATTGTCAAAGTTAGGCCTAATTTTCTGCCGCTCGAGTGGTGTTACCTTTAAGAGGAACCGCAAACAGAGTCGCAACGCTTTGGGATTTCCATAATCAACCCGTATCGGTACGTGAAAAATTGTATCTTAGGCGGTGCAGAAGATCTTCTCATCTATTTTGAATCCTAAAAAAACGTGGTATCGATTTTCGTCTGCCGGAACCGACTGATTTCGCCTCCCCTAATGAGGAAATGGAAAGCTTCTCCTCATGTTTCCTAACCCAGCTCGAACACACTTTGAGATGATATTCGTACAGAAAAATGTATTTTTGGAGATCAATCCGACTATGATACTGAACGGAGTGGTCGAATGAGAAATGAAATCCCGAAAACATCCAATTCTCGAAAATGTAGCGTCAAGTCATTGAGAGTTTGTTAATAAAAACTTACGTATTGATTTTTTTTCAATACGCAAAAAAAAATCGCTCGGTATATCGAAATTCGATAATCATTCACAATTCTTTGGTTTCGTTAACTTTTATTTCTTAAGGAAGCAAAAAGAACAGGCGCTCTCGATGGATAATCGCGGCAAAATTCGTAAAGGTCATTAATTGCGGCGCGCTTCACGCTTTGGTATGCAATACGCCGAGCGATAGCAGACGAAAGGTGAAACGTCAAATCGTGTGTCACGATTCTCGGGCCGAGTAGGTTGACAGGCAACGTAGCGACCGATTCGCTAAACGTCAAATCATGTGCGCTGGCATTTGTCAAACGCTGCTGTTTCGCAGAACCTTCTTGACGTCGGCTACGACTTCGTGGCCCTTCGTCTACTCTTCTGCCCTTTTCGATCGTCCAACATGGCGGATTCGAGCGTTAATTTCGAAGATCGAACGCCTATTTTCTAATGCTTCCCATTTGATGACGGAGGCGAAAAAAAGAAAACGGCTCGGTAGAAATCTTCGGAGTAACCTGCCGAACCCGGCATTTCCCGCTGTTACACCTATTCTGGATCACCCTGTATATGAAACCGTTAGTGCATCAAATATGTCTTTAAAAAAATGTTGAACAACTGTAGGCAAAAAACTATTCGAGAGCCACCATGTCATAAGAGTAGAAGAATTTTTGTATTCCGATGGTCAACGATTCGTTAGCGGAAAAGTAATACGGCAAACTAGGGTTAATGATCTTCCGTATGATGTAAAAATAGAGGTATACATAATTGAGCCTAAATTGTATTACTAAGATCGATTTAAGGGACAACACCACTGTGACGGCTTCAAAAAATCGATTTTTTGAAAACCATCTAGAAAAATCTAAAATACATTTAAGATTAAGATGCCGTTGGACCCAGGTCGAAAAAATAATTATTTTCGGAGATATTGAATATTTTGTGGAGCGGTGCAGCGCTCCGTGACGCTCGGGGTCCCGCGCAGCTGCGCGCGTCAGGGTCGGCAGGTATACCGGGCCTTTCCCAGGTCCTGCGGGTCTTTCCCAGGTATTCTTTTGTCTCCCTTCACAAAAACCGGCTATTGTTATAAATATAGTTTCGAAAAAAAGCCATCGGTGGCGATAATTGAAAAATTTTCAAGGCAGGTATCGGGATAGCGTCATAGCGTCAGTTTGCGAATAGAAGCGACGCTACTCGTGTCTAAACGCTCCGAATCGTTTCGTTTATAAATATCGAAGGCTCAGAATTATTCTTTGCACATCGAAATGGATAATCCGAAAGTGTACGCGAGGAAAAAGGGAACAAAACGGAGCTATGTGACGAGGAGTCGAACGAAAATTTCGAATCGAAAACCTCCGAACCGTTATAGCTCCGAAAATAGTTCTGCAGAGTATGTGAGCACGTCAGCGAAAAAGTTAAAATCGTCGGACGATTTAGAGGTCGGTGTTACTAACGATTTCGGTTATCGTATAGTACACCTCGTCAATGCATCGAACATTATATCGATGTTAGTGAAGTGCAAAGTGTGTGATCGCGATATAAAGTTTACTGAAAAAAGTTTGCGCGGACTCGGATTCAAAATCGAGGTCGATTGCGGCCATTGTGAAAAAGTGCGAATCAATTCGTGTCCTATGATTGACAATGCATACGAAATAAATCGTCGGATCGTATTCAGTATGCGTCTTCTTGGCGTCGGTTTGAATGGCCTGATGATGTTTTGTGCATTTATGGACCTACCGCGCCCCATATTTCAGTCTTTCTACGATCGAATCTTAAATTCGATTTCGATTGCCACTAAAGCTGTGAGCACAGTGAGCAAACAAAAGGCTGCACTTGAGGAGGAGACAATTTCGTTGGAAAATGGGGTGGAGGACGGAATTATCGTTTCAGGCGCCGGATCGTGGCGTTAGCGCGGTTTCAGCTCGCTTTTCGGCATAACATCGCTAATCGGCTGGTACACTAAAAAAGTAATCGACGTTATGGTGAAATCGAAATATTGCAAAGCTTGCGAGCATTGGGAAAAAAAGAAAGCACCGCGGAGTACTGGGAATGGAAAAGTACCCACGACGATGAGTGCCAGGCGAACCATAGCGGCTCCTCCGGAAAAATGGAAGTCGACTCAGCTGTCGAAATGTTTCAACGGTCTGAAGAGCTTTATGGCATAAAATATAAATATTATATTGGTGACGGCGATTCTAAAACGTTTCTGGGCATATCGAATAGCAATTCATACGACGGTTTCGAGATAAAAAAAAAGAATGCATCGATCATGTCCAAAAACGTATGGGGACGCGCCTCCGCGAAATCGTGAAAAAACAAAAAGGATTGTCTGGCAGAGGAAAGCTCACCGGAAAATTGATTGACGAGTTGAGCACATATTACGGCTTGGCTATTCGGAGGAACAGCGATGATGTTGAAAAAATGAGGATGGCAATTTGGGCAACTATCAAACATAAAATATCCACAGATAGTGAGCCACAACATGACGATTGCCCAGAGGGAGCCGAGTCGTGGTGTTCGTGGCAGCGAGCGGTCGCAAGCGGTAATATTTCTGAATATCGCCATAAGCCGCCTCTTCCTGAGAAAGTATTGGAGGCAATTACGCCAGTCTTCGAAAATTTGAGCAGAGACGATTTGCTGCAGCGTTGTTTGGGCGGCTTCACGCAAAACAACAACGAAAGCTACAACAAATCAGTTTGGGCAATAGCCCCCAAGTGTCAGTCCGGGAGCAAAAAAATCGTCGATATTGCAGCTGATATCGCGGTATTATTATTCAATGATGGCCTGAGAAGCCTCATGAAAGTTTTGGAGACGTTGGGGTAACTATCGGCCCAAATTGTTTCAATTTTTGCGTTGAAACCGACGCAGCGCGGATCGAGCTGGCGGAGCGCTCGCTCACAGACGCTGCAAAAGAGACAAGTTCGAGAAAAGATGCTAGGGACAATGATTTGCTTCTTGAAGGCTAGCTATATGGTGCCGGCATCGCTGACTAAAGGTAAATTTTTTTTTTCCAATTTATCGCATAAATTAACAAACCTAAAACTTTGAACGCGTTTTTCTCAAAACCACTTTTTTGAGTGCGGCACGCAGCAGAACTCGAGCAATTTTTATCCGATCAACTTCAAATTTGGACTGCATCAATAAAACTAGATTATCTAAAGAAGTACATAGGATTTTTTCGATATCTCAATAATAAAAAAAGTTATAGCCTATTTTCGACGAGAAATTTTGCTCGAAAATCGTCCTTTAATTTCAAAAGCGTGCCTATTTTTTAAAAATCAATATTTTTTTAAATCCCTGTGTACTTCTCTTCAAAATATCATATTATTAACGAAAACACTCCGTATTTTTTTTCAGATCGACTTTGAAGAGAGTTCTGCTGCGTGCCGCGAACCACTGCAGAGGCAACAGTACCTGACGCGGGAGCTTCCCCAGCATCACCATGAGGCGTGAAAAATTTGAAATTTTTTTTTTATGTATCTTCAATAAACAACGAACAAAACAAAAAAAATTTTCGAATATCTCTTTTTTTCCCACAAAAATATTCTTGAAAAATGGCAAAAAAACAGGGGGTCACAGTGGTGTTCTGCCTTAATGCAAAGAAAACTAAATGATCAATTTTGTAAGTTACTCGCGTATTTGTCTAAACATTAGAACTCGTTTAAACAAAGATATGGGTAAGATAGAAGAGGTCGTATGACATACAACGGATTCAAAAGGAATAAGTATTATAAATAAATTTTGGCAACACCGCTATTCCACTTGCCTGTTGCACTATTAAAGTAAAACTTTATGCCTTGACTCACACAAAAGCGTGATGTATGCAATTAATAGCATGGTATCTCAAAATAAAGAATATGTGTCGTTTTTTGGGGTTTTGTTATTGGTTTTAAAGTTATAAACTACTTGTTTTTTTGTATACCAGGTGTGTAAGTATGAAACCGGAATTTGCCCATAGGTGGCGCTAGATGTCGATGCAGTTACCGACACATCACGTCAGCGGTGTCTTGTTATTGTATTGATATCCGACAAAGATTTCCAACTCACAATAACCCGAGTTTCATTCAGTAGCATTAGTTTATTAGAGATAAATATGTCGAGTTTTGTGCCAACAAATTACGATTTGCCGACAGCACTACTTTTCTGTTTTCATCTGAAGAAAACCGCAGCCGAATCGCATCGAATGCTTGTGGAGGCGTTTGGTGAGCATGCTCTCGGTAAAACACAGTGTTTCGAGTGGTTCAAACGGTTCAAAAGTGGCGATTTTGACGTGAGGAACGAAGAACGTGGAAGACCACCGAAAAAGTTTGAAGACGCTGACCTGCAAGTCTTGTTGGACGAAGACGACGCTCAAACACAACAACAACTGGCGGATCAGTTAAAGGTGACCCGAGAAGCCATCTCGAGTTATTTGTATCATATCATTACAATAAACGTGTTTTTTCTGTACAAAAATTCCGGTTTCATACTTACACACCTGGTACAGTAAATTAAACTTTTATTTGTGCGTTGTCGTAAACTAAGAAAAATAATTAAATTTCATAGCTAAATGGAGATCGCACGATATTCAAAACTCAGTGTGACTGTAAGGTTGGCTTATCGGTTCGTGGGTGTAAGCACGTCGTTGCTGTGCATTTTTATTGACAATGAATGTACAGAATCAAAAACTGATCGACCGCAAGTTTGGAATCAGTCAAAGAAGAGTCAAGCCGAAAAATATAAGAAAGATTCGACGATACAAACCCTGTTTCCTTCCGAAAAACACGTCATCGATCTCAATCGAACGTTTGAAATCCACGATGTAGAGAATGTGTTAAACGCCATGGAAGATATTAATTGTTCATTAACTCGTTATGTCAAATCTGCAAAGAAGTCGAGCCTCAACGGAAAATGGCGATGGAAGAGGAAGAAATACGTCGAAAAGCAGCACGTTTTGTAGTTGAGGGGAGGGTAGGGGTTTTAGCCAATAGGGGTTGAAAAAAACACTGTTTGCGATTTTTTTTCATCTATACGGATAGAGTAAATTTATTGAAAACTTTTGTACATTGTTAAGTGTCATTTCAAGAACATTCCGTGAAATTTGTCAGCGAAAATATCCACAAACAAGCCGGCGACAAAGTTTTTCCAAGAACGCCGTTGGAAAAACACGATTTGCGGTGTTCACTGTATCTCAGCTAGAAATTATCTGAAATCAAGAACCATTCAAATTTAGTCAAAGTATCATCAAATTCTCCCCCCAACGGTCGTTGATAATTTTTTTTTCATTGATAAATTTTAGGCGGTTTTGTAAAATGAAAAGTGCTATTTTCATGAAAAATTCCGCCATTTTGGGGGTGGAAAACCCCCTCAATGTAAAAAAATCTCAAACTAACCGTTGGGGGGAGGTATTTCATATGTAGAAAGTGTGTACCAAGTTTGAAATAAATCGGTCATGTAGTTTCCAAATGGCAGTGAACACGGTCTTTGAAAAAGTGGTTTCGAGAAAAACGCGTTTGAAGTTTAGAGAAGTCGGAGCTACAGTGATAGAGGCGCGGGACTAAGTAGTCAATAACTTCGAGAGTTTTGCTCCGATTGACTTGAAATTTTGGGATTATATTCTTGAAATGTTTAACTATAAGAAAAGACAAAAAATCGATTTTTCAAAAGTCCAAACCCCTACCCTCCCCTTAAGAATGTTTATCATGTACAAAATTCAAGAATTAATTATAACTGCTATGAAATTTATTCGATAGGCGATTTAGAAATGCGATTGAAAAAGTTAACGTGTCCTGATAAGCACAGAGAAAAATACAACGAGGAAGTTGTTGTGACCGAAAAAGACTGTTTGGAAATTTGCCTTCCTAAGGTACATAAGTCAATCAGACTGTTTTGAATGGTTCCAGGCTAAAGGCAAGAGCTAAAACAATCACTTGTTCAAGCAGAGCTCATCGTATCAAAACCCGAACCGATGACTTTAACATTTTAGCGTCATAATTAAAAAATGAAAAATTTAAAGGAAAGCTGAATGAAGCAGTATGGCATAAAAATGGAATCAGTTACGAGATCTTGTTTCGGCGCTCAAACTGGCTTAGAGATACATTCGTTAGGCCTGGTAATTAACGTGCACCACCCATTTCTGGCAACCAGTCCAGTTGGAATAACTGTAAGTGAGGATAGTTTGCTACAAATATCTTGCCCATTCTCTTGTAAAAGCAGAGATATTATAAATCGCGATGCAAAATTCTCAAATATTCCATATATGGGAATCGTTGATGAGAATAACTTGTTTCTTTGAAAAAAGCCATCAGTATTATATACAATTAGAAGTTTCTATGTACATACTTAATATAAAAAGGTGTCATTTTTTCATATTTTCCGCCAAAGATATCGTGCACATAAGTGTAGGAAAAGATGAAGATTTTTTAGAACTGATTCTAAAATTGAATGGTATTACTTCACGTATTTCTATGAATTGTATCGTCACGTATTTCACGAGTCTATGAATGAAAGCTTCACAAACGTTTTCTGAAAAAATACTTGAGTTTTATTTTTCGCAGTCGTACGTATGTTAAGGTTTTCACATGTAAATACATTGCGTTTTTCATATATCTACTTCAGGTTGTACGTTTTTATACATCTCCTTAATTGTGTTACATTTCTCACGCTTTTTATTAATTGCCCTGCATATACTGTAAATACATCCATCGCAAATGTCGTAAACCAAATTGCAACGTTACAACGGCAAAGAACAGCATTTGTTTCATTGCAAAAAATGTTAAATTAGACTCATTCTTTAGTCGGCTTTAATTAGCGGAAGTTTACTGTTTGCAATAACACAGCACATGTGGATAATTGAATCGATTTGTGGTAAAAGTTCAACAGGTATTAGCTTTTAAATATTACATAATTTAATCCTTTGAATTGCGCGCTCACTGTGTATCCTAACAGATGCGATTTTATTAGTTTCCTCGACATCTTCGTTACTGAATTGTGGGTCAGATGCGAAAGGAGGTAACACCAATACTACTCTTCGTTTTAGTAGCTCAGATTTGATCCGAGGGAAACCTTTGTCGGATAATACAATGTCTCCAGGTTCTACACTGAGAAAAAAAACCAACTGAATCAAAAAATGTCTGAACGCGGAGTGCCACCGATATATGAGATTGTTACAATACTATAAAATATTGGAAAATGTGATTGATTTAAATAACAAATTATTTTATTTGAAAATCTCTTCTGTTCTCTGAATATCTACATTATCCTTCAAATAAAATTTTATTCGATTTAAATCATTCTATATACAATCCGTAGATGTATGGGCGAAATAATTAAGCGGTAGCTACAACATTTTTTATTTCGTACAAAAATATAATCAATAGAATGAATTATTTCTTTACAACATCGAAACGAATATGCCATAAGACGTAACATTTTCGTTTTTCAACCAAATGCGCAAGAAACAAATTTTATTTTCGCATAATTTTTTAACCAATTCAGACATTTGCTTAATTTTTTTCAGTCAAAACAAAATATTAATATTTTAACGAATAATGTACTTCAAAATCAATATCGGATATCGTGAAAAAAATCAAATAACACATTTACCCAATAGAAATTTTATCTGAATCAACCGAGCGAAATTCAATTTTTCTTGTGTACTCGAATCAACAATATTCATGTTATGAATTGAAACGCTTTTTTTGTTCGTTGCAGAAAATGCATTCAAAACTATATCATTTGTTCGCGATAATTTTTTAGATAGTTTCAATAATATATTGTTTTCGGCTAACAATATATCTTTTGAATTTGAAAAAAAAACTTTAAATTTGATCATGTTATTAGAGCCAATAGCGTTTTGTTTGGACTAATAAATCCGATTATTTACACCAACAATTTTACAATTGAATCAACGAAATTTAATTGAATAACACCAATGATATTGGATCAATGATTTTTTCTCAGTGTTTCAATTGTAGAAGTCCGCTATCATTTGTAATATAGCTATCGGTAGCTTGGCCTCGATAACCTTTTGATAATTTGGAAACAAAACGTCTGGTGTAATTACAATAAGGTATTTAACGGTAAAACGGTGTTGAGCAAGATGCCGCAAAAATTATTGCTTTGTTTGTTTCTACGATAATTACCACTGCGGTTTTTGTATATAATTATTATATGAATAAAAATTGAATTTTTCCAAATCGACTTTGTTATTCTCATTAAAAACCCAATGTTTCTCCTCATATACTTTACAATGAAAAATAAATAAAAAAAACCCACCGTTATGAATTGTTTTATTGGGAAAAAAAAGAAAATAATTGAAAAAAAATAATGTAATTAATTTTTAAAAATAATGTAGGGATGAGAACCGTTTTGAATTGTTGGGATAACAAAAAAAAAGATCCGTATTTTTTTTTCCCGCCGTCTAGACTAGACGGCGGCTCGACAAGTGCTTGACGTTTTAAACTCATAAGGCGCCTAAGAAACTTTGGATCGATTTTCCTCGGAATTTTCCGAACAGTGCGTCCTATTACTTTAACCACATGAGGTGCTAGGGGTCCCCTTTCACCACAAAAAAATCGGCCAAATCCCCGACCTCACGATCGTGCCGTCTCCTTGTAAGTTTAATTGTTCGGATGATACTGTCTTATATGTGACTTACATAAATAAATGAGGCATTGCATAGAATTTACTTACATTCGTCTAACAGCTTGTATCCAATTTTTTCTTCCATCAATTTAAGGGGCTATACCAGTGTGAACGCTGAAAATTTGGGTTATTGTCGGGAATTTTGTGGAAGAAAAGTACTCAATTAAATGTTTCGGAAAATTAAGAATATATTTGGCTATATTTGACCTATATGACATAATTTTTTCATAGAAAAATATTGAGATCCAAGCGACTTATGCACTGCCTTCGGAGGCGCCAAAAAAAAGTTCCTCTACTGCTGACATAATTCCGGTCGATTGAGTAGCTGAAACCGAAAAATGCCGTTAAACTGGAAGGTATTTCCTGTACAATGAAGTACGATTTTCGAAAAATATAAAAATCAAACAAAGTGGCGTAGTTATGAAAAAAGTGTGTTTTCTTGCCTATAAAATTGTCGTTTTGTTCAATGTCGAATCGTCAATTTTCATCCAACCAAAAATGTACTACGTCATTGTAGAGTAAATATATTCAAGAGTACTCAGTTCAAATTTCAAGTCAATCGGATAATTGCTCTTTGAAATACAATGTTAGCAAATTTGAAAAATCTCATTTCGAGAAAAACGCGTTTAAAGATTTAACTATCGATTTTTGTAAGATAGAATGATATAAATGATACTGATATTCTTCAAAGTATAAACTGTCGAAAAAGGCAAAAAAACGGTTTGTTGAAAGTGTCACACTGGTTTAGTCTTTTTTTGGGAAAAGAGTAGAACGTTAGATCAGGACTATTTTGTGCGAAGTTGTTACACCCAATTCAACAATATCTTTTTGATGGCATGCTCTTTTCTGAATTTTTGAATTTCCTAAATCTTTTCAACAAATACAACTTCAGATTTACGAGCTAACATCGAATAGCTGATACTGCTTGGGCATCTACAAAGTTTTTAATTAAGTCGTAAGGGCGGCGCTACATGAGTTGCACAGTGAGCGTATTGGCACCGGCTTGTCACAGCTTTTCTGTGCCTTCGTGCAAATGCGATACAGAAGTGCATTAGGAAAGGGAGGGTGGTGGGTCTCTCAGGAGCATCAACGATAAAACAATAATAAGATTGAGAGCCATATTTATTCTGTGAAATAAATGCGGAGAATTGTGCATTGATGAAGCCCGCGTAAAATATATGATAACAAATTCGCTGTAAGTTGGTACCCGTTACCTTAATGGCCACTTACAGTTTGATTACAGTGGTTGGTTTTAAAATGGATAAAAATATGGAACAAAGAGTTTGCCTCAAATGTTGTGTTGTCAACAAATTTTCTTGTGCTAAATCATCGAAAATATTGGAGAAGGCCAATATTGCGGTTGACCTTCAACTTCTTCGACTTACGAAAATATCAAGAAAATGAAGGATCTGGTGATTGGAAATCGTCATTCATAATCGTCGTTTGGGCATAAAATGCGCCGCGGCACGGATTTTTCCGAAAGAGTTGACCTTTTTGCAAAAATATTGATTTTTTTGCGAAATTCTTTTTTAACATAAACTACACGAATGTGATCGACCAAGCACCGAAGTCGCAGATATGGCACAGTGTGACTTTGTTTCGTTCCCCAAACTTAAATTACCACTTTGTGGTGGTTTAACACGTTTGAGTCTGTTGAGGCCATACAAAAAATCGCAGACGGAGGGAAAGGGCCGCACGGGAAAGTGCCGATGAGAAGTGTTTCCATAACTGGATTATTCGTTCGCATAAGAGTATCGCATGAAATAGGGCCTATTTTGAATGTTATGTTTTTCTGAACAATTCTCGGTATTTAGTTGACTGAATGTATATGCCTGTGTGTATATGCAATGTAGCAATTCAATCTATGAGTGGGTAAAATTTTGGGTAAGGTTGAATGTCATTTGACTTTTCAAATAAATGATATTCAATTACTTTGTAAGTTTTTTTTCGAATACAACAGTGTGAAATATTTCGAAGTCTTCCTTCAAAACAGATTTGGCAGAAAAATGTCGTTATCTCCTTCCTGCATTTTGAGTATGAACATCATTTCTCTGGACCGTAACGATCCAGACTTTATACACAAGCTGAAGAAGAGGTACTCAAAATTTAAAAACAGAAATAACCTTCCTTGAAACCATTGAACATTCCTTTAATTCCTCCCTCAAAAGCAACAAAAATAATAAGCACAGGTATCTCAAAATAAATAACGAAATTTTGTAACTGTTTTTCTCAATCATTCACAAGCTGATAAATCAGGTAAAGAAGATCTTGTGTGTTATGAGATCGTGTTACAGCAAGGCATTCCACTGGTTATTCTTGACTGTATCATTTTTCAATTAAATGAGTCACACTTTATTTGTTCAAGTTGAACTTTTAGACACCTGCTCACCGCCAGATTTTGAGGTTAGAAAAACTTAGCATGCCGCGCTCTGCAGAAAAACCCGTTTAAATCGTCATTCCTCTGGGCTACTCTCGACATATAAGATCCATAGGCATGACAGATGTGCCAGAGCAATGACACCATCTTTCTTACGCATGTGTGGATATGCATGAGGTTACATGAAAATGATTCTCAGACTATCGCCATGCCGCTATCGAAAGAAGAAAGGCTCTGTAGAAAGAGAGAAGCTAAAAAACGGACGCTTAAGGTAATTCTGTAGGTACACGTATGAGCCAAAAGTTTTGGTCGAAGCGTATAGTAACATCCAATGCCTATACGATGCTGTTGGTTGAAAATTTTTGACAGAGCTTGTACCTTCTATATGTCCCACACATTCGCACCTCATACATAGATAGGTCTCATACTCGTATAGAGAGCGGCGCTGTAATCGTGGCAACGGCGATTTTTCTGCAGTCATAGCGTTGAGCTTCCTACGATCCGTCTTTCGCGAAATATTTTATATACATATAAAAAGCGTGAAAATGTCAACCCAAATGCAATACAAAGGAAAGTTTAAAAGAAAAAAGGCGCTTGCTAAAAGACTGAAGCTGTGGCAGCCATGTGTCAAGCAAATGCGGCTAAACGCGATGAGAATAACCATAACCTCAACGATCAGCACCAAAAATTCGCTGTCGAAGGACGTCGGATCGTGGATTTACAACATCTCGGCGACAGTTTAAATTGTATTCGCTGTAACAAAGACAAATTCATGCACAAATACATGCATAAATTGAACAAATTAAATTTGTTCGCAGAATAAATTTATTTCACATCCGTCTCAGAATTACTAGAACTCGGGGGAAAAAACACGCTTCGAGTTCCCAGGCCACGCGCCGATCAGCTGGTTGCTGCGTACACTGTTGCCATTCCGTTACAGATGGTTGGGCCCGAGTTCGGTGTGGAATAAAATTACCACTTTTCATAAGTCGATATCTCCGAAACTAGACCGCCAAAGTTTCTCATTTTTTTTAAATAAATCCCACAATAATACTGCGTACACGTGTGTTTTTACTTTAAAATCCTAAGATCCGTTTAGAACCTAAATCGAGAAATGCGAGCAAACTCTTATCGGTTTACGTGTTAGGTATAGGGATCGCGTACAAAAGTACCCATATTCAATTGCAATTATCCCATGAACTAAACGGTGAAACGGATTGAATTTTTGGGCATCGGTTCATGAAGGTCATTTCTACACCATACTAAGATTTCACCCAATTCCTAAGATTTGACCAAAACTACAGAACTACTTTAAACAGGATCCTGTGGAAGAGAGAAGTTAAAACAAAAAGAGCGAGATCAATATTCAAAGTAAATTTCGTTGTCTTGCAAAGTTCGGGAGAATAGCCCATATATTCATATATATATATGACTACTACAAAATGTACCGATCTCTTTTATATAAGCAGCATCTCGATAACTCGAATTACAAAGAAAAGCATATAACTTTGTATTCCTCCGGTTTCGAATTATGATCACCAGGATAAAAAAAGATCGAACCTTATTTGGACTTGTAAGAGCTTTTTGGATGCGTTCACGTTTTTTCACATGTAACGGGTCTCGGAAATAAAAAATCCGAATTCATGGAGTGCTTTTTAACATTATTAATTTATGATTATACATAAAAGTAAGTATTCGTCGGAGTAATACGTAAACTTTTAAAAAGTAAAAAAAGAACGCCAAGTAACAAAATGCCCCCGCAAACATTATTGCTTGTTTGACCATATACAAAATTCTGATTTATCTTGAAATATTTTTTAATTTTATTTAACGAATTCTTTTATTATATTTTTTCAATTATATATACAGGTTATATATATATATATATATATATATATATATATATATATATATATATATATATATATAACCTGTAACAACGCATAAACTGCCAGTGTTATTAGCAATGCGATTTCCTGCACCTTGCGCTAGTGTGATTCGGACAAGATAACATTGATATATAGTGTTATCGGTGTATATATCGGTCCACACAATTCACGTGACCGTGTCAGAGCTACGTTTTATCCACTATTGACAAATATTCGACTGTACTCGGAAAAACCATCGAATATAGCGCAATGAGTATCAGGAGAGATACTCAGATATTTCGTTTTTCACCAGCAAGACGACGGCACCGTAATTCGACCTTTAAACTTGCCGATGCTGTGGCTTGGAGACGGATACAATACACAAAAAGACGGATCAATACACAAAAGTATATACGAAATATATTTCATGTAATGTATAAAGTTGTCTGACAGAGGGGAAAGTATATACTTTTATATATCGTATTAAATTATGCAAAAAAAAGGTTTAACTTATCGTGTCGTCTAGGGGAACATCACTGATTTGATCCATACTTTGCGGGATCACAAAATTTGATTTCCAGTTGCATAACAATTGCAGCATTCTATATTTTTCCAACCTGAGAGTTAAGTAGTTGGAAAGACGAAATCCTTCGCCGACCTTTTTTTCTTAACCATGCACGCCAAGTCGTTGCACAGCATTTCCAGTGTACTTATGTGGTAAATACGTTGTATTTTTATATAATGGTAATACCAATTTCTTGTTATAATAGCAATGTGATTTTTAAAATAAAAATGAAATATTTAGGAAAATATGAGTTCTAAGGTTTAACAATTTTGTTTAGGTTTTTAGTAAACTTGCTTGGCTATTTTATAAAAAGTTATTTCACTTTTCTGTACATTTCAATTGAAAAAATATAATAAAAGAATTCGTTAAATAAAATTAAAAAATATTTCAAGATAAATCAGAATTTGTATATGGTCAAACAAGCAATAATGTTTTCGGGGGCCTTTTGTTACTTGGCGTTCTTTTTTTTCTTTTTAAAAGTTTTTAAAGGGGATTTCATATCTTTTTGAAAGGGGAGAAACCTTTTTTTCGTTCTGCGCCAGTTCGAAGAGGAGTGAATTCAAATATTTTTTCATTACTTGGTATTCTTTTTTTTACCTTTTTGAAGATTCTAAAAGGGTAAGATTTAAACAGATTGTTGAAAAACAGGACACGTCGTTTCTGAAACCTTGTATATTACCAAATGCTATAAATATTTTTTTTAAGTCTTCACTCCCCTCCACTATTAAATCGACGTATTTGCAGGGTGATTTACAAACGCCTATTGGTGAAATATTTATTCATACTTCGCTTATTTGTATTCACATGCATGCAATGTGACAGGAAAATAATTTAACCAACATTTCCTCGACGTCACATCTCGACACGCGGCCAAAGAGAAAGGTTTGTCCAAATCGACATAAAACCAATGATCGATCGCGACCAATATCCGAGCGATCGATCCTCGATTATTGCGGCAGCACTGTGCCGATAGAAATTAAGCGACGAATTGTCAACCGCGCAAAATTCGCCTATAAAAGGGACGAACTCTTGCTTGCGGTTGCTCGGTCTCTGACTGTTTTCTGGTCTTGTCGCTCCGTTCAGCCCGACCTGATTTATAAAAGTCGAGAGTCTGTCTCCGTCTGTGAGCGGGCTCACGCGATGCCAGAGGAGACGAAGCCGTTGTATTTTTCCAGAACGTAAAATTCGTACGCGCGAGCAAAAAGGAATATACATAATTGTCAAAGTATCTGTTAATCCGTTAAAGTCTCCGAAAAGGATATAATATGTACACCAATCGTCAAAGTCGGGAGTCTTCCATTTGACGAGAAATAAATAAGTAAGAATAAATTTATATATCGGCCAGCATCTTCTACAATTTTCTGCAATTTCTTCTGGTCCTCCAATGTCCCACCCTGGACTTTTGTCTCAGCTCGGGTAAATTTTCAAGTTTATAAAATATCAATTACTGTTTAAATCCGTAAATTCATGTTTGTCAGTTTCATAAAACTGTCTGGCGTCCAACATTTCAATATATTTATGAAATTTAGCCCATGAGCCCTACCAGCCGATGGACCACGGCCGCGGTAGGTGAAGGAGTATTTAATGAAAAATATTTCCTGTCTCAGCATACAAATACAATTGTATTCACATATATTCTGAACATACAAATAAATTCATAGAAAAAATTTTTGAATATTCACAAAAAATGTGAATATTTACAAGAAATCCTGCGAATTAAAAAAAAAATTACATCAAAATCTGTGAATGCAAATGTATTCACAAAAAATTGTAAATACAAAAAAATTCACAAAATAAGTTGAGAATTTTTTTTTCATTAAAATCAAATTCACAATGATTAGATTAAAATTTACACCAAACGTGAGTTCTTACGTATTTTGAGAGAAAACATTGCGTCGAGGCAAATAAATTTTTGAAAAAAAAGTTGTGAGTTTCAAATATTACATTATAAATATGAAAAAATCACAAAATGAGTTGTGAATTTTCTCAAGTTGAAGAAAATTAAAATCGAACTCACGACAATTATATTAAAATTTACATCACAAGTGAGTTCTTATGTATTTTGAGAGAAAACATTGTGTTGAGGCAAAGGAATTTTCGCACAAAAAGTTTTGTGCAAAAATTTCTTTGCCTCGAGGCAATGTTTTCTCTCAAACTGCGTACGAACTCAACTCACTAATGGTGTGAATTTTAATCTAATCATTGTGAATTTGATTTTAATTTGTCTTAAATATGAAAAAATTCACAACTTATTTTGTGAATTTTTTTGTATTTACAATTTTTTATGAATACATTTGCATTCACAGATTTTGATGCGATTTTTTTAAAATTCGCAGGGTTTTTTGTAAATATTCACTTTTTTTGTGAATATTCACAATTTTTTCTGTGAATTTATTTGTATGTTCAGAATATTTGTGAATACAATTGTATTTGTATGCATGCATGTGAATACGAAAAGTGAAATATGAATACATTTGTATTTATATTCACATGAAAATCACGATGTGAATAAATTCGTATTCGTATTTATAAATAGAATTACGCCCAACTCTGTACCTCTTAATGTTTTACTTTTTGATATACCGTCTCCATGTTTCATGAATTGCGCTTTGTTTGTTGCAGCAGGAGAAAACTCTTAATTGAAAAAGACTAAAGATCAATAAAACATTTTTTTACGAAAATCCAACTTCATTGCGTTATTTTATTTTCGTGTTCAGCGAGTGGAATGCGAATCGATTTGTTCATTCTAAACAAAAACCGGATGCACTCGGATAACGCGTCACATTTACCCTGCTGGAAGCTGCTCAAGAATACACGTCTTTCCTTATACCGTTATGAAGCTTCGGGTCAAGTGATCAAATGTTACCATTTGTTCAAATTTATATAGTGGATTCGTTATCATATACTGAATGCACCCTTCAAATTTTAATATATATATATTTTTTTCCACTTCCATCTGTACAGGGATCTTCGCCCTTGATACATAACCCCATATTCCAGTTTCCATATTTCCCCACCTTGCGGCCGCAGCCGACTTCCCCCTCTGTATCGCATTCACCATGCATTTCTGCTTTGGGTATAGGGAAACCGCGGAAAACCTATACCAATACAGCTGGTCCCGAGTTCGCTTCACAGTCTCGGAGCTAGTCGCGTTTCGTCGAGAAATAACTCACAGGCTACAGTGACACTCGCACGGCACACACACGTACCGGTCCGTGTGCGTGACACGCGTGTAGAACTGGAGCTACGTCACGCCTGTGTTTTTATTTCTCTCCGAAACTACGTGACGGTGATTCGAACCCGCGACCTCCCGATGTGTTGATTCCAGAGGCAAGCACGCTAACTACTAGACCAACACATCGGTTTACCCTTCAAATTTTAATATTTGATATTAATAATTTTGAATTGAATTTTTAATTTAATAATTTAATTTTGAATTTGAATTGAACAAACAGTTTTTACATAAGAAAATCCCTAGACTCATGCCGATCGGCAGTTTTACACGCGGAATAGTGTGAAAAATGTTAAGAATGTTATGAAAAAATGTCAAATCATTCAGTACATTATCAAAATTGTCACCCAAAAATTAAATGATCCGTCTAGGGCATTTATTAAATATTGACTTTTATGTAAATGAAGACGTCAGTTTTTCTCCCGGCGACGAAACGGAGAGGTGGAGCGTGCCAACGTCGCATGAAGGCTTAATTAATGGCGCACATGTCTCAATGCCATTGGTCACCGTGGCCGGCCCATACTTTCAATAAAGCCCATTTTCAAAGAGCACTCATCTTTTTTTTTCTTTTAGACAATTGACATTTATCATTCAAAATGAATTCGGTTGAATAAAGGAATGTAAACACCGTGTAAAAATAATAAACGAAAATCAGTTACTTGTTAAATATTCGGGTTCGTGAAAGAAATACCTTAAAGTGCAGAACCATATATTTTCGAAACGCGGTTTTTCTTTTTTTTTCATTTAACACAGTCAGATTGATACGGAAAATTTGTAAATAAAAAAAAACTTTTCTTTTATACAGGCTTTTATTGAATGTGCTAAAAAGTGTAAAATAATTTTTTTTTTACCAAGTCACCTATATGTGACTATAAATAAAAGTTTGAGGGTCTCTACGTTTTAAATGTTTGATAAATGTAATTAATTCAGTTTCATTAACTGTATTTAATTTGGCACAATAGAAATTAGAGACATTTTTATTACACATTTATACTCAGTTTCAGGATTTTTATTTAAGAAATCTTAGGTTGTTTTACAGTAAAGTAAAACTAAAGCTGGTCTGACAAAAAAAAGGTTTCGTTGACAATCATCTTATTTTCAATTTACATAATAGTCGATAATCGTGTAACACATAAAATATGCAGCTTCAATCACACTTTCATGTTAACATTAAAAAGCGCACAATCATTCACAATCTGGCCTTTCTTGGCCAGATGGCACAATAGTCCTAAGGCCTTTTCATTTTATGAAAAATGCTAAAATTCATTCTTCATGTTTTAATCATTTTTATGTTATGTCAAGCTGGAAAAATGTCAAAAGGCCTTGTTGTCGCTCTCTGTACCGGAAAAGGGTTTCATGCCCAAATGTTGCTCGATCCGAGGAATCGAGCGACATGGAGTATCTGAAGTTTGGTTTTCCATACTATTTGACGCATTGAGCGCACTTGGGAAGATTTCTTAGAGATGGCGGACTATGATCGTTCCATGTAGACGTAGATTGGGCAGCCGCAACAATCAAATATGGTGATCACCATATTATAAAAAGAATGGCGAGACATATGAAGGCGCTGTCAGGCTTGAGTCTGTAAGGCCCAGCCAAACATCAGGTGTTGCCCTAATAGAACACGATTACGTGACAATCACAGGTTCGCACCAATTTTATTCGTATGAACCCGTGATTAAATATACACGTGTCGATGGCATCGCACGAATGACAATTAGGCCGCCTATTTGATACCTATATGTTTGATCACGGGTTCGTGTAAACAAAATTCGCAAGAACTTGAGATGGTTGTGTAACGGCCTTCTATTTTACATGTTCTATTAGGCGCCGTAGGGGATTTAGGATTATATATCGTGTTGCACAATGCTTTTATTTCTCATGATAGATTTTTCAGCGATGAATAATATTTTAGGCAAAATAATTGTCAAGCTCTGCGTCAATAAATTCTACAGAGCCGAATGCATTTTCTACAAAAAAAAACTTCACCGTCTATGATAATCTATGATTCTGTTCAGAAAATTTTGAAGATATGCTTCATAAAATGTTAATGGAACGAGGTTATGAACACACAAATTGATAATGACGTATAAAAGCTAGGTTATGCTCTCGGGGCACACAAAAGCTACACATGCACGTCTGTCTGCGAATTTCTTCATTTTATATAAGTAAGTGAAAGAAATGAGCACATTATTGAATTTTTATCTTACTCTGTATCTATTTGCGTATCGTCCTCGCTGTTTCTCCGACGGTTTTCGCGCGAGCGCCACGGCTAATATACGCGTGTTAGGATCAAAATAAATAATCCACACCTAAATTTGAAACGACGTGAACCTTTGTTAAATAAATTTTTAGCTCTAATAAGAGCCGTTTGTTTTCTTTTTTCACATCCACGCTCGACTAACCGTGTTTGGTTACTCGAGCTGTCAAAGCGACTGTATTAAAATATACATACACATACACACACACACACACACACACACACACACACACACACACACACATATATATATATATTGCAAGCAGGGTGTAGGTCGAGTCGTGCCGTTCGAGAAAGCGGTGGCGTTGCTGTGCCTGTTGCGCTAGAGTGTTAATCAATTCCCAAAACGGCGTATGTGTTATGTTTACGACATGAGCCAACGACTTTATTTTATTCAATGAAAGACAATGGACGAGTGTGGAAGAATTTTTGGGGTAAAAAGTCACCCGAAAATCGGCCGTAAATTATAAGATCCTGAGATTGAGTGAACAAATCGAAAAATAGCCCGAACAAAATCGATAGGAAAAAATCACATTACATTGGTAAACTGTCATTAGATTTTCGATTTGTTGCCGCGTTTTCGCGTAATATCGGAACAAAGTTAAAACGTCGTCTGCTAAGCCCATCTTACTGTATAAAGAGTCGCGGCGCGTTCGTCAGTCAGTCAGCGGCGTCGATTTTTTTTTTTTTATTACTTGGCTTCAAGACGCTGCCGCGTCTCTTGACACGTGTAAAAAAAAAGAAAAAGAACATTTACTATGCGTGATAATGCGCAGTACACTTCGGCAACATATTTTTATAAAATAGTCTTTAAATTGTCGCTATTTTACCTGCGTCACATGTTGCCACTTCTTTTGCCATGAGATTACGTATCAATTATGGCGAATGAGAAAACTTTGTCTTATTGTTAGGGAGGTGCCTTCGCATTAAGAAAAATCGCAACAAAACTCATATAAAAAATGGAGCAAAATGAAGCTTATTATTCGAGATATGAAGGTTTTGAGATTGGCACGGAAGGAGATGAATCAAAAGTTCTACTTACAGAGGCTTCCTACCGCTCAAGAGGCCGGAAGGTTCAGAGTATCGAGGTTTTACTGCATTATGCTACACATATATTTTTATCACTGTATAAAACATACATATAACATTTGTTTCGCTTCCACTCTTATCGGAAATCATGATATATTTCAAGTGTATTAAAAAACTGTAGAAATTCCATGGACACATTTCTTGTTATTTCACATGAAAAGAATCCCTGAACCATGACAATAAAATTGTACATTTTTCCCAGAGACCAATATATACGTTTTTTGTTTTCCAAAATCCTCCGGACTTCGACACAGTGACACAGAGTGAGCCAGAGTCTCGTAAACCGATTGTGAGCCGCGTCGGTTTGACCATTTACTTATAAATATTTAAAACGAGCTACATAGGACGAATTCGAGTCAGGTATTGACTCACTTGAGAATCGGGTACATACATGTGCATAAATACCGACAGCTTCGCACTGAGAAATCCGAGGGAGTCGAACCCCAGTTACATGCAATTATCGAAGGTGGCTTGCCTCGGAACTGTTTCTTCCCCAGATGGCGAGAATGAAAGTTATCGAGGAAAAGTTCGGGAACGTGATGAGACGTGTGAGACCACAAACGTTGCAAGGAGAGTTGGCTATTACTCATCCGACCTATTTATACAAATCCGACAGTACAAATTAAATGAGATTTTAACGCTATACTTAAGAATTATTTTTATGCATTTACACAAAATTCCTGAATTTTTTTTTGGTTTTAGTATTTCTCCCATGTTCCTTAGTATGCACGTACAGGCTTTTACAATGTTATCGTTTTCTCGTTTTACTCCACGCTTGTCACCTTACTACTTCCGGTTCTTGCAAGACACCCCCAGAGTATAATCCACAACCATATTTTCCACATGCTTTACCGTTTCGTATCTACAGGAGGCCACAGGGAAACTGTGCTATATTTTAGCCGGCCATATTTTTCCAGTTTCTGTTGCGTTGCCATAATAAGGGATCCAATCAAGTACTGGCTTGTGCACAGAATGAAGAAACTGTTTAAACTGCCTAAAATTTCGAGCTATCGGTGTCTATTTTCTTTTTTTCCTACAAAAACACAGTGATTATGGATGGTTGTTCCGTTGTCGTTTAGCCTGTAATCATTGCAGGCATTTGGGGTGAAGAAATGAAGTTGTTGAAAATGTAAGAAAGGTTCCTCAAGTTTTGAGATATTGCGTGGTAATTTTTGTCATAAACAGACTAAAATTCGGAAAAGGATTAGAAGAAAAATCATGTAAATTAGAAACTTGCACATTACTTTTTTATTTGATTTCAATGTCTATGCTTTCTGTATGAGGAAGTCACCATTGAAAACCGGGAGGAACTTGCTAAGAGGGACTGTGTGGGTGAACGTACGTAAAATGATGAGGATGCAATGTGCAAATTTCTAATGTGCACAATTTCTTTTTCGCCTCATTATATGTCGGACGAGTAGCCAGACAGATGGATGGATGACAAAGTAACATTAATAAGTATTTCCGTCGCAGACGTACAGGATCGTAGAAAAAACAAATAGCAATTGGAAGCAAATTTGATGTAGCGTAGTTAACATAATTTTAAAAAGAACTTATTCTCACGCAAGGGTGCAAACACTATCAGTTAATTCTGTCTTTCGAGTTTGAAACTCTTTTCGAAGCTTGAACGTTTTGAGACTAAACTTAAGGACTCTACAAGGTTTGGTGGGCAAAAGATTACCCATTGTTGGAGAATTGTTTGTCAGAAAATTACAAACAAAAAAAAACGTTTCGTGGATTTCAGTTTTCCTTTTTTATTCTTAAAAATTCATTTATTTCTTCAATACAGTAAATACATGTCGCGCTATTCGCCGGTGAAAACACACGGGTAATAATTGATGGAAATTGAGAAAAGATGAATATTGATTCACACGATGCCAGGGTTGAGAAGCCGAGGCAAACATTTTCGATGAAATTCGACCGCTTTTTTATGGAAAAAAATATTCATAGTGAAAAGACCGACACTGGTGGATGGGTGGTCGGTGTCCGACTCCGGCAGTCCTTCGAGTTAAGCCGCGTTGTGCATGGTCGATACTCGGAGCTGTGACCGCTTAGCCCTGCACCGGCTGGCGCATCAACCAGTGAGCGGAAGGTACTTCTAAGATCTTAGTGTAGATACTTCATTAAAAGGCTGTGCACCAGAGATTCAGAAGAATATCGAATCGTCTATACCGATACGGGTTTTCCACAGTTTCCCCACCGCAAAACATCAGCGATAAAAAATAGTTCAATGTATGTAATTTTACGTGCGGTTAGATGGGCGAGACTTTCACACTACTAGTGATGTATTTTTTTTGCTACATAGCACCAAGAAAGCACTAAAAACCGATTAACGCAACCTAAACGTTTGTAAACATTTGGAAAAGAAAAACCCCATCTTGCCCATCGTAAACTATGTATTATTCAATATTGAAGTATCAAGGTTTGAAAAAAGATCACGAATGTCCGCGAAGTTGCCGTATTTTGGCAACACGTAATATTAATGAATGGTAATAGTACATAATCTCGCGACACAAATAAAAATATATGACTTAGAATTTCAATCTGAGTTGTATAAAACATTCACTGACGCAGTTTTCCCATAATAATTATCGATAATGTTAGTTTTAACTTTGTCAAGTTGGTTTGATACAAAAGTTTTTTCTTATTCACGTAAAAAGAATATAAAAATGCATACTTTTGCTCTTTAATTATATATTTTATGAAAAATCAACATCTACAGAATAAATCTATACCACGTATACATTGAGGCTCTTTGAAAACGAAATTCATAAACCGTAATTTGACTCCACTGGACCGCTACCACCTCCTTAAGATGGACCGCTCCAACCCCCTTAACAAGGGGACAGTACGGCAGTCGAATTTTTGTAATTTTTCGTACTCATGGTACGTGAAGTTCAGAGCTCGAATATTAATATCCCAAAGCAGTTCGACGCCATATTCAGAAATTTTCGAGAAAATTGACTTTGAAGTTTTCGAGCGCACTCTTATCCCACAAAGATGCAACGATATTCGAATCGGGCTCGTGGCGTACCCGGTAGCGCTCGAGTCTAGTAATCGCGGGGTCGCTGGTTCGAGTCTCACTTCGATTTTTTTTTTTTTTTTCATTTTTTTTTAATCCGCATACCTCCGTCATTTAAATATCCCGATAAATTTTTGTTGTATATAATCACATATTATTATATATAATTAATATAATATATCTATATATGTTTATATATGGACAAAATCCATATATAGTTATTTATGTACAAAATTCATTATAGTTATACATAATTATATATTTTCTCATATATGATCATATATTATTTATATATAACAATAGGTGATTATTTATAAAAAAATAAATAAATAATCCCGGGATAAAAATCATAAAATCTATGCTAATTCACATATATGTAATTATAATTGTCAATGATAAATGCAAGTCTTATTTTTTATTATCTCTTGCTTGAAATTGCGAATAGGCGACGTAAAAATATCCAGTAATAATATTTACATAAACTCCCTTGTAGATTAATAGGAATATAAATAGAAGAATAAATGTTGAAATATGTGAATATAACGCTTGCTTTGGCAACCGTCGATATTGTGAATAACAGTTCTGCGTACATCGTTTGCCTTTGTCCTGATCAACTACCTGCGAAGCGGGCACAGCTGCTTGTGCACAAAAGATTTCTGGAAATTCCAGAACGGGTGGACGGGATACGGCGTCTTCCGCAAGGAATGCCTGTTTGAAGTAGCATTCGACCGTTGGTTTTCGGAGCAGCAAGTACTGTTTTTCGGCGTGGTGCACGATTTTGTAGAATATTCGATAAAAAGATCAAAATGTCGGGCGTGGGAGACGACGAGGTGACTGGGCCTTCGACGGCACAAGATGATATTGAATATTCTTTGTGCAGTGAAGTTTCAAAATTACAATTGAAGGATGCCCTCGTATATTACGAGCAAATTCTCACACAAAATAATCTTGTGGTACCAACACCATCGGAGGTAATTACTGAAGAGGGAATGTTACTAGCAGAAGACTTGTTCCATTATACAGTACAAACTTTACACGAAAAAAAGTTTGTAACGGATGAAGAACTAATTATGCTTGATGAATTGGACGAAGAATACGCTTTTGACGAACCTGCATCTGACAACGAAGATTCTTCTGAAAATTACGAGCCAGAGGAGAAAAGGGCGAAATCGTACACGGACAATATTCCGCTGGATTATAAAAGGAAAGTTATCAATATAGTTCGAGCACATCCGACACGGAGCCTAAAAGTTCTGCAAAAAAACGGGTGCAGCCGCTTAAAGCGCATGGAGGAATTGCCAAAATGGGAAAAACATGTAAAAAGCGGAGGAACCATGACAGACAAATACGCGACCATCGATTCGTGGACTTACGATCGCTTTGAGGAAGCGCGACAGAACAACCAACAAGTTACAACCCGGAACTTGCAGCAGTGGGCTTTGTCGGCTGCGAGTCAATTTGAAAATTTTGATTTCAAAGCTTTCGATAGGTGGGTTGTGAAATTTAAACGGAGACATCGAATTCGCCAAAGAAAAATCACGAAGTTTGTAACGGAAAGAGAAACCGCAACGCGGGATGAAATCCTGGCTGCTGCAGAAGATTTTCGTATCCAGGCTCGTGATGTCATACCAAACTTTGGTCCCGATTTCGTCATTAATACAGACCAAACAGGTATTCAAAATTTGTTCTCATTTTCCATAATAAATTAATGTAGACTTTCGTATATAGTATTTTCAATTTATTCCTTTTCTATTTTTTTCAGGATGCCAATACCAGTCGACGTTCGACAGAACTCTGGCGATCAAAGGATCAAAAGTAGTGCTGGTAAAGCGGCAGAATATGAATAAAGTCACCCATTCCTATACTGCGCAGTACTCTGTCACCCTATCAGGAAAATTGTTGCCCCTGGTGTTCGTATGCCTACAAGAAACAACAGGTTCATTTGGTCCCAGAGTTAAAAAATCGGTCGACGAGTACCTAAAAAAATACGGAAACGTCGTAGTCACGTCATCGAAATCGGGAAAATTGACTACAAAGTTATACAAAGATTTTTTAATCAACGTTTTGAAACCCTACATAAAAAAAGAAAAGTTTTTCTTAATTATCGATTCCTGGGGAGGCCAAACCGATACCGTGATGTACAATGAGGTGTTTCGAAATGACAGGCGTCTGCCTACTTGCACGGTGCAGGTAATTCCACCAAAATGCACTCCATTAGTGCAACCTTGTGACGTGTATTTTTACAGCCAAGTAAAAAATTTCATAAAGCGTCTGCAGAACTGCGCCTATCTGATTGAACAAGGACGTGTAATTAATCATAGAGAAGATTGCATAAAAATTCATTCTATTGTTCATCATCAGTTGTCTTCTCCGGTCTTCAATAACATGATCAGATATGCGTGGTTTGCTTCGAAACTTTGCGATCAAAGAGAAATCTTCATGAACGTGAATGAAGTTTGTTTTCCGATCGATGTATTGAAAAAAAATTGCGAATGTAACAATGCAGCGTTTGTACGGTGTGCGAGATGCCGTGAAAATTACTGTTTTCCTTGTTTTTACGATGGTTATCACTCTGGCTCGTGTAACATTACACCCGATGTATAAAACAAACGAATACAGACCGAATAATAAAGTATTCAATTCCTTAACCGACGTTTTTCATTTTCATCCTAAAAATGTTGTTGGTTATAAATATTGATACTTGAAAATGTATGTTTATAATCAAGAGATAATTAAAAATATGACGCGTTTTTTCATTTAAAAAAAAAATAAAAAAAAACATCGAAGTGAGACTCGAACCAGCGACCCCGCGATTACTAGACTCGAGCGCTACCGGGTACGCCACGAGCCCGGTTCGAATATCGTTGCATCTTTGTGGGATAAGAGTGTGCTCGAAAACTTCAAAGTCAATTTTCTCGAAAATTTCTGAATATGGCGTCGAACTGCTTGCTGCTGGGATATTAATATTCGAGCTCTGAACTTCGCGTACCATGAGTACGAAAAATTACAAAAATCCGACTGCCGCACTGTCCCCTTGTAAGATAGCCTCCTGTGGGCACGTCAAGGTTAGATTAGCGGAGTACGGGAAGGGAGTGATATGAAAGGGTTTAAGGAGTATTGTCGCCCAGAAATTTGTAAAAATCGTTCCTTTTTCAAATTTTATTATTCTACGGACCTTTCTGAACACGTTTGTGAAAACTGTTTAATGATACTCATAAAATTAGTCGAGCTATAGAAATTGGAAGGAGTACACTCGGGGAGCGCGGTCGAGACGCAGCAACTTTAAACGCGTTTTTCTCGAAGCTATGCTTTTCAACTGGGCAAACATGATATCTCGATAACCAAATGGCCGATTGAGCTCAGATTTGGCATACACCTTTAGCAGAATGTTATTCAACCTTGGTAGCAGAATTGAGTCAAAGTAATTCTTTTTCTCTATATAAATCGTAGACTGGTCAGAAAAAAAAGAAAAATTAATTATCAACGTTTAGCATGCCGACATTGTGTACATTTTTAATTTTTTTTTTTCGCTGAATGTGGTACCACCGTTGTAGACAAACGTACACGTTGTAAAAAGTACATAATACATTTTTTTAATTTCTACATCCTTGAAGGGTCAATAAATGTATTTTTTTGGGTTATTCCATCCTAAAAATCACCGCCAATACAGCGCTCTAGACAACAGTAGGAGAGGCTGGGGTCAATTGGAACGTTTTTGCGAAAATCGGTTAGTGTGAGTTCATTTTATACCTTATCTGTTTGGTAATGGGCTTAAATTACAGTTAGATTATCTGGCTATATGATAGCATTGATTTTGCTTCTACTATGCCCTGAACTTAGGTAGAAGCAATTTAAAAACTCTTGGAAAACGTTTCATGTGACCCTGTGTCGGCGTCAATCGAAACGGTGCCTGGGGTTAGTTGAAAAAGGTGTTTTCAGCTGATTGAACTGATGTTTCTACTAAACCCAGGTACTGTTAATGATGTGTATGAAGTGATAAAGTATGTTTGTTGTGAATAAAATAGACTTTTAATTAAAATAATCGGTTTTATTGCTTTTCATTCCAGTTTTGGTATCACCGAAGGCATATTGAGTGCTTCAATATTATTTGACTTATCTAGTTTTTATTTACTAAAGATAATCAGTCAGAGAATAGTTTTTCTTACTAGCGAGGTACTCAACGAGACCGACTTATTTATTCTTCGGAATTCTTTTTTACTCTGTTACAAGGAAACGTTGCGAGGTCGATGCCTCCGATTTCGATGACATTTGGCATGCTTATAGAATGGGTAAAAATAGGCGACACGTATTTTTTTATATCGGCGGAACCCGATTTTTAAGGGTTAAAAAGTACCCTCGAAAATTGGGGTGTTTTTCGTTTTTCGTCGATAACGTTTTAACGGTACGAGATATGGAAAAACTTCAAATTGCAACAAGGTTTATTTTTTCGTGTACTATACATTGGAGATGAGAACGATGCAGATAGCAACGAATTTCATAATGTTTATTGCAAAAATGCAATTTTTTCAACCGTATCGCCGAGAATTTTTAATCGATTGGGATGTAAATTTGCATACATGTAGAGAATGGAAAAGTGCGAATACGGATTTTTTCATTTTCCGATATCTCACAATGAAGGGGTTGAAACTGCTCGTCGATTTTTTTGCCGAGAGCATTTTATTATCAGCTAGCCTTTTGGCATTTCGGTTTAAATTCACGTCAATATACGTTCGTGTTATGACGCAATTGCATATTTGTAACATTCCAGCCCGTCCCCCCCAACGGTCGCCCTCTCGAAAGGCAAACGTTCAAAGTTCTTGCCGTGCGGCATGGACGAAAATTTGTAGAAATAAAAATGGGTTACAAAGAAAGTACAATCAGTCAAAAAAATCGATACACATTTTCTCGTTTTGGTGGAACGACACTCTTAAGGGGTCAACGCACCCTTAACAACTTCGTTCTTTCTGTAGCTCGTGAACGGGCCGAAATAAAAATAAAGTTCGGAAGGAAAACATGTTGTATTCTTCGACTACTAGACGTTCATGATGATAATAATGAGTACAGCAATAAATGGCGTGTTGTTTATTGCAATAATTCGTGAGTTACTTGTGAAAAATCACTCTTCAGATTTCTACTAATATGGGCAGAGGCAAGGATCGCAATCACGGACTGACTTCGTGCTTCGGGAAGCAACTGGATTACAATTGTATATTTACGAAGAAATTCTCCCCCGCCACGTACTGCCTTTGAAGATTACAACACAATCGGAAAAGTGTTCTCACGCTTACTCATTTAGGAAATGTTTTTTTATGGATTATACTTATTACAATAATGATAGTCATGATAAAAGTGTTTGAAACAAAGAGATTTCTTACACCACGCACAAGCTGCTTCGCCGCATATATCGCGTGTCGGTACATTTTGTGAAAAGCAAAATTCTACCGGATTTTCGAAGTTTGGTGGTCTTTCTTCTTCGTACCCGCTTTTGTACCACGCATATTTGAAAAGATTTGTAAACCGTGGAGAAGAAAACTGGTTGTGTGTAAGAGATTGTAATTTAACAATATTGTCTCTCAAATGCAGATTGACATCGTAATTGTATAATATTACTGCGTCAGAAAAGTGTTTGATGAAGTTTTTCCATATACGGAAGCCATAAACATCAAGGGGCTGTATCATTCCAGTCGTACCTGCAGGAATTACTAATTATCATATGGACTAATTGTCTACAGAACTAATGAAACTCGTGCAATATATTTACCTGCTGGAATGCTTAAAACTTTAAAATCTTTCCCTTGCATATCCATTTCTTTAAATGCAGTTGGACATTGACCGCTCCAAGAATCCAGAAGTATTACCGATTTTGGACCCGTATTGGGAATATATACTTCTTGGAACCATCGCTTGAAATGATTAGTCGTCAATTTTTCAGATTTCGAAGCCAATAGAAATATATTTTCGGCTCTGAACATAGTTTGTTCCACTCGAGGACCAAATTTGCCGGTAGGTTCGTTTAAAACGATCAACATAGGTGCCAAAAGTTTGCCGCTCGCAGAAACCAAAGGCTGTATAGTATAACTGTGTGTTGTTGATGTTTTCGATTGCACGACTGCCTCAACGGATTTCTGCCCTTCTTTCGCCAATGTGCGGCCTGTATGTAGCTCTAAATTGAATCCACTCTGATCAGAATTAAATGTGTTTTCAGCCCCAACGTTGGCTATGTTGACTTTCACCATTTCTATAAATTCGATAGCTTTGTTTTGAAGTGTATCAGCGTTTAATAATTGTTGTTTTGTTACATATTTAGTAATTTTCCGTGACACAATTCCATGTTGGTTTTTGAATGTCCTTAGCCAAGAAGCGGATGGTTGGAAATTTACGGCTGGTATTTCCACAATTTCTCGTGCACGTAAGGCCCATCGTCGAAGATCTATATCATGGACAGGCAGCCTTCTGTCCAAAGCATCATTAAAATTGTTTAACGTGTAGTGAGCTATCTTTGTTAACTTTTCTTTGTAGGTTCCACCCTTATTTATACTATGGGCCCACCGGCGCAACTGCGGCTCTGATTTCACCTTTTCGAATTTCGTTTGAACAGATGATAACTTTCTATTCCCATTTGCCCCGGATCTCCAGTAATCTACAGCTCTTGTCTTGTATTCGTAACTCAATTCTTCTATATCTTGAGTACATAGATTTTCATCAATTTTTGGATCTAGGTATCGTTGTCCGTGCCAATCTCCTTCACTGTCATCTTCTATTACGGCTGCTTCATGAATTTCATTTGGTGACAGAAAATCCAAACCAGTTTCGACTTCCATTTTCATAGGTTGATCCATCGCTTCAATGATTATGTTTTCTAGATCCTTACTGAACTGTTCTTCCTGTTTGGTGATTGGATTGCGAGGCAAATTCATAGCACTTATCGCTATGGATAGAAGTTGAATAACATTCAGCGAATTAACGTACATTTTTATTTGTATTTCGAACACAAAATGTATGGCTGGCTTCTCCATCGTAACTGCAACAATAATGATCGTTGGTGAATTTATATGACTTGAAACCCAATTGATAAATACACACGAAAAAAAACAACGACGCCACACGCTATTACCAGAACTGCTATTAATCTTTAATAAGGCGATTTCAAGGTTATCATGAGAGCCGCTCTTTGCACCGTAGTCGCTCTTTGCGAAGAAGCTTTAAAGATAAAGATTAAATTATGCTGCGTTATAAGTTGATAAAAATGTGTGCATCATTCTGTTCATGAGTTGCAGCGGCAACCCAAAAACGCTGTAACCTCTGCAGATAATGCCTTCGATACGGTGAGCGGAGTGCAATTTCTTCGTAAATATACAATTGTAATCCAGTTGCCTTCCGAAGCACGAAGTCAGTCCTTGATTGCGAGCCTTGCTTCTGCCCATATGAGTGGGAAACTGAAGAGTGATTTTTCACAAGTAATTCACGAATTATTGCAATAAACAACACGCCATTTGTTGCTGTACTCATCATTATCATCATGAACGTCTAGTAGTCGAAAAATACAACATTTTTTCCATTTGAACTTTATTTTTGTTTCGACAACGAGAAAATGTGTATCGACTATTTTGACTGATTGTACTTTCTTTGTAACCCATTTTTATTTATATCCATGCGTTTTATCTCGCCCATGCCGCACGGTAAGAACTTTGAACGTTTGCCTTTCGAGAGAGAGGGACCGTTGGGGGGGGGGGGCGGCTGGAATGTTACAAATATGCAATTGCGTCATAACACGAACATATGTTGACGTGAATTTAGACCGAAATGCCAAACGACTAGCTGATTATACGATGCTCTCGGCAAAAAAATCGACGGGCAGTTTCAACCCCTTAATTGTGAGATATCGGAAAAAGAAAAAATCCGTATCCGCACTTTTCCATTCTCTACATGTATGCAAATTTACATCCCAATCGATTAAAAATTCTCGGAGATACGGTTGAAAAAATTGCATTTTTGCAATAAACAATATGAAATTCGTTGCTATCTGCATCGTTCTCATCTCCAGTGTATAGTACACGAAAAAATAAACATTGTTGCAATTTGAAGTTTTTTCATATCTCGTACCGTTAAAACGTTATCGACGAAAAACGAAAAACACCCTAATTTTCAAGGGTGCTTTTCAACCCTTAAAAATCGGGTTCCGCCGATATAAAAAAATACGTGTCGCCTATTTTTACCCATTCTACAAGCATGCCAAATTTCATCGAAATCAGAGACATCGACCTCGCAACGTTTCCTTGTTAGCCTTTTTTCTGCGGTCTTTCTCTTCAGTCTCTTTCCTTGTTCCTTCTTTTTCTGGGGTATCGGTGTATATTGTTGACTTCCTCTTTTTCCTACCCCTATTTAGCGTCTCAATATTTATATTTTTTGGCATCTTCATATGCCTTTTTATAATTTTCGAGATCGCAGCTTCCGCGGCTCGTAGTTTCGAACGGTTTCTTGGCATCTTGAAAAAAATAAGATTTGAAAAACTTGTTTGCGTATATAATGTTCATTCGGGGTCAATATAAACACGTTTCAATTGACCCCGAACCGTTTGTTTCAACTGCCCCCATACCCTCGCTTCCAATAATTTATCAAATAACAAAGAACCTAAATGTTGTAGGTGGGTGCCGACCACAATGAACTCACTAGGATATTCACAGTAATGATGATTGTAAACAACGCTGAAGAAGGAACAATAGTTTTGGAGCAATACGCAAAATAATAGTAATTAAAAAACTTACTTTTTGTGTCGAAAAAGCGATGCACTCACAGAAAATGTTCGACGATCTCGGAGCGGCGGCGTGAGCTAAGCGACAGGTTCCGATATGCAAAACAGTTGCTTCCCCCCTTGGGCCCCCACCGCTATCAATAACCATCTTCGAGTTATTCACCTTGTTTCATTTGACCCGTGTTTCTATCGACACCAGCCTCCCCTACTGACTTAATTTGGAAGGATAATACGTAAAAACCCACAAGGGCATACGTTAGAACTAAGGTAATACTATACGTGTGTGCGTATATATATCAGAGTGTCTCAAAAGGACTTGACATTTTAAATTGCGCGCCATTTTTTTGTGGCATACATAGAGTACTATTCTTTGAAAACGGTATCGAAGTATTGAGGTTTAGTCATCGAGAATTACACGATCAAGCAACGCATAGAAATTGCGAAAACTCACTACAAATGCGAAAACTCACTACAAATGCAGGGCAAAACAATGCAGCTATTGCAGACAAAGTTTCATGGTTGTGTTATTTCGCGCCGCGGCGATGTGAATGACCACCAAGATCGTGCGATTTGACGCCATTGGACTTCTTTTTTTGGGAGTTTCTCAAAGGAAAAGTGTATCCCAATGATCCACATACCATTCCGGAGCTCAAGGAAGCAATTGGACGTACCATTAATGAAATTAGTCTGCAATTATGCCAAAATGTTATTGAACATTTCGTCAAAAGAGTGGACGTTTGCATACAGGGACGAGGCGGCCATTGATCGGATATTGTGTTCTAAATATAACGTCCATTTTTGTGTTTTATATTAAAATAAAAATATTCGTCGTTTTCAAATGAATACCGCTTTTTATTAATAAATTAAAACATCAGGATATTTTAAGACACCCTAGTATAGTGAAAGGATGAATTACGATGCCGGTTCATGCGAAATAAATACTGATTGCAAACGTGGACAATAAATCTCGTGTCATTCCGATAATTGGTAATTCAGTTCTCCCCACTATCACGAAACTTCTTCGAGTCTAAATAAGCATTCCAATTTTCCTAATTTCCGAAAAAATGTTCGTCATAATCTATTCCATTTTACATATTTCAATATATTGGACAATAAGCGAAAACATCTATTTTTTCCAATGCAGCAAAAGCCTTTTTGTTGCATGCTTTAAAGGATGGAAAAAAATGTATTAAACCTCATGACCTAAATTCTTATATTACTTTTTTAGAGCAAAAATCGAGAAAAACGGTAATACAGTTAACATTATGAAAAAAAATCTTATGCCAGATAGTACGCTCAGTTTATTCCATAACTTTGGATTAGATAGTTAAGAGATTAGGCTACTGTAAACATTTCAAAATTCTCGTTCGTCGCTCGAGGCAACTCAAATTGAAGAGGAACGTCCAACATATGGTGCAGAAATTGAAATTGAAGTAAACTCATGATTACAACGAGAGTACTGCTAGTAAAACTTTGAACGCGTTTTTCTCGAAACTATGTTTTTCAAAATGGTGTACATGATTTCTCGACATCTAATAAACGGATTGACTCGAAATGTAGTACACTTATTCAGTGTAATAGTAGCTTAGTCTTAAGGGCTTAGATACACCTGAGACGGCTAAAAGTAAGGTTATGTTTAAGATTTTTTTTGTGTATAAAACTGAATTGTATTGAACAGCCATGATATACGTTTAAAATTATGACATTTCATCGACATAGTGTGAAAATTTGGTTGAAAAAATTCAAACAGTAAAAAAGTTACAGTCGTTTTCCTGGGACGTGTTTTTGTTAACAGCGTTTGCGGTACCAGACGTGCCTCTGCTATTGTTTTTTATCTAAAAAAAATATTTGTTTCTTAACCCTTAATAGTCACACTGGGTCCACGGGACCCAAACAAATTATTTTGATGCCGTACAACTTTTTTTTCCCAATAAAAAATACATTTTTTTATATGCGTAAGCATTTCATTCTTTCCTTTTAAATCGCACCTGCGTTGGATGAAATAAATACACTTTTTGAAAAGTCCATAGAAACCGCTGTCTATTTTAAAGTACATTGTTCCCAGATTATAAAACCATTTTTTTTGGTCAATAATTACAAGAGTTACAGCAATTTTTGTAAAAAGTCATTTTACACGTTTTTTTGCATATGTAAAATTTAATTTTTGATTTCTAACCAATATCCGTGTATTAAACAAGGCTCAAATTATACCTCACTATTTTTTTCATATCGCTCAATGCATTATTTCAATATTTATAACAATTTGAAAATGCCTGGGTCCCATGGACCCAGTATGACTATAATGTGATTCTAGCTAAGTGTGACTACTAAGGGTTAAAGTAGATAGATAAAAGTAGTACTTATCGAGCCGGAATTCAATTGTTTAATTATTTCGGGCCATGGCAGGGGGATATTACGATATCTGTGGCCCCAAGTTTTGGCCATGCAGTCTTTATATTTGGCCCAAAATAAGACTTTTTTCAAGAATACAAAAAAATCGAAATTCGGCTTTTAAGGGGGTGAAACAGAGGTTTTAAATTTTTAATGAGGCGGAGTATTTGTTGGGTAGATTTCTCTAGAATTCGGCGTAAACATTCTAGAAAACAAGTAATTTTCAAAGAGTTAGGTAGTTCATTGAAACACGATTTGTAACGGGATAAACGGGAGCTTGGAACGTTGTTAAACATTATATTTTTTCGTCAAATCCTCTGAAATTCAGCTTCCCAGAAGGGTGATTGCATCTTTGTTCTTTGTCAATAATACAACAAAAGTAGGTCTCAGACTATTAGCGTTACCCGGAATTCACCACGTGGAGGTTGTCTGTTTCGAATCCCTGGCCCTAATAAGGGCCGTTGTGTGTGAATAAATGTGAGTGTGTGTGTGTGTGTGCGTGTGCGTATGCGTGTGTGTGTTAGAATACGAAGTCAGGATCCCCGAACTCATCACCGTCGTTTCCGGAGGCGACAGTTTCTAATTCTTCCTCAATACTATCGATTCGTGGACGTTTTGCAGGAACTAACTCCTCGAGATCGGCCAACCATTACGGTAGCAGCGCGAAAGTATGGGCTAAACGGAAGTTTATTCCTATAATGTGTCAAATTTCAGAGCTCGGTTTCACCCCCTTAAAAGCCGAATTTCGATTTTTTGTATTCTTGAAAAAAGTCTTATTTTGGGCCAAATATGAAGACTGCATGACCAAAACTTGGGGCCACAGATATCGTAATACTGCCCATGGCAGTCATTGGAATAAAACAGGCGATTTTTCGCCTCCAAGTTGTTCAGTACTATGATGAAAAAAAACTATGTCAGGTATCGAAAAAACGGCTCGGTAAGTACTAGATTATTGTGTGAAGCATAACTGTGCAAAACTTGATCCCGATCGGTCCAGTAGTTGCGGAGATATTTCTGGTACCGACTTTGAAAACACTGTTTCGAGTAAAACGCGTTTAAAGTTTTGAGTACACGTTACACTGAAATAACTGGTTTATTTTAAACTTACATGAAACCGTCGATTCCTGGGCCATAGGAGCCCACCCACTTTTCGAAACATGAACTTGCTATACACAAGGTGACAAATACCCGGAATTCAACAGAAATACAACGGAATTCAACAGAACACCCGGCTCATAGTCAAACAGAAGACAAAGGCCGCGTCTACCTGCGCCCCAACCGTTAGTCGTTGCTCACCTTGTCGGTTACAAAACGCTATAACTTCGTCATTACTGCGAATTCCCTTATGACATTTTCAGGGTAGACACTCAAAGGATAGTACTTTCGAATGAGCACTTTTTTGAAAAATCGATCTTTTTTACCTACCCAGGTGTATGTAAGCGCTCGACCGACGTTCTTTTTAACATTTTTTTCATGAGTTATTAACAACAATGCAGTCATTTTTCCTCAAAAAATCTAGAAAACAAATTCTATTTTTTTTACGATGGAGACACAATAGCGAAAATAGCTCAGTTAAAAATTATATATTTTTAAAAAATCTTTTTTTTTCCCTGATCAACTGGGTATTCAAATTCGAACACACCGTTGAGCCCCTCACGTTCAAAGGTCCTTCACGAAATTCTTTATAACTGCTTTAGTGATTAATATTTTTTAAATGAAATTTGGTACCCAACTCAATGTACACGCAATTATGTCCAATCGATTTTTCAATCATCTTGTACTTTTAAAATTATTAAAAAAAAATTAAACCTGATTTTCGAGTCGTCACAGTAGCCTTTACTCTTTTCGGAGTGGGGACTTTCCCACTTATCACTTGGGTAATGTGTAACGTAAAAGAGACTACGTTAATTCGGATTTATTATTGGAGCACGAAGAGAGACTGGAACCGATGCATTTTTCCGTAAGAAAGCTTGTAACACATTCAGTTACAGTCACAGTTAAGAAAGTAACACATTCAGTTATAATCTTCTTCACATCCGGCACAGAAATCTATTTACACGCAAAATACGCAGAGTATTCAAAGCTCAAAAATCCGGACCGGTTGCTTGTTTTATTTTTGAATAACTGCGGATTCTCGAGGTTATCAAACCACTAGGTCTAATTTATTTGGCGCCGAGACCCACGCTCTCGGGATCCAGTGTGGCTTTTTTGCTTCTCTTGCTGGAATCCTCTGAAATGCAAATAAAAATCATAAAAATAATTCGAAGAAAAAGGAGCAAAGTACAGGCGAGTATTGGGAATGTTAAACGACACGCCCGTGAGTCGCCAAGGTGTGAATGGAATTCGCGAATAATATACCTTGGTGGAAATGTTTTGCAGTTCGCTTTCTAATGTCATCGACATCTTCCTCGGCTTGGGCCCATTCCAGAGCCAGTCTTCTGCCGTACAAATGGGTGCTTTGGCACAAGGCCTTGAAAGCCCGCTGAAAGTAAATGGCCATTTTTTTCTCTTGTTCCGTTTCTTATTGTTTCTTTTTTATACGAAGAAAAAAAGTCCGCGTTTGGTTAAAATTCGTGATAATTTGGAACGAGCGTCGTACCTTTGCGTCCCTCTTCGTGTAATATTCGACAAAGGCGAATCCACGATGTTTCTCAACGCCTACCAATTTCTTCGGTAATCTTACGGCTTTGATTTCACCGAATGCTCTAAAAAAAGCAATTCGTTTATCGCACCGAATAACGAAAGATGGTTAAAAAAAAACATTTCTCGCATTGATTGTTCGACACCTACTTGAACAATTCCGTTATTTCGCTCGCGTTTGCCTCGAACGGAATATTCCTGATTAGAATTTTCGTACCCGTTTGAGCCGATATCTTGGATGATTTTTTCGTCGTTACCACATCGGTCCTATACAGAATACATTTTATTTAGAAATAGATATAATGTGGCGATATAATTTATTATTTTTCTATATATTCATTTATCATATTAATCATATTATACCCAGATGATATGGATAATAAGTATAAGTAAATATACTACACTGTACAAAATGAAGTATGCACCCTGCAGTTTACACCTGCATGAATGTTTAAGTAAGATGTAGTTATTATTATTATTGTTTACGTCGGACCACAATCATTTATTGAGAAGGTTGGATCGTTAGTCGCAATCAAAGATTAAAAAATAAACAAAAAATCTATGGTATTGTCTAGACTATACTGAGTCTTTATGAATAAGAAAAATGTTACCACGAAAGACCAGAGTTAATAATATAGTTTAATGTGTGTTATTTCACGTATGGTTATAGATGGGCAAGACGTTCACGCTACGGGTGATATAATTTTTTTTGCTATTTAGCACCACGATAAACCATTTACAACGGATTAACGCAAGCTAAACCTCTGTAAACATTTAGAAAAAAAAAGCCATCTTGCCCATTGTAAACCACATCAGTGGGTAACAAAAGTATTTGTCCACCTCACACGAAAGTGTTGTTAATTTGGCTTCATTTTTTTCTTTCGTGTTTTCCCAAGATTTTTGTAAACAGATACCATGTGTATTTAGAATAAGCTATCGAACACAGAAACTTCATAAAGCATTTTATTTCTTTCGAAGGATAATTTGAAAAAGACGACGTGTACAAATACTCTTTTTACCCACTGCATATTCAATATCGAACAAACAAGGTTTGATGAAAGATTACGAATCTTGGCTGGCGAATAAAAATTGCTGGCAACCTCAATGTCCACGAAGTTGCCGTATTTCGGCAATACTAATATTAATTAAGGTAGTTCTATAGTTTTGGTCAGATCTCAGGAATTGGCTGAAATCTAAGTATGGTGTAGATATGACCTTCATGGGCCGATGCCCAAAAATTCAATCCGATTCATCGTTTAGCTCGTGAGATGATTGCAATTGAATATGAGTATTTTTGTACGCGATCCCTATACCTAACATGTAAACCGATAGGAGTTTGCTCGCATTTCTCAATATAGGTTCTAAACGGATCTTAGGATTTCAAAGTAAAAACACACATGTACGCAGTATTATTGTGGGGTTGATTTAAAAAATTTTTAAACCTTTGACCGTTTAGTTTCGGAGATATAGACTTATGAAAAGTGCTAATATTTTTTCGAACCGAACTCAGGCCCAACCATCTGTAACGGAATGGCAACAGTGTACGCAGCAGCCTGCTGATCGGCGTGTGGTCTGGGAACTCGAAGCGTGTTTTTTTCCCCCGAGTTCTAGTAATTCTGAGACGGATGTGAAATAAATTAATTCTGCGAACAAATTTAATTTATTCAATTTATGCATGAATTTGTCTTTGTTACAGCGAATACAATTTAAACTGTCGGCCAGATGTTGTAAATCCACGATCCGACGTCCTTCGACAGCGAATTTTTGTTGCTGATCGTTGAGGTTATGGTTATTCTCATCGCGTTTAGCTGCATTTGCTTGACACATGGCTGCCGTAGCTTCAGTCTTTTAGCAAGCGCCTTTTTTCTTGTAATCTTTCCTTTGTATCGCATTTGGGTTGACATTTTTACGCTTCTTTTATTTATATAAAATATTTCGCGAAAGACGAATCGTAGGAAGCTCAACGCTATAACTGCAGGAAAATCGCCCTGTTGCCATGATTGAAGCGCCGTTCTCTATACGAGTATGAGACCTATCCATGCACGAGGTGCGAATGTGTGGGACATATAGAGGGTACGAGCGCTGTCAAAAATGGCCAACCAACAGCATCGTATAGGCATTGAATGTTACTATACGCTTCGACCGAAACTTTTGGCTCATACCGGTACCTACAGAACTACCTAAATGGCGAGCCCGGTTGAATACGGGGCAAGAGTGCACGCGTTGAGGAAGCCGGGTGTGTAAATTGCAGTATTTTGAGAGGAAGAAAGGGAGAAAAAGGACAAGTAAGTAGGGGAGGAGAAAGGGGCAGAGCAGCTGAAAGCAAAGGGATAATAAGTGTAGTGGAAAACAGTGAGATGGGCGAGGTTTCGAGGAATACAAATTGGGAGTGTGAAGAAGAGGTTAGGCGAGAAGATGAAGGAGGGGCGAGAGGGGACAACGAGAGCGAAAACGGGACAGGAGAAAGGGAGCAGCAGCGCCGTGGGACTGAAAGGAACCATGAGGAGACAGCGGCCGATAAGGAAGGACGAGCAGCAGAAGTAACAGAGAAAAGGAAGCGAGGGCGTCCAAAGAAAAAAGAGACGAACAGAGATGTGAGGGAATTCTTTGAGTCAATAGAATTAGCGGGCGGAGTGTGTGAGATACAATCGCCGCCACTGAAAAATATAGAAACTATGGAGATAAAGAAGAGGACGAAGAAGAGAAAGAGAGAAACGGGGAAAAGGAAAATTATCAAAGGGAGGAGAAAAACGAGGAGGACGAAGAGTTAGAGGAAGGAGCAGAAGATGTAGAGGAGGAAGGGCGGAAAGAACATGAAGAGGAACACGTCAGCAATCATTGTGTATATACGTGGATGAAAGGAATTGAAGAAACGGAGGTAAGGATGAGATGCACAATGAGGAATAGCGTGGCCGAGCTAGAAAGAAAAATGAAACAGTGGTGGAGGGAGGAAGTAAATAGATTAAAGGAAGAACACGAGGAGGAGGGTGAGGAGCAGTGCGAGGAATGCGCGCAAAGACATCGGGAGATCGAGGAGTAAAGAAGGGAGGTGAAGGAAATAAGAAAAAAGCAGAGCAGGACCAGAAGCAGTGGGGGGAGGAGCGATGAATGTTATTAAATATGATAAGCAGGCTCGGAGGAAGTAAAGATGGAAGGGAGAAGGGCGAGTCAGAGGGAAAATGCCGAGAAAGCACAACGTGTCACAGAGAAAAAGGAAAGAGGAACGCGAGAAGGGCAACAGCGGAAAAAATAAGTGAGGACAGAAAATACGGAAGCAGAGAACAAGAAGAGGGGTGAAGGAATCACGAGACAGGAAGTGGAACAGGGGAATCGGGACAGGATTGGCACGTGGTAAGAAAGGAGAGAAGAAGACCAGTAAGAACGGATGAAAACAATAATGTCACGAAGGCAGGAGAAGACGCAAATCGCGAGGAGATCCTGGGGAGGAAGCCACGGGCAATAAATGAACGTCAGTGGCAAGAAGAAAAAAATATGAGGGAACATCGAAGGAATAACATAAATGTTACATTCCAAGCGGGGAGGGGAATGAAAAAGACAAGGTGTTGGAGAAGGTTGAAGAAAGATGCAGGCAGAATATAACGAGAAAAACAACTACAAAATTCCCTGGAAATGGGACCGTCATATTGAAGTTCCAAAGCTGGACCGAAAAGCTGGACAGCATGAGAAAAAGGAAGGAACTGAAGGGAACGGACATATGGATAAACAATGACTTCACCAAAAGGGAAAAGGGGATACAAAAATGGCTGCGAGAGGTAGATACGGTAGACAAGCGGAAGTGAGGTACATGAAAACCTGGTTGGAAGGGAGGTGGTGATGGAACGAGGGGAAAGGAGACATCGAAAGAATGGGATTAGAGGATAGATGGAGGCAGCCGGGAGGAGATATGGTAGACAAGCGGAAGTGAGGTACATGAAAATCGGGTTGGAAGGGAGGTGGTGGAGATGGAACGAGGGGAAAAGAGACATCGAAAGAATGGGATTAGAGGATAGATGGAGGCAGCCATTTCGGAACGACCGGGGAGGACGGCGTTGAGGATGACGAACTGGAGGAAGAGCGAAGAGAGAAGAGAGAAGACACAGCGGGGTTAAGGGAAGAGGCGGGAAAGAAGAAAGACGTAAAGGGAAATGGCGAAGTCAAAATATTATTATGGAATGTTGCAGGAATATTTAAAATTGGGGAAGCGTGGGGGTTTATAGAAGAAGCGGATATAGTCATTTTGCAAGAAACGTGGGTGGAAAAAAAAGATGAGACAAATGCAAGGTCAAAAATGAGTGAGAAATTGAAGTGGATGCTCAAAGCAGCGCATAAGGAAGCAGGGTCTAAAAGGGGAAGGGCGAAGGGAGATCAAGCGGTCGGGATGAAAGAGTTGGGAAGGGAATTGGGAAATAAGGGAATGAGAATTTGGTCTAATATTGGGCAATGATAAAATAAGGGGAAAAACCGCAACAATAACAGTATATAATAATGCCGGTATACAAAAGATAGAAAAAACAGCTTAGAGAAGTAATAACGGAAGAGGCGAGAAAAAAAGAGAAAGTACTAATTGTCGGGGATATGAACGCAAGGATAGGGTGGAAGCAAGCAATAAACGAGGGAGGGTTGGATGAAAATGGCGGGGAAATGAGAAGATCCGAAGACAAGATATTAAACACGGAAGGAAGAAGAATGTTAAGTCTGTCCGCAGAGGTGGGTTTGTAGGTGTTGAACGGAAGAGTGAAAAGGGATAGGGAGGGCAAAGTGACATTCGTAGGAATGTTGAGGGGGTGAAAGAAAAAATCTGGAGCGGCTGAGAAGGCGGGGTTAAGGAAAAGATGTAAAAAAACAAAGAGAGAGAGAAGGCTGCCAAGGTGGTTCAACGACGAATGCAAAAAGCAGAGAAGTGCGGTATGGAAAAAATTAAAAGCGTTTACGAAACAAAGAAATGTGGATAAAAAACAAGAGCTAGTAGAAGAAAGGAGGAAATTGAAAAAAGCATACAAAGGGGCAAAAGAGGAATGGCGTTATAAAATTTGAAAGGAGCTCGGGAAGGCAAAAGACATGACAAAATGGTGGAAAGCGATTAATAAATTCAGGAATAAAGGAAGAGATACAATTGGTGGTAAAATAACCAAGATAGAATGGAAAGAGCATTTTTAAAGATTACTGAATGGGGAAGGAAATCAAGAGAGGGAAATGGGAATAGAGGAAGAAGAAGAAAGGGGCTCGGAGAGAGCAGAGAGAGAAATAAATGAGGCGGAAAGGGAAGAGAAAAGGGAATTTTACGAGGTGTTCAGTTTGCAAGAGGTGGATGGGGCTCTGAAGAAGATGAAAAACGGAAAGGCGGCGGGGAAAGACGGAATTAGTGGGGAGTTTTTGAAGTCACTACCAAGGGCACAAAGGAAAGAGCTGAGAGAGGCCTTAAACAAAATATGGTTAAGAGGAGGAATTGAGAAGGGATGGGAAACAGCAAGGATTGTGCCAATACATAAAGACGGGGAGAGGGACAAGGCAGAGAATTATAGGGGGTATTACTATTATATGGAGGATATAAGTTGCTAACAAAAATGATGACAGAAAGGCTAAACAAGTGGATAGAGAGGAATAAAAAATTAAAAGAAAGTCAGGCAGGATTCCGGAAAGGCAGAGGAACAAGGGATCAAATATTTACTTTAAACGCGGTCAACAATAAACAATTAAGACGGAATGACACCTCATCGCGGTCGGTATGGTAGAACAATTATAGATTCCCAAAAATCTCTGAAACGGCTCTTCAGATCCCGTCGAAACTTTGCCAAACGACGTCAAATAGATAGACGAATAGCTTCCAGCCCCTCAAATTTTCTGAATTTGAGAAAAAAAACTAGATTGGCTTATGATAAGCCAATCTACATTTTTTTTCTCAAATTCAGAAAATTTGAGAGGCTGGAAGCTATTCGTCTATCTATTTGACGTCGTTTGGCAAAGTTTCGACGGGATCTGAAGAGCCGTTTCAGAGATTTTTGGGAATCTATAATTGTTCTACCATACCGACCGCGATGAGGTGTCATTCCGTCTTAAGGGAGCTTTCCAGTGTGAAATTTTCAAAAAATCGATTTTTTTTGCTTTATCGAATAGTATACACTCTTCCGAATATTCCCTGAAATTTTCATGCCGAAATTCAGATTATTTCGGTTACTGTACAGCATTTCTTGGAAGAAGGCAACGGAGCGCTACAGCTGCCGCGTCGGCCGTCTGCCCGTGCGACCGTTATTTCTATTGTCTCGTTCCTACCTGCTCGTGTACCTTCCAACGTGAGTCCGGCTCGTCTTTCAGTTCGGTTTCGACATTCAAAATGGATAGATCTATGAAAGAGAAATGTGCGTGGCAGGATAGAAAAGGCTCGAGAAGCGGACATCCGCGAAATGAACGAAAAAGATCCGCGGGTTTCAAGGGAACAAATCGACACGATATCGAAACGGATCTAACGTTTGCGAGCACTTCGGCAGCAAAAATCTTGAAAAAGAGTCCAGAGTTTGAAGTCCGAATCGATCAAACGTTTAGCTATGTGATTTTGGAGTTCTTTTTGGTTTTCGGCGCTCTTCAGGAACTGTTGAAGTACAAAAAGTGTAATAGCGACGTGAAGTTTTTTAAAAAATCGATTCGCGGATTGGGCTTTAAAATTTGTGTTCAGTGTTCGTGTCCAGATCCGGCCGAGATAGATTCTTGTCCTTTGATAAAAAATGCTTATGAAATCAATCGTCATTTCTGCTTTGTCATGCGATTGGTCGGCATCGGCATAAATGGCATTAGAAATTTTATCGCCTTGATGGATTTAACTGCAACCTTCAATAATAACACCTATTATGGAATCGTGAAAATCCTGCAGATTGCAGCGAAATCAATATACGAGGCCGTCGTGAAAAAAGCAGGTACCGAAGAGAAGGAAAAAACTTTGGAAGCAGAAAATCGGGGCGATATTCTGACGGTGTCCGGTGATGGATCGTGGTCGAAACGCGGTTTCACGTCGCGCATGGGTATCGTGTCCGTGATTGGAAAATATACCAACAAAGTTTTGGATGTTGCTGTCAAATCAAGCTTCTGCAAGGCTTGTGCATTCTGGAAAGGACAAAAGGGAACACCCGAGTACGAGGCGTGGTTTGAGACGCATGAATCCGCATGCAACGTCAATCACGAAGGCAGCGCGGGAAAAATGGAAGTCGACGGTATAATCGAAATATTCAAGAGATCAGAAGAATTGCACAACGCGAAATACGGTTTCTATATAGGAGACGGCGATACAAAAACATTCAAGATGTTATTAGAAGCCAAGCCGTACGGTGACGATTTGACGGTAAAAAAAGGAATGCGTTTTGCACGTGAAAAAGCGAGTATATAAAAGGGGAAACGAAGCAAGAAAAAGGTTAGTTCAACTAAAAAAGGCCAAAAAGCAAATCGAAGACAAAGCAATGGAGAGTAAACCGAAAAAAAAGGATCTCGTTCGAGTACTCCGAAAACTAAAAAAAATCAAACAAAAAAAACTGCTGTTGAACCGAAAAGAGCGCAATTGACGTTAAAATTATTGACAAATCTCTCCGAATATTATGGCTTGGCAGTTCGTCGAAATTCCAATTCCGTGGAAAATATGAGGAAAGCCATATGGGCTACATTTCATCACAAAAGCTCAACTGATGAAAATCCTCAGCATGAGTATTGCCCTCCGGGAGAAGATTCGTGGTGCGAATGGCGCAAGGCCGAGGCCACAGGAGAGGAGTACACTCATCCACTAGCACTCGACGAAGACGTACAACAAGTTTTAAAGCCGATTTACGATGATCTAACAACGGAGGATCTCTTAGAACGATGTACGGGCGCGAACACTCAAAACAATAACGAGAGCTTCAATCACTGTGTGTGGCAACTAGCCCCAAAGCACGTATTCTGCGGCAAGCAGATAGTAGAAATCGCTACGCAGTGTGCTGTGTGCACCTTCAATGAAGGTTACGACCCAATTTTAAAAATTTTGGAGACGATGGGATGCACGATAGGGCCGAGCGCCGCACATTTCGCCGCTAAGTACAAGAATGCGCGCATCACCCAAGCAAACCGCCGGGCGTCCCTGGATAGCAAAGAGGCGAGGACAGCTCGTCGGACTGAACAATCCATTGAGCACGATCTTTTCGAAGAAGCAGAAGGGATATTGTATGGACCTGGCATCGCTGATTGACCGTAAGTAAACGATTTACCTAAAATTTCCTCACTTGAAACTTTGAACGCGTTTTTCTCGAAACAGCATTTTTCAAAACGGTGTCCAACTTGGAGGGCAGAGTTTTAAAGCTATCGAGTTGAATTTTTTACACAATATTCTTAACGTCATTGTTTATCGTGCTATGGAAGCTTTTTTTTTTTTGACATCTTCCTATTTTTTTGTAAAAAAAAACTGCCAAAAAAAATGCTAAAATCGATACTTTTTGTTCAAACCGGCGCCATTTTTGCAAAAAAAAAAGCCTCCATAGCACGAAAGCCAATTATATACCGATCAATAATCTTTTTGTGTTTTTTGTTTCAGATCAAAATTATGACCCCCAACGTGGACACCACATCCAAGTGCATTTTCTGCAACAATTGTTTCATCATTTTTATAGATATTAATTAATAAATAAATCGATCTTTAAAAAATTGTTTTGTATTCTTCAATACCCAATTAATATACAAAAAAAAAACCAGACCGATTAGATTATTTTTTCTTTAAAAAAAAAAATCGCGAAAAACAGCGATTTTTCGGGCTGTCACACTGGAAAGCTCCCTTAAAAGTAATGGGAGGAAAGCTATATGCAGCGTTTGTGGATTTTAAGGCAGCTTTTGATCGAGTGTGTAGGAAAATTATGATCAGAAAATTAAAAGAGAAAGGAATAGAAGGGAACATGCTGAAAACAATAAAAGAAATTTATAAGGATACAAGGGCAGAGGTGCAAACGAATGGAATAACTACAGAAAGTTTTAGAACAAAGATAGGGGTAAGGCAAGGATGCGCATTAAGTGCGGTTTTATTCGATATATACGTAGATGATTTAGAGGATATGTGGGAAAAGAAAGATTAAGGAACGGTAATGGGGAAGGAAAAAAAAATTTCATAAAATATGCAATGATGATGTGGCGGCGATAGCGGATACAGTGGAGGGTTCAAGCAACATATTAAAGGACTTGGAAAAATGGGAAGGCAATAACAAATTGGAAATAAATGCGAAAAAACAAAGATAATGATTTTTAGGAACGGGGGAAAAGGACGAAGAATGAAGAATAGGAGATTGAAGGGTAAAAAATCCAGATAGTGAAGGAGTTCAAATATTTAGGGTATTAGTTTACGAGCAAAAACTCAATTTGGGCACATGGTAAAAAGCTGGCCGGGAAAACGCAAAAAGCAGCAAATATGGTTTGGGGGATATGGAAAAGAGCGGGAAGACATATGATAGAAGAGAGACTCTATTAGAAACAATAGTAGAAGCAGGAAGGAACGGCGAAGAGATTTGGGGAATTGGGGAAATTGGGGTGTTTGAAAGAATACAGAGCAGATACTGCAAAATGGCGCTAGGAGTAAATAAAACAACCCCGAACTATATTTGGAAAAGGGAGCTGGGTGTGTCAACAATGGCCTATTTGATAAGAGAAAGAGTGTTTAGGTACATTAGAGAGGTTCTGAGGATCGAAGATTCAAGATGGCCAAAAATCTGTTTGATGGAGCAGGTAAGGGCAATTGCTTATGGAATGTCATCAAAGTGGGGAAGGAACTTGGAGAAAGTGTTAAAGGATATGGAAATAGAGGACGTAGTAACAATGATAAAAGAAAGAAGAGAAGAGGATGGAATAGATGAAAAGATAAAAAATGGTTTAGAATGCCTAAAAAAGAAAATGTTGGACGAGGAGGAGGGAAGAATAACAAAATCGTCATATCATGGCAACTACAAATATATCGTGTAAAATCAGGAAAGGCCATGGAAGTATTGGGTAAAAGAGGGTGTGAAGAGTAGGGATAAAGAAATCCCGACAAGACTAAGATGCAGAAATATATGGAGGGCGGGAAAGAAGGGGGGAAAGGACTGGAGATGCAAAATTTGCAAGAAAGAAAATGAAACAATGGAGCACCTGCAAATATGTGCAAAAGGATGGAAAATTGTAACGACGAAAGCGAGAAAGGAAGCTGAGGAGTGGGTGTAAGGAGTGGATAAGGTGGCGATAAAGGGGGGAATTATAAACATGTCGAGTGGAAAGATAAATATAGGGATACGCCACTGTCGCAGTTTTTTCATAATAATCATCGATAATGTTATACTTTTCCAAGTTCGTAGTAACAAAAGTTTTTTTTCACGTAAAGAAAATATGAAAATCCATATTTTTGCCCTTTAATTATATATTTTACGAAAAACTAACATCTACAGAATAAATCTATACCTAATATAAATTTCATTGACGTTCATTGAGAAAAAATCGTAAACCGTCATTAGACTCAACTGACCGCTTCAACCGCCTTAAATACTAGTTTTGATTTCAAATGAGTAGTATCGGAAAGAGAAGGCCATAAAGGGAAGAACTAAAGAAACATCAGCCAGGTTAAGATACGGAAACATAGGAAGAGGAGGCAAAAAGGGATACGGAGATACACTATGTCGATGTTGTAGGAAGGAAGACAGTTTGGAACACATACTTGAATGCGGGAAAATAAAAGAACAAGATGAATAAGGAAGTGGTAGATGGTTTGAAAAAGTGACGAAGAGGCTATAAGGTGGCTAAAAGGAAAAATTAATAAAGAAATGAAAGGGAAACTGGTCAAGGAATTGTGAGAGTATGTTAGAGCCTTCGAATGTATCGTAAGAAAGACAGCATAAAGAAAAAAAGGCCGAAAGATGAGTGTTAACAAAAAAGGAAGAAACGTGTAGAAGGGTATCAATGTACAGAGGGGGTATGTGTAAAAAGCGGCGAGGGTATACTTGGAAATAAAGAACTGTACTATACTAATTTTGATTTCATTTAATATCCCGCAATCATAGCACTCTAATACAGTCGAACCCCGATTTAGCGAATCTCTAGGGAAGTTCGTTATATCGAGATTTCGTTATATTGAGATTTCGTTATGGTGAGATCGTGTTCCTTAAAATGTTCTCAAAGAAATATATATTAGCACTATAACCATAGGGATATTTTTTAAAGAAAGAAAGGTTTAAGGGGCCTTCTCACCTTGGACGCTAAAAATAGTACAGTCGTGCTGTATATTGGAATCGGAAGAAAGTAGAAGAAGGCTAGTTTTTTGACAGTTGATTTTGTAGGTGCCGCGGGTGCTAAATCCAAGTTTGCTTAAAAACCGGGGTGTAGGGTTTTTTTTTAGGGGATGAAAGGGGATGGAAGTGGATTAATGCCAAAGTACAACCCCCACGAAGTCGGCGCCGGGAGACAAAATGTTCAGAAAAATCCGGGCTTTATTTTTGTCCACAGCGCCGAAGTCGTGGAAGTTCATTTTGGGGGTGAAAAAGTGGGGTGAAATTATGAAAAATCAGTTTTCATTGGATAACTCTTCAGGAAAAATTCATACAATTTTGGAATGGACAAATCTTCGTTATATCGAGGTTCGACTGTTATACAAGCGGGGTGAAAAGGGGGGATCCTTTGTTTGATGTTTGATATTTTACTGACGAGGCTTCAATCAACATACGACAAAGTTATCTGTGCTTTTTATGGCGTTTCCGTGAACTCAACTTACCGATAACTTGTTTGTCAATGTCCTGAATTTTTGTATGTAATTTAGTCAACATTATTTTGATCGAAAGTTCCAGTCAAATTCTAGTACCCAGAATTTTTGCAGATTTTTTAAACTTTAAAGCGTGACATTTCGCAAACGGCGCTTAAAAATCAAACATAGAATCTCATTGTGATTTTAAAATACCTGTGGAATGGGCTCCCACTTGATGGGGTACAAAAAAAATCACTCTTTTCTTTACATATAGGAGAAAAGACCGAGAAGAATTTTTTTCCAGGTTTCTCAAGATTCACCATATGTTCATGTGAAACATCTGCTTGTTTCAGGCATATAGGTTGAAAAATGCCGAAACTGCGAGGCTGTGACAGACAGACGGACGGGCGGATATTACGCAGTTATAAGGGTTCCTTGTTCGACTACGAAACCCTTGAGAACAACTTATCTGGCCAACTTTTCGCACGGTCTCGCTAAAGAGCACGAATACTTTTAGAAAAATAATGCAATTTCACTTTGAATTTGTCTCCTGCGTCCCGTTGCCATCACGTGATCATTCGAATTATTTGTTTCGTCCATTTTTAATGAACGTCAACGTTTTTGCGGATGAATAAATATGGAATAAATTAAATTGATTCGTTGCAATACGTACCCCAATGTTCGTTCCGACCTCTTGAGCTCGAGTGTCTTACCGTCAAGCACAGTAATTTGTAATTCTTTCAGTGCACGATCCGCATCCAATTTGCATTTGTACCTAACGAAACCGTATCCCATCGACAATTTCTGTCCCGGATTATTCGGGTCTTTCTTCGTCGCGACTGTGCCATAATGAAGTTTCCCGCATTTTGAGAAATACTGGAAGTATAAAATTGTTCGTTTCAAATTCATTGATTGGCTGATTGTGGAGAAAAGAAATGAATTAGAGAGGAAACATATCCGCTGCATGGTCTTCAGAGGGGACCTTTACGCGAGGAAAAAATTTGCTGATTTTCCTGGTTTTTTTTTTAAAGGAAAGATTTCTTCACCTTTTTGAGACTAACACCCGTATTCACAGATGTACCTTGAGGAATCCTTATTCCTTATTCTTTGTTCAGAACAAAGAACAAGGAGGCCTTATTCGTTAAGAAACGACTATGAATACGGGTGTAAGGGTATGTTTTATTACTACTTTGGGCTGTTACACGGAATTTTTTCTATTAATATTTTGTTCTATTCTTGTACTATCTATAGTTTTTTTCTATTCTATTTATTTCTATTATTTTTGCAAAGCTTACCATTTCATCGATTTTCAACTTTTCTTACTTTTTCTTGGTTCATATTCTGCGTATGAGTGCTAATGAAAGACAAATCTTCGTTAGTTTTTTTCAGATTAATTCCGCCGACGCTGAGTTTCATGTCGTCTGACAATATCGGCCGGTACCCGTTTAGAAGATCGTGCCACGCCTCCGAAATTTTTAAAGATGAATAAAAATGAAAATACCATGTAGCAGCCAAAATCAGTAATAAAACAGACTTTAAGGTAGTACCTCCACAGAAGAGTTGAATTAAGAAATGGTTGAAATTTGACATATATGGTATTCAATACATTATCCAAACATCTGTGCAATTTGAATAAGTTTGACCACCCCAAACCTGAGATATTTACACTTAAAGTTGGCTTGGTTTACACGCAACAAATGCGTTATAATTGGCAAACAGAGCATCATTAATTTTACCGTCAAAACTAAAATTAAGAAATTGATAAAAAACGAGGATAAGCTAGAGTAAGATATCACGAATAATGTGAAAAAAATGAGAATGATTCACCATCTAGTTTCCAAGATATAACCATGAAAAGCCCTCACAATTTTGGTGCAAAGCCTGGCAAAGCCTGGCAAAGCCTGGAAAAAAAAACAATTGTGGCAAAGCCTGGACAGTCCCGGCAAAAAGTTTAGTGGCAATGGTAGATCAAAAACACAATATAAAATATATTTTACGGCAATAAATGATATCCATCGTATTATCTACTAGTACCGAGTCAATATTGCGTAGTTTTTAATTTTATTTATTACTATTTAAACCAATTATCAATCTTTTAAACATGAACATGGTATGTAAACTTTTGGTTGAGATTTTCGCAGAGGAACTACCTTAAGTCGCCAAAATGGAGAAGATATCTTTGCTCTAAAACAAATAGTGGAAGTCAGCAATTTTTTCCCCGCCTAGAGATATCTCTCCCCCTTAAAGCCCCAGAATAATAATAAGGTAAGATATTAAAGCGAATTGTTTCTCCCAAAAACGTTAAAAGTCAAAGTAACGCAAATGTCTTTTTCTTACATTTTTCAACGATTCGTCTGTCGTCGAGAAATTCAAATTTTTTACAAAGAGCGTCGTGTCGGGCTCGGGCTCGTCCTCCTCTTCCTCGTCTTCGTCCTCTTTGGCGTCCGCGGACGTAGGTTCGCTTGCTTTCTTCTCCTCGTTATCGAGGGCGCTCGGCAATCGGAGCGCCCTCGTTAGGGCGCTCCGATTGCCGTGAGACTCGGCAGATTTTTGTTCTTCGGATTTTTTGGCCGACTCGGCAAAACTGTTGTCCGGCGCCCACTCCAGATAAAGAGGCGAATGTTTGAATTTCGTGTACGCCAATTTGGTGAAGGCTTTTCGAGCTTCCGATGGCTCGAGAAATTCCACGAGGGCTTTTGGAATGATATCACAATTCATATTCGGTCGTTGTAGTAATCGTCTTTCCAAGAAATCGACCATTTATTTGTACAAAGTAACTTAAGAGGATTGAAAAAATGAAATAGCTATAGACGCTATATAAAATTTATTTGCTCGAAAATGGAAAATTCGCTCGTCTTGTAAGATCATAACTGTTTCCACGGAAATGGAAAAAAATCGTGCTATTCAAAAATACATTTACGTAGATTAATATAAACATTTATCTTCGAATTGCAAGAATAACATTTCCATTATCGACCAAAGCAGATTAAAGTTGAATACTAAGATAAATTTATCTATCCAAAAGCTGGATTGTAAATTATTATAACATACAATTTGAAAATACTTTGTTTAATTAACATTAATATTGCACCAGGGCTAGAGAATCGTTTTTTTGAACAGTTATATACATTCATTGTTAATACACAATTTACAAGTAGTTTAATAAAACAAGAACCAATGAAAAAAAGGCCAGCAGTAATGGACGCACGGCCAGTGTGTGGCTCCGGTGATTCGGCATGTTAGGGGTGCTATGGTGAACATAAAAAAAATCGTTCATTTCTTTAGACAACTTACATTGAAGAGGAAGATCCAACATATGGTGCAGGAATTGTAGATTGAAGATAAACTTATCTCTACAACGATAGAACAGCTAGTAAAACTTTAAACGCTTCTTTTAACTATGCTTTTTAAAACGGTGTACATGATTTCTGAAGATCTAATGAATAAATTGACTTGAAATTTCTTACACTCATTCAGCGTAATAGTGGTTTAGTCGTGACCGACGTTGTTCTTCTTAACATTTTTTTTTCATTGGTTATTGACAATGACAATACCATTTTGAATCGGCATATCGAAAAAAAATTCAAAATCTTTCTGTTTTGATAATTAATAACACGATAACAAAAAAAGTTCGATCTAATGAATAAATCGACTTGAAATTTCTTACACTCATTCAGCGTAATAGTGGTTTAGTCGTGACCGACGTTGTTCTTCTTAACATTTTTTTTCATTGGTTATTGACAATGACAATACCATTTTGAATCGGCATATCGAAAAAAAAAATTCAAAATCTTTCTGTTTTGATAATTAAAACACGATAACAAAAAAAGTTCGGTCAAAACTTAGCTATAATGATCTATTACAAAAAAAAACTCGTTTATTTTGTTTCAGATCGACCGGGTGGCCGAAATTAAGTACACCGTTGAGCCCTTCAAGCTCAAAGGTCTTCCACGATTTTTAAATAAAATTTGGTACACAACTTTCTTAATATACATACAAATAAATGTCCAAACGATTTTTCAATCATCTTACTTATTCCGTCAAACTTATTTTTTTACAATAACCCTGATTTTCGGGTCGACACCATAGCCTAACCCCTTAATGGGTGCCCTATTAGCCGCGCACTGGCTTGCGCACCGACTACCGAGCGGACCGGAGAAAAAGTCGGTAAAATACAGGCGCCTATATCAGGATAGGTTTTCCACAATTCACAGCGCCTTGTGCAAACGCGATGAAATAGTGCATTAGGAATGAATAGCTGCGGGGAACACTCAGGGGAATCTGTCAGGAGCGTAAAATTGTGAAAAAAAGTAATAAGATCAATTGATTGTAAGGAACATTGAAAAGATACTAGTGCAGAAAAATTGTCTATTGCGAAAATTGGCTCCTAAATAAATCGTGTATTTTTGAGCATCTAATATGAAATTAATATCTGTGAAGGGGGGATTTCATCCCGAAGATATTTTTACCTGTGATCCCGGATGGTGGCATAACAACGCGACCAAGTTCTCCGAATGAGGCGAACTTTTCCCGAATTTGTCGAACCTGCGTGTCTGACGGAAGATTCTTCACGAGTATGACGTTTCTCGATCGTTTGTCAGGCGCCTGATTGAATGCGTCCAAACGCACACCGTTTTCTTCTAAAAATGTTCTGGTCTCTTCGACCAATTGCGTCTCCCCGAGTGCCAGCCTCACAGCTACGCTGCTACCCCTGCCACCCTCTTCCAAAACCTTCTCCTTAGTAGTCCCATAAGTCGAAGCAATCGCATCAGCAATTGCATTTTGTCCGAGGAATAGTGTGTTCCAATTATGGGACGAGCCGGCCGTTGCTTTTTTCTCCAATTCTTTTTTCTGTTTGTAATTCAGGCCATCTGTAAATTAAAATGTTGGCATTTATAATGCATTTTGGTGAACTTTTCATTACAATTATTATAATTATTTTATAAAATAATAAGCAAACCTCGCACATGTGGCATGGTTGCAATATATATATATATATATATATATATATATATATATATATATATATATATATATATATATATATATATATATATATATATATATATATATATATATATTGGTAAGTAGAATAAAGAACAACCATGCACATGTGCGAGGTTTGCTTATTATTTTATAAAATAATTATAATTGTAATAAAAAGTTCACCAAAAACCGTTCTGTTGAAAATCTTCTCTAAAAAACAAAGAATTAGACACATGATCCTTCGTTTTTTGGAGATTTTCAACATAAAGCATTTTTGTGAACTTTTTCAAACGAGATGAGAAATCGGGTCTATAGTTCCTCGGAAGTATTCTTTGAGCTTGTTTACATAACAAGAAAAATGATAAACATAATAATTTTCCACAATTTGGCTATGTTTTTGATAGGTTTATTTATTATTATTATTTTTTTAAATGTCTCTGCTCCGGCGATCGTTTCGCTTATTGTAGCTTCCATCACTTCCATGTACGGGGTATTTTCCCTTATTACATTCCCCACCATTTTCTCCACTCCACATCCCCAATCGATTCCCACCTTGCGGTCGCAGCTGACTTCCCCCTCTGTATCGCATTCACCATGACATTTTCTGCCATGGGTATAGGAAAACTGCGGAAAACCTATACCAATACAGCCGGTCCCGAGTTCGCTTCCCAGCCTCGGAGCTAGTCGCGTTTCGTCGAGAAATAGCTCACGGGCTACAGCCATACACACACGACACACACACGTACCGGTCCGTGTGCACAACAGCCGCGTAGAACTGGAGGTACGTCACGCCCGTGTTTTTATTTTTATCCGAAATCAGGAGTCGGCGATTCGAACCCGCGACATCCCAATGTGCTGTTTCAGAGGCAAGCACGCTAACCACTAGACCAGCACATCGGTTACTTGATAGGTTTATATCATAGATATTGATATAAAAGTTGTTACACGTAATACATAGACTTTCGAAACACATAATTTTTTTTTATTGTATTTACGTAACCCAAACAAACTTTAAACGCGTTTTTCTCGAAACAACGTTTTTCGACGGCTTGTTGATAAAATCTTCGAAACTACTGAACCGATCCTTATGACATTTTAATCACATATTCTTTACAACTATATCTATAGCGCATATCAAGGATTACATTTTTTTTATATTTACTATTTTTGTTGCCAAAAACGGTGAAACAACACATTTTTTTTTTCGAAAAATGTCTGCCATTTTGTTATTTTTGCATATATAAAAAATCGTATGATATGCGCTATAGCCATTAATATACCGAATCTAAAACCGTTTGATTTTTTTGTTTCGGATGATTCATCTCTAAGATTTCATCAACAGCGCAGACCTACAATTGTTTTAAAACATTTTTTTAACTACCATTTTCGTCTATAAATAGTGACTTAGATAAATAAATAAAAATTTTAATGTATTTCGAAATAATATTTATTAAGTGTAACAACTTTTATATTAATATCTATAAAATAAACCTGTCGAAAAAATCCACGAAAATAGCCTTTTTAGCGTATAAAGTGAGAAAACCCCTTAATGGGGATTGTTTATACATTTCTGAAAATTTAAGATATTTGAAAAACAAGTGTTGGCAAAATCGTGAGTGTTCAGAGATGAACGATGTATTTGCATATGAAAACATTCATTTTATGATGACTCGTTGATCGATTATCTGCTGAAACAATTCATAAATAACTTCTTGGCATGATAATTATTCGAAAGCGATGTACAAACAAACTTTAATAGTTCGCATTTTTGTGAGATTGAAGTTTGCATTATTGGAGTCTAATAAATATTAATCTTTTCGTATTTCTCAAATGGTTTGTTACAGGTTTTAGCTATAAAACTCCGCAACAATTTTGTGAGATTATTATTTTGAGTTCCACATTAAAAATCTGTAGAAAAATATTTAGTAAACAATGTGGAAAAATAAAGGTATAAAAAAGAATTTTCATTGTATTCCAAAGATATAAACTTTAACACCACGAATTTTTCCGATCACTGTCGAATTGCAAAGTGCTGAAACTCCGGTCGAATCAAACCTCTGTTTAGGAAAATGTTGGGGTAATATATTTTTTCCAGATCTTACCCTGGTCGAGAAGATCCGTCGCGGATGGTTTAGCTTTGCCGGGCAACAGATGTAGCATTCTACCATCGAGCACCGAACCGTCCAATTCGGCGTACGCTTTCGTCGCGTGTTCGGGCATCATGAATGTAACAGTGCCGAAACCTTTCGGTTTTCTTGTCGTTTTGTCTATGGGTAAATTAACTTCGGCGAGCGGACCATATTTTTCGAAAACATTTCGTACTTCCTCCTCGTTCGTTGTGTACGATAAATTTCTCAAGAAAATCCTCCCCGATTCGGCGACGCTCTCTTCATTTTTAAGCGCATCCTCTTGCTTCTTCCACCTTGGATCGGAACTTTTCTTTTTCGCGTTGTTCGAGTCTCCCGCGTTTTCTTTCGCCTCGTACTTCGTAACGAGCAGCCGTTTTCCCTCGAGGAAGCTTTTGTTTTTGTTCAGTGCCTGTTTCATGTGATTTTCCGTCTTGAAGCCCACGTAAGCGATCCCCTTGATTGTCGGTGGCACCCTTATAGATCGTGCCTTCAACGGATGAAAGAATTGCTTTATATGCTTTTTCTTTTGATTGAAACCCAAGCCCCGAAGTTTGACCGTGAAAAACTTGCTTGGTCCGTGATCATCTTTATCCTCGGTTTCTTTCGTGGCGGAGACTTCTTTGTTATTGCTCTTGAGCGCCTTCATGTACTCCAGATCGGACATTTTTTTGTCCGCAATTTTCTTCTCGTTTGGAATTTCCACATCCTCTTTTTCGATAGAAGAACCATCTTCGGGACCTGAATTCTCGTTGCTTTCTTCATGCTCGATATTTTCATCAGGATTTTCGGAAGTTTTAGCCGTGTCATTGTCCCAGATCATTTTAGCCTTTACACCAGCGTGACTCTCCAGAAATTCACTGAACAGGGGATCATCCTTGTGCTGCAACAAGTTGCATGCTTTACTTGAGATTGTTTCTCCAGGATTTTTAAGTAAGAAATTCGTAATGAAGGACGTAATAAAAAATGTTAAACTCATCGAACAGAATATGTAATTATATTGTTCATGAACGCATGGCCGAATGAATATCAAAAGAAACATAATTAAAAGGAAAAAATAATCGAGAAAACAATATTAAAAAACACCTTTAATTTAAAAGAAATATACGTTCATGGAGCTGACTACGAAGAAATTGGGGTATAATTTCCATAAATTGGATATAAAAGAGATAAAACCGGAAAAGAAGGGACATCAATAAAAAATAATGTACAATAACGTGAGCTATGTTGACTTTTTCATATGTATGAAAACAGTCGGTTAAGGAACGGGTTATGTTTTATATATCGAATGAAATGACTTTATCCAACCATATCCGCAATTAATAATTCTAAGTATTTGTGTATTTTTGCATTGCCCACAATTCTTTCATCCTATAAGTATCTATTATAATTATTCGGTTGTTCTATTCTTCATAGAATGGTTCAAACTTCATAGGAAGTTTGCTTCATTGGAATACAACAAAAAATATTTTTCTTTTTAGTCTTTTCCACTCATATTATAATCGAAAATCAGTTTTTTTAGGAGATTCAGCTTATAGACATCTAATGAGCGGCCTAAAATAAACGTTCGAGTTATTTTCGTAAAAAAAATCGGCGACTACAAATCTTAATTATCGTTGTATTCAAACTATGTAAATTTTAACGTAATTCATGTCTAGTTAATAAAATCCTTTCCGCATTATTTTTGTGTTATAAGTGTTTTCTTATTTCGAAAGTGCCTGCCTTTGTGAGTTTTTACAATCCTATCGCCTTCATTTTCATCCCACTTTTGACATTACACCATTTTTAGTTCTTGGGAGACTCTTGAGAGTGTTGTTTACAACTTCCTAATACACCATAGTATTAGTTTTGCACAGGGCGCAGATACATTTTATTGCACTAGTCATTGTTTTGTTAAACTATCCGTCAATTGTGTATTGGTAATGAATGAATATGACTGTTTAACAAAACCATATTCTTGTTTTCGGTGCAATTCTAGCATTAAATGAACAAAGCGTTTCCGAATTGAATATTAGGATAATTTACAATCCAGCTTCCGAATAATACAAATTTCTTGGTATTTGATTTGAATATTGTTTTGGTAAATAATGGAAAATTCATTTGTGACATTCGAAAAAGAGTGTTTGTATCAATATATCTGTATGTGTTTTCTCATAGCACAAATAAATTTATATTTTACTGACTTACAAGCATGTTGATAATATAAAAACTTAGTAAAACTGCCTTATGCTCAGTGATCAGATTCGTAATTAGGCCGTTATTGGATTCGCGGTTACCTACATTGAGCACTGTTGGCCTGGGTCAGCACCGCTTAAGGCGTTACCCCCACTTGTAGCGCAAAAAAGGCCTTTTTCATGAATTTTTTAAAAGAAAACTACAAAACTTTTTTGATCGATCAATATACCATCTTAAAGAACACATCTTGAAGAACTTTCAGTCATTTTTTTATTGAAAAATATTACATTGTTTAGTGGCAAATGGCCGTCAATGAAATAATGTTTTTATATACACGGTTTGCGGTGACCAACATTGCGGCGAAGTGGATCATCTGAAAAAAAATGCGGATGGATTTAGTCAAATATAAGTATAAACTAGTCTTTAATCGAAGGATTTTAAAAAATATTCATTTTTCACAAAATGGCGGACAGTCAAAGTTAATGGTTCGATTTTAACGAAAAAAAAATCGAACGATTAAAGACTACATTTTTATGTATTAAATAAGCCTGCAAAATTTCAAGAAGATCGGTTCATTAGTGTTCGAGTAATCTTGGTCACCTACTTCAGAAATGCCATTTTGAGAAAAACGCGTTTAAAGTTTCAATTTCAGTTTACACGAAGAAAATATTTTTTTTTTTTGTATACTTACATAGAGTCATCTATTCCGGGCCCATACAGAAGTTATTCTCAGATACTTATACTTCAAAAAAATGCAATAAAAAAATCGATTTTTTCAAAATCGCAAGTGGGGGTAACCCCTTAAGCAGTTAGGCAACTGTGAAAATTTTGAAAAATCGATAGTTGCTTAAGACAACTCAAATTGAAAAGGAATATTCAACACATTTTGCAGGGATTGCAGGTTGAAGGTGACCTTATGATTACGATAGAACTGCTTGTAAAACTTTAACACGTTGACTGCCGTGTTAAACGCGTTTTTCTCGGAACTATGTTTTTCAAAACGGTGTGCGCGATTTGTCGATATCTAATGAACGGATTGACGTGAAATTTGGTACACTTATTCAGTGTAATAACGTCTTAACCGACGTTTTCTTTTCTTAACATTTCCTTTTCATTAGTTATTAACATTAATGATGTCATTTTTCCTTGAAAAGTCGGAAAAAGAATGCCATTTTTTTCATCATTGGAACATGAACACAAATAATGCTGGCTCAACTTTTAGTCAATATGATCTATTTCAAGGAAAAAACACGTTTTTTTCAGATCAACCGGGTGGCCAAAATCAAGTACACCGTTGAGCCTCTCACGTTCAATGGTCCTTGGCAGGATTGTTCATAATTTCGACTCTTAAATCATCGTAGTTATTCCTTCAAAATTGTTTTAAAAAAATTATCCTGGTTTGTGGCTCGTCACAGTAGTCTAACCCCTTAATGTAGAAAATCGCGAAAGCCGCACACAAACAGTGCAGCCGCTATTATCGATTAACTTAGTATTCTTATTATTGATCTTATTGAAGTATTGAAATATCCTGCTATTATGCAAATGTCACGTACGACGATTCTTCTTATTTCTTATTGGCCAAAACACACATAAATGTACACGTTCGAGAAGCAATAGAGTCTGCTGTTTTTATTTTCCATCGCAACCGAAAATATAAGTGTTCCAGATATCTCCAAATTTTATTGCGCCTCGCACGCCATAGACACGTGTGTCGCAAGAGCGAGGCGAAGATATACTTTTCCTTGATAGCTAACTGCGCGCAACACCAAATGCATATAGCTTTGGAGGCCGCGCCGTCCTACTTTCTCTGCTCTGCATGTTAGCAGCAATAAAAGTTTTTGAGCAAAGCCTCTTTCTTTATCACAGAAATAGGCAAGGCGACATGGCAAAGATAAAAAATATTAAACTTTTATTGCTTCTCAGAAGAGGTCAAAGGTTCTCGAAGTTTTTTAAGGAAAAACGGAAAATAGTTCCCTTCTCTATGTCCAAATAAGGAGAGTAGCCCTCTTGGCGTAGACATCTCGCCCTTATAAAACCTCCTTGTCTCGACGACAAGAGTGCAGTATAGGCGAAGTTTTTAAGGTGTTACCCCCACTTGCGATTTTGAAAAAAAATCGATTTTTTTTATTGCATTTTTTTGAAGTGCAATTTGAAGTACAGCTTTTTTTTGATGCCCGGAATAGATGACTCTATGTAAGTTTACAAAAAAAAAATATTTTCTTCGTGTAAACTGAAATTGAAACTTTAAACGCGTTTTTCTCAAAATGGCATTTCTGAAGTCGGTGACCAAGATTACTCGAACACTAATGAACCGATCTTCTTGAAATTTTGCAGGCTTATTTAATACATAAAAATGTAGTCTTTATCCGTTCGATTTTTTTTTTCGTTAAAATCGAACCATTAACTTTGACTGTCCGCCATTTTGTGAAAAATGAATATTTTTTAAAATCCTTCGATTAAAGACTAGTTTATACTTATATTTGACTAAATCCATCCGCATTTTTTTCAGATGATCCACTTCGCCGCAATGTTGGTCACCGCAAACCGTGTATATAAAAACATTATTTCATTGACGGCTATTTGCCACTAAACAATGTAATATTTTTCAATAAAAAAATTACTGAAAGTTCTTCAAGATGTGTTCTTTAAGATGGTATATTGATCGATCAAAAAAGTTTTGGAGTTTTCTTTAAAAAAATTCATTCAATTCGGACGTATATTATAATAGATTCAGTCTCAATCAAGATTTTCACGCGTCGTTACGCTGTCCGAAATCCGGGTCTTCTGTAGAAGAGTGTGATTCGGCGTAATTATTAAAGTCAATTTATATTGTTTTATAATCAAAAAGGAAAAACGACCAAATATTTCAAGTACAAGTTATTGTTAATCCGCGACCAAATCTCTAGAAGATTGTGAGAGTATGCGTGTGTGTTTAAAGAAATATTCAACGAAAGCAAGAATACGTTATTGTAAAGCGACGACACCGCTCCTGATTGTCAAAGGTATTTATCCCATTATAAAATTTACTTGGAATGTACCAATTTATTATTTCATCGAGTGTTTATTAAACTATTGTGTGACTCAAGACATTGAAGTCCCTTTATTACCAATTTCCTAAATCCATAAAAGAAACGAGATCTCTCGAGGTCTCACACCAAACGTTCCCACATAATTATTATCCCGAAGAGCACTCGTGACTCATCAGAATAGTAATCAGAGTAAAGCGTTTACCGGTTGACGCTTATAACTCTAGAAATATATATATATATCTTTTCTAAACGGCTTCGGACGTAACAGAACATTTTTGTGACAGCGGTGAAATGTGCTGAACGTTTCTTTTGTGAAATTTATTTTAGAAAAAATAAAATAAATAAATAATCGAATCTTTAATAACATTTATGTTTTAAAAGAAAAAAATGGCAAACGCCGAAATGATTGCAAATCTCACTCACCATCAGAACATTACTGATGCAATGTTAACAAGCATGGGTGAATGTATGGCACTCCAACAAGCACTTCTTCACGTGTCAAATTTTAATGGCAAAAATATGCCTTTAAAAGCTTTTTTTTCAAGATGTTGAAAATGGTCTTACGTGTGTGCCTAATGGCTTACGTCACGCTTTCTTCAAAGCCGTTTGTTCGAAATTGAAAGTAACCGCTTGCGATGCAATCGCTGATAAAAAATTAATTCGATAGAAAGTCTATCGAACGCGCTAAAAGACTATTTTTCGCCAAAAACATCATACCCCTTCTATTGTGCAGAAATTCAAGTTGTCAGACCAAGACGCGATGAAACAGTCCTTGACTATTACACAATAATCAAACAATTGCGAACGAATGCGATAGCTGCTCTGAAGGATCAATTTACTGAAGAACAATCAAATCAAATGTTGCCTATGCTCGACGGATTGGCCTTAAAATCTTTTAAAAGAGGGTTATCCGACGATCTGTTATACGCAATTAGCGTTCAAGATCCACAAAGATCAGAAGAAGCTTTTCGAGTAGTCCAACGTATTAAACGAGATATGCAGGGCGCGAATGCAAGAAATTAAAATTCATTACGTTTCACCCAAACTCAACCATCATATCAGAGCCCTCGAAACGTAGAATCACGTAATGTACCTTTCTACTCTCGGGAAGACAGAGATCCTAACGATAAAAATCCCAATTTTCGAGGTTACTTCCAACCAAACTTTCTGCCTCCAAAAAACCCAACATTCGAAAAGAATTCAGATCACTTCCAACAGCGGCCATTCATGAGAAGGCCTTTACGCAGACATTTTTCGAACTTCCCCCAGAACCATTTCTACGCACGGCAAGCGTACCCCCCCTACGACATACATGCCGTCAATGTACTCACCTTGGCCGGGCTATCCACCCAATCATTTTCCACCTTCCTACCCTATGTACCAAAAAGCGCCTCTTAAAGACGGAAGATACTCTCGCGGAGAATTCGACGAGACGAAGACAACCTCTTTCCAACGCACTAATTTGAATTAGTGCGTTTGAATTAGTGTTTTAATTCTCGCTTGAGCGAGAATTAAAACTTAAAACCTGCCCGACGAATGGACGCATCGACGAGCGAATCACAAACTCAGCATCCCTCGACTGTGAAATTCCTTACGGTAGACGATATGTTAGATGGACCGGCGCACAAAGACGGTCACCAATAATAACGCTACGAGCCTCCGAACTCGTAAATGGTTACGGCCGTTTTCTTATTTATACTGGTGCCGATATAAATATAATTAAACTGAGATCGCTAAAACGACGGTGCATAATTGCAACACACGAATCGCTTACGCTATCAGGTATAACACCCGATAAAATATATACGTTAGGATCGACTGAAATAACCTTTTTCGAAAAACCAGAAAAATTTCAAGTTCTCGATGAGAATTCTGCTATTCCCGCAGACGGAATAATTGGGATGGATTTCCTTCAAAATGAAGAAGCAGAAATATCTTTTCACCATAACGCACTTGTTACTTCCTCAAAGCCAATTACACCTATTCCTTTTGAAAGAGTCGAAGAAAATCAACCTCGAATTTATCATTCACCACGCGAGTTACCTAAAGAAAATAACAATACCATTCTTAACCTCAAGGCCCGCAGTCGTACCCAAGTGTCGACAAAACTATTAAAAACAGATTTGAAAACAGGTTTTCTACTCCGAGTACCGACATTAGATCATGTTTTTATTGGAAATGCCGTTGTTTCAAATAACAATGGCACATGCTATGTGTATGCAATTAATGAATACGAAGACGATTTACAAATTGAGCTACCGCCACAAGAGATATTGCCATTCGATTATTTCGAAAGTAAAGAAGACTTTTTCGACCACGACATTAACGACGATATTGACGCTCATACGCATAAAACGTACGATGAAAGAATTAAAATCATTCAAGAATCTCTTCGCTTGGATCATCTCAATACAGAAGAACGACAACACAGATCCTAAAAATACCGCAGCAGTCGATAAATTCCCAATCCCTAGGACAGTAATGAACATCAGACAATTCCTTGGTCTAGCAGGTTATTACAGAAGATTTATAGAAAATTTCTCGGGACAAGCTAAGCCGTTAATAGATTTATTTTAAAAGGGCGTAGAATTTAAATGGGGACCAGAACAACAGAAAAGCTTCGACTACTTGAAAAGAGCTTTATGCTCCACTCCAATTTTGCAATAACCGAATTTTCAAGAACCTTTTATTTTAACGACCGACGCATCAAATTACGCAATCGGTACAGTATTGAGTCAAGGAAAAATTGGCGAAGCCAAACAAACCCATGGCATACGTGTCAAGACTATTAAATCCAGCCGAGAAAAATTACGGAACAACTGAAAAGGAATGTTTAGCAGTAGTATACGCAATATTACATTTCAGACCCAACTTGTATGGATGAAACTTTACGCTTGTAAGTGATCATGAACCGTTGAGATGGATTGATTCAGTAAAAATTCCAGTTCAGCGATTGATCCGCTGGAGAACAAGATTACGCGAATACGAATACACCTTCGTGTACAAACCGGGGCGACTTAATTCAAACGCCGATGCCCTTTCCCGAAATCCTGTTACCACTGACATGATTATATTACCAATTTCATCTTCCGCTGAGAAAACATCAATGACAGTAACCCCACGGATTGCAACTTCTTCTAATCCAATAATTAAGCGTGGCCGACCATTGGGAAGTAAAAACAAACTGTTACCCACTCTTTTTGAGGAACCAAGCATTTCTGATGCAACAATCGGAGAAAGAGTATGAAATTGTAAAACTACCTCCAATGTTCCAGCAGTACCTATCAAAACCTCGCGAACCACGTAAAAACAAACATTTTCTTCAATCCCATCAAACACCGAAAGGGCACAGCCCACCGCACGTGCCCGATAGAGCGCATTTCCTAGCCTTGCCCCCAAACGGACATTGCCACAAGTACGTTCAAACGAGCCATCATCCCGACCGATGAAACGGATTAGAGGCGCTCTAAAATTTGCTTTTGACATCGACGAAAGCCTTCAGACTGACGATCCTTCTTCCGAAAACGAAAACTTACCCAAGATCTCAAAGAATAAAAATATAGCTAAAATGAATGGCAATGAAAGCCCGAATTCAGACAATAGAGATAAATATTGGTGGGATCACACCAACGGAAATTCAGGCGCGAATAAAACATGTGCCGGCCAAACCGATGAACATACTGACTCCGATGACGCTGACTATGAAGTAGCGAACGCTGGTAAATCCGCAATTACGTTTCGACATCCCACGGATAGACCGACTCCCGCAATAAATAATAACATACAAACCAGTACCTATGAAGACGAATCTACTTCACCAAGACGACCGCACTTCAATAAATGAATATCGAATCCCGATTGTGCAGATAGTGATAGCGAAATCGAAATTAAAAACACGGAAATTGACGAACCTCCGGATACAAGGCTCAACAAAACGGTTTCAAGTACAATTCCACCTGCATTGTTTTACCCTAATATGAAAAAGGATGAAAAGAGAATGCAAATAAGTATTACTAATGAAAACTTAACCTATCACAAAGGAAATTATTTGCATTTTATTTCGGCCGATTGTGAATTTACAACTATGATTTCACGATTACTTATTGAAACGGATAAAATTTGCCCACAAGACATTAAATGGAAAAAGCCTAAATGCAATCAAGTCTTAGTTACGACAAAAGGGAACAACAACATTTTTAGTGCTGTACTGAAAAGTAAACACTGAAACTTTTTCAATCCAAGACCTGAAAAACGTGCTCCATACTGTAAAAGACGTGATAACCGAGTATCAAATCAAATCATTACGGATATCAAAACCGAGAGATATTTTAGAAACCTACAGTCACGCTTTTATAACGGAAATACTCGAAGAATGTTTAAACGATTGCGATTGTTCTATTGTTCTTTGCCAAGGTAACGTTGTAATACCGGACGAAGAAATAAGACGCGAAATAATTTCCGAGTATCACGAGAGTTTAGTAGGCGGACATAAAGGAGTAACTAAAACTTATCGACGTATTCGAGAACGATTTTATTGGCCTAACCTCAAAGCTGAAGTAACGGAATACGTGAGAACTTACCCCAGTTGTCACGAACAAAAACTGACTCGGATTAAAACTCGCGAGCCTATGATAATTACTGATACGCCAGCATAACCCTTTGACAAAATTTCGATCGACCCAGTGGGACCATTGCCCATAACGCCAAAGGGAAATCGTCATATCCTCATTATACAGAACAATCTGACGAAATATTGCATTGCTGACCCGTACCCGATATAAAAGCTAAAACAATTGCTGACGCTCTAGCTCGTAACGTCATAATTCATTTCGGAACCCCAAGAATCATTCTAAGCGATCAAGGCAGATCCTTTGTCGGACAGGTGTTTCACCGCCTTGCCAAAAATTAATCACATTACGACTTCCGGTTATCACCCACAATCCAATGGATCTCTAAAACAAAGCCATATTGTCCTGACCAAATTCCTCAAATATTATATTGACAAATATGAAGACTGGGATAAACTTATTCCCTTTGCAATGTTCTCTTACAACACCTCAATCCACAAATCCACTAATTTCACCGCGTTCGTCGAACTCCTATACGGTAAACCGGCTCGCATGCTCAGTTCTTTTCCTTCCGCGGAGAAAATCGAAACTTATGGCGATATCGCTCCAAACGGTACTACGATAGGCAAATTCACGAAGCTAACTTCAAACCGGGAGATATGGCCTACGTAATAAAAGAACCGCGAAGAGGAAAATTCGACTGTCATTACACCGGACCATATTTCATAACTGAACTCCTCAACAATCATAATGCTGTACTAGAAACAGAAACTGGGAAACGTATAATTAAACATTTAGACAAACTAAAACCTTGTATACGATGACGATTTATCTTACTACTTTGACTGACTTACTAATACTTTCTAGTTGGATATCACTAATGTTTTTTTTATAATGCGTGCATCAATAACCCGTTTTTATTATTTTTCAAAGGATTGCCAAAGGAACAAAACAAAATGTGTACAAAACAATTACAATTCTCTCCACGTTTCCACTCGGAAATTGTGTTTCATCCGCTCATGAAGACCAACCAGTCGACAGCATTACCGGCTCTACCACGAACCTAAGGCTAAACCTCGCCTCACGTCGACTGAGTGACACCTCATCATTTCCAACAAAACTTAAGGTCGACAAACAACAAGCAAGCCACATCGATCGACGCATTAGATGCTGTCCAACAAAGACAATATCGCTGACGGTGCTCAAATATTAAGTACTGCAAGAATGCCCACGGAAGCGATGGCTGTGAAAATGTCAAACTGATTCGACATAACACACTTCGGACTTAACACAAACATGAAAGAGTCGTGATTTTTAAAGTTTTTTTTTCTGTACTCCTATATTTTACATTATTATTGTTACTCGATTCTTCTTTTGTCCCATTTTTTTTATCACTCCAACAAATCTGAAATTGATATATTTGCACCATTTAAAAAATATTTCACTGATATTATCAAATTAGGGCGTCCGTCGGTGCATGCGTTCTTTCAGGGTTACGTTTGGCTGGGAGGGCAAGAGCACAATGCTGAGACGATGTCTATTATTTTTGGAAATGTGGTTCATCTGTCTGTTTGAGCAAAGTTACAATGAATCTTTTTTTCTGATCCTTCGGTATGTCAAAATACACGCCCCCAGAATTCTCTTCATTTCTAGTTCATCAGGGCCTGTAGAAGGACAGAGGTGGGCGATATGGAGTTGAAGTTCACATTGTTATAAGAACGAAAATTCTTCTCAATGTTTTATCTTCATTATCACCCAAAATCATCCTTTGCAAGATTTGTTATAGATCGCTAAATAAGAACCCAACATTTGTTTGCGTAATTTTCGTAGCTCAGATCTGCCAAAGGATATTTAAAAGAAAAAAAAATATTATAGTCTAAAGGTGCAAACTTCAACGTTATCACGTTAAGCCTTATGAGGAAGCTTTTCAGTAAATACTCAATCTAAGACAGTTCCATTAGCTTTTATCATTCTCTGACGAAATGTTCTGTTCCTGTCTGGTACTGTAGCTATGAGTACATACTGAAGTATATGGAAAACGGTTTTTTTAAAAATCGTTTTGAAGTTCGCATCGTGGTGCAACGGTAATTCGATTGTTTATTTTTTAATTCGTTATTTTTATTGTTATCCGGAATCTTCATTACACCTTTGCAGTCGATAGAGGACTCCGCTGACCATTTACTATCCGAGCGAAAAAGGTCGCTAGTGCAAAGGGTTAGCAAAGTTAAAATGTTTGCGTTCGTTTATATCGATATCTAATGTAGATCCTAAAAAAGCATTCGTGATTTCCATAGCCTAAACCTGCTTAAAAAAATTATGTTCAATGCATTCCAACGATGCAAACGTCAACATAGTTTCTTTTAGTTATATGGAAAACTCGTTTTTTTTAAAGGAAACGGGTTTTTCATAATAATCTTGGCACTTCGCCTTTAAGGAGTTAGGCTACTGTGAAAAAGACAAACACTCTTTCGTCACTCCAAACAACTCAAATTCAAGAGGAAGGGCCAACATATGGTGCAAGAATTGTAGATTTAAGGTAAACTTATGATTACAACGATAGAACTGTTAGTGAAACTTTAAACGCGTTAGTCTCGAGACTATGTTCTTCAAAACGGTACACACGTTTTCTCGACATCTAAGGAAGTGATTGACTTGAAATTTGGTAGACTTATTTAGTGTAATAATTCTTTAGTCTTGACCGACGTTCTTCTTCCAAGCATTTTTTTTTCATGCGCTTTCAACAATAATGCCATTTCTCCTCAGAAAATCGAAAAAAACAATTCAATTTTTTTTCTTCACGATTCAAACACGATGAAGGAAAAATGCTTGGTCAAGTCTTAGCTAATATTATCTATTTAAAGAAAAAACATTTTTTTGGTTCAGCCAGGTGGCCAAAATTAAGTACCGCTCACGTTCATAGGTCTTTATGGAATTGTTCATAACTTCTTAAATTATTATTTTTTAATGAAAGCTAGTACACAATTTCGTTAATGGATACAAATAAATGTTGAAACGATTTCTCAATCATCTTACTTATTCCTTAAAAATTACTTTTTTTAAACCCTGATTTTCTGGTTGTCAGAGTAGCCTAACCCTCAATGCGATATGACCCTCAAATCGATTCCCAACATGCACATGTGCCAAATTCCCAAAATACACAGGATCAAGGTCACAGGAAAAAGCTATTCCTTCTATATACCTAGTGGTCTTATACCGAGTATACCCTGCTGAATGTGCAATTATATACAACCTTTGCCAGTACTTCGATGATCTTCGCATTCTCCTTATTTTTCTTGCATTTCTCTTTGGCCAAATCATCTGCAGCAGGCTCCTTGGTCTCCCGTCCCTTTTTTCCAAGTTTGTTGTGCGCCGAACTGTCTGCCGCATACTTGCTCCATGATTTCGGCTTGGAGGCGTCACCTGTCAAAAGCAGAAATAATGTTTTTTTTGTGCTGTCTTTTTCTTCTATCTATCTTTCGGAGTCGGAAAGGCAATGAATAGAATAACCTAAGTCGGCACAGGACTGGACAGAAATTCTGGACGTGTCAATGCAAGTTTTGTCAAAGTATTGGAGCGCGGTCTTCGCCTGGTCCTCGGTTTTGAAGCCAACAAAGCCGAAACGTCGGAATTTCCCATCTTTGGTGTACTTGAGTTGTACATCAGTGACGACACCTTTTTCACTGAAAAGCTCTTTGAGTCTTGCGTCTGTGATCTGTCGTAGTGACAAACAATATCCTTACAGGTTAGAAAAACCGATTTTCTATGTAAACAATTGATGTACCATTTTATTGAAGTTAGGGTGTGCACTCACGTTTTTGGGCAAATTTTTAACGATCAAACGGGACATCGTCGTTTGTCAAGCGATAATCATCTAGATTTCCGGTTCCGATGAAACTAGTAAATATCAACATGTGCTCAAATCCAGCATGGGCTCCAAAGAGACTAGAGTGAAGGAGTCCAAGCCACGGTCCATAACTGTGTCTTAAAAAGTGGCAACAAAATCATTTGATATAGTGAGGCGCAGCGATCGCGCTGTTACCATGAAGTTAGTTGCGTGTGAGAGAGATGAAAGACGTATCGGAAGTACGCAATCATTATTTTCTCATGTGCTATGTTCCCAAACGCGATCAGTGAAGACGAATGAGCAGCATTAGTGAAAATTTATAAAACACTTTTTTAATCGTGAAGTGAAAAGAATTTAGTGTTCTTTTTATATCAGACTAAACGTTTTTTCCGCATCGATATCAAGGTCAGTATCGTGAGTTAACCATAATTACTTTAATCTTCAATTCTATTGATTACAATTTTCTTAACCTTAAACGTGGTTCCCTCGTGACTAATGGTTCTTTGTCTGTTTACATTGTAATAAGTTACTTTACTATACATTTTTCAAGTTTAATAAGGTTATTATGTCATTAATCATTTCAATTCTGAAACAGGATGGGGAAAGTTTGTGCTGTAGCAGGCTGTAACGGCGGCAGCAATGCTGACAAAGCTGACAGAGATATGCGTTCAGTACGACAATTGACATTGTTTAAGGTCCCAAAGGTACTGCATTGTTATATTCTGTTTTCTCTCTGTTCTTCCTCAGTTTCTTTCATTTTTCATGGGTGCTAAATATTTTTCATTCATCTTCCTTACACAGTCCTTGCCATTTTCTGATTATTGTTCATACTTTTCACTTAAATCTCATATTTCCTCTTATAGTCCATTTATCTCTTCATCGTATGTCACTTTTTTTATTTGATTTTTATTTATCTTTATACTTTTGCTTTTGTTCATTGTTCGCTCATTAATTTTCTCTTGTACTCTGCCATTATCCTCCATTGCGGCGTATCCTGTTAAAGCTAATTGAACTATTTTTCAAAAATAATTTATTATCTTTGTGACTCCAATATATCACTGAATTATAATGGTATTTTGCAGGAAACTATATTGCAAAATTCATTTTGGCATGACGAAAAGTCCCTGCACGATACTGTTTGTTACTTTGAATCTGTTCCAATAGAACCAAGACACGCGTAGACAATGGGTGGAATTATTGCAAACGGATCTCAGGGAGAAGAACTTTGTTTGTGAGCAACATTTCTGGGAAAACGATATCCTACGAGTTGATACCTTCAAGATTGACGGTACACTGGTGACAATTCCTCGCCATCTGTGTACTTTGCGACACGGTTCGCTGCCTGTTGGATCGTTTTCGACCGATGATAGGGAGAGCTCAGTTTCAGCCACTCTCGAGGTTGAACCGATTGCAGATTCTATGTCAGTCGATGAGGTAATTGTCAAATATATGTGTGTTTACATCGTAGAATATTTTGTTTAAAACATTCTACCTATATTTTCAAAAACTTCAATAAAAAATACATCGACTTCTTTCAATGAAAAAGTCGCTTGCTCTGTGAAACTGGTGAGCGAAGGATGACCGACATTTCCATTGTAAAAATTCAATGTGCTTTCAAAAAAGTTGAATAAAAAATTTGGAAAGAGCATGCACGCAATTGAACTTTCACCGCATCTCAACAAGCATGTTTAGTATCCGATTCATGTGACGAAGTAATTTTATGTACATTTCTTTTATTGTGTTGGTTGCAGCTTATTTTATAAAATTTTCCGAGTTTAGACAATATGTGACTTCTTTCATTATTTAAAAATCAACAGAAAATAATTTAATTAGAAATTAATATAATCAACTTTAATTTGTCCATCCATTACTTAGCTTTTTAAAGTTATATTTTCGACTCTCGAAAAAATAAGTTCGCTCATAATTATCAACAATTTGTTTAGATCAGATTCTTCCATTTTTATTCGAAAATAAAAATTCAATTATAAATTTAATAATCGGCTCTAATTTTCTCATCACTTGGCTTTTCTAATGGAAAAATAGCTGGCTAAGGATATTTCTTTTTCTCAGGTCCACTCGTGGTTGATGCGACCGGAAGTTCCATCGACGTCAATGAGCATTCACATGAATCTCAATCCGAAAGTTTCATTCGAGACACTCGGTGATACGACAAGCGAAGGACGTGTTTGTCCCGTTAATGTTACCGAGGTTCATGTGCTGGCGCCACCGACGTGCATGGTAAACTTTCAACTTTTTTTCTCCACAATGTGCATAATTTCCTCACACGTTAGTGGCGGCACGAAAATATGGCATCGTAGAAAGCCCACAATTTTCGTGTCTCCTCGATATTTCATGTTTTCAGATGACACGAATCTTGAAAGGTCGATTTACCAATAGCATCCATTTTTTAAATTATTTTTTGCTTCGTTCATTAATATTTGGATATTCTCCTACATTTTGCTATCGAGAACTCGAACACTAAAATGTCTGGAAGAGAATAATTGTCCGTATTGGCAATATCGGCTTGTAATATTGGTTCACATAGACTAATTCAATATGACTCGTGTACTTTGACATAGGAAGCAAGTATGACCATCGGGCAAATCAAAATAGTTTTGTCGGAGACACCATTGCCGAAATCTTGGAGCTGGTTGGATTCTCCAGTTACCGAGGCCAAAATTATTTTTGCCAAAATTGATTCGATAACGGAAAGAACAACACTGCTAATAGACATCAATGAGGATTTATCGATGATGGTAAGTTTTTGTAATGATTTATCAATATATTTATTGTCATGTTTATTTGCCCTCCAGTTGTCCCTATGCTTCTATCCTTCCAACTTTATTACTTTTATTTACCACAGGTTCGTACGTCCGACGATCGCAGGAAAATTCAGCTGGATGGGAAGGCGACAACTGTAGGCGACATAATGGATGTGTTCGAATTCATCGACACGTCGAAGATCTGCAATGGCACTGGCACTAGTGCAGAAACGTAATGAGTTTACAATGTGAAAATTTCAAATCGTCACTTCGTGAGGAAATGTACATTTCTGCGAAAATAACATGGACGGGGGGGGGGGGGTGATTTTGTCTTGTAAAATAACGTGCGGAAAAAGAAATTATAATACCTACAACTTGAAAAATATTCTTAAGGGGACAGAGAGTGACATTTTTAAAAATAATTTCTATCACCAGAGGGAGTTATACTCTGCGCTTACTTATTTCACCTATAGGCTCCTTACCACTCTACGCTTCTTAAAAAAAGGGAAGCCCCCACTGCAGAAAGTGGTTCTTTAGAAGTGCTCGTAGGCCATTTATGGAAAAAAAGTATATCTTTCGAAGAAATAACATTTTCCACGTTCTTATTTCTCCAGCCGGTTTCTTTCCACGAAATGTGCCATTTTCATGGAATACCAAAATATGTAATTTCAGCACTCGTTCGAAGGATTGCACCGTTCTTCTTCGTGAAGGCAATTACAAGCGAGCGGTTCCTGTGCCGAGATGCGTGCATTGTCGGAAGCTCAGAAATTTGATTCTGAGCAGACGACGCAGGGATGCTCACATCAAAGTTCGGTACAGCCGATGCAAGAACAAAGTGTACCAGCAGCAACGACAGTACCGTCGCTTACTTGAAAAGGTTAGTTAGCCTTAGTTAGGTTAGCCGAATAATACTCAGTACAATTGAATATTTCCATCTATGATAAACGCCCAACAAACAAAATCCCAACAACTCGAAACCCAATCAATCAGCCCAAACAAACAAACAAACCCAAACAAGAAAAACAAAACCAAATATAAAAAAGCCCAAACAACCCAAAAACCTTTTCTTGACTGAAATTTGCTAGACAAAACTACCTTAGACTAACAATTTTCTGTGCAAAGTAGTTTCGATTAACTCGTTAACTAAGTCGACTAAGTCGTTTCATCTAACGTTCAAAGTTATAACTAGTTTTATGTAACATTCAAATTTGTATAACAGTAAATTCCAGTTATAACTAGAAAATTCTAGTCTTCACAAAGGCATTCAGTACAAACTAGTTTCAACTAGGAAAAAGGCGTGCCAACCGAAAACGGGCATTTACTGTACCATTACTATTTTAGATGCATGGCACGTACAGTCTCGACAAAACCGAAATGGAATGAAAATTTCGCGTACTTAGGAATGCTATAAATATTTGTAAAAATCAATCATATCTGAGCACCGAATAATTATAAATCATAACAATATTATAAAGCTGTGAACAAAGTGGTAAAAAAAAACGAAAGTCTGAGTATATCAACAAAAAATATTTCGTTCATTTCTTTGGAAACGTTTGAATTTTTTTTAACAATTCTTCGTTTTTGAATTTTTTTACATTGAAAAAATTACTAAAGATAGCAAATTAATCATCATTTATTGTATTCGAAGGTTTGTCATTACACTTGTACAATATTTCCGATCCATTTAACGAGCGTTTTTGTTTATGCAGTCAGAAAAAAAATGAAAAAATAGAGTTTCAAAACAGCAGAAAAATGATGAAAATCTCAACGGTACTAAAAAAATTACTTTAGCATTAAAATGAAAGAAGTTCTTGAATATTTTCAGACTTACCTTTCTATTTCCGTTTGGTTAATAATTTTTCAATATTATTATTATTGAAAATGACTGCGGTCAGTATGTAACTCAAATAAACATATGATTGATTTTTGCATATTTTCGTACATTACAAGATTCGTCCCTGTTTGTTATTAATCTATGAGGTTGTAATATTTTTGTCCACATCAATTTGCAGACTCGGAAATTGCGTTCAGCTGTGGTTAGATCTAAGTTAAATTGTGCCGCTGTTAAGAAAGAAACGCTGGAGTCTCAAATTCAGACACTTCCAGAGCTTCAGCAATTGGCAGTGAGAACAATAATGCAGGCAGCGCAGGCAAATAGTAACCGCGGCCGTCGATATACAGTACACTGGATTTACGAGTGTCTTCTCATGCGGATCAAAAACGCAAAACTATATGAACACTTGCGTTTAAGAAACATTTTACCCTTGCCGTCCAAGGATACACTCTCCAAGTATATCCAAAAATTAGACGGAACAAGTTATGGTTTTCAAAATGCAGTGTTTGAATGTTTTCGTCGAAAAGGTCTGCATATGGAGAGCTCTAATAAGCGAGGTACAAGAAAAATTCAGGGTTTTATCAAAATAGTTATTATTCTATCATTATTTACTTATTATATGTGACAGATTCAATTGATACATGACGGACATAAAATGGCGCGCGCGCACGCGCACGCACACACACACATACACGCACACACGCACGCATTCAGACATTTATTATGAAAAATGTTATTTTAACATGTAGGTGTACTGTTAATCGACGAAATGAAGATCAGCGAGTCCATCTCCTTCAACCAGAAAACAATGGAATTCAACGGTTTCGTGAATCTCGGCAAATATACGCCCGAAAATTTAAAAAATACAAGAGCAGATCATGCTCTTGTATTCATGTATCAACCATTCCGAGGACCATGGGTGCAAGTCTTGGGCTGCTTTTTAAGCAAGAACGCAGTTACCAGCGCCATTTTACATCAATTGCTTCTCGAATGTATAATTCTTTTGGGCAATACGGGATTTCACGTGGACGCTGTCACCATGGATGGTGCGCAGTGGAATAGAGGAGTTTGGACTATGTTCGGCATTAAAGATGGCAATTTACATTGCACACATCCTCACGACAATAAGAAAAAGCTGCGGTTTCTCTCCGATTTTCCGCACCTCATAAAATGTTTCCGAAACACGCTGGTATCGAAGGACGAATTTTGGGTACGTTAGTGGAAGCCAATTTTATCGCGCATTCCGGTAATAATTGAAATATTTTATAATATGAAATGTACTTTATTAGACCCCTGACGGAACTGTCAAGAAATCACACTGGCTGGCGCTGATTCAACACGAGTCGTATATAAAGCCTTCTCTGAAGATCGCTTATAAACTCACGCCAGAACACTTGAATCCGAAGGGGTACCAAAAAATGAACGTCCCGCTGGCGTTCGAGGCAAGTTTATTTTTTCTAGAAACGAATCATTACATAGAAATTAATTGCTTCGCAAGCTTCTCATAAAGTTCTCGTATACAAAGCTTTCTGATTACCATTTAGAAATCTCCGATCCATTTCACGAGCGCTTTCCATTTATAACCGCCGCCCATTTATATAGTCTTGAAAACGTTTGAAGAAATCGAATTTCGAAACACCCAAAAATTTAAGAAAATTCATGGGTATTTAAAGAATTAACAAACTTATTTAGAATAGAGAAAAAAAGTTTTCTGAATACTCTCAGAATTTTTCCTTTTTTCAACGATTTGTTGATACCTTTTTATTATTGTTATTATTGAAAATTACTGGGCTGAGTTGCTTACATAAGATAGATTTTTTTTTTATTTTATAGCATTGTCACGTATGCGGAAATTCTCATTCTATTTTGGTTTCGTTGAGATAATACCAGCCATTACATTCCTAATTTCAATCTAAATCATATATAATGAATTTTAAATACAATAATCTGAGTACAGGGTTTTACTTATTCGTCTATGAATCGGTTTTAGTTATTTTCGGAGAACGTGCGTGTCGCTATGGCTATATATAGCAAGGACAACCGGTGCAGTGAGTTGGCAGACTCTGAGGCTACTCAAACGTTCATAAACAGGGTTGGCAATCTTATTCGCGCTATGATGTCTCGCACCCCTAGTGATGCTATGCACTCTGAAGACAACTGCCATCAAAAAAGAGTAAACTTCAATCTTTATGTTCTTCTCGTACAATTGTATCGTGAAATGAAGGTTCATAACCGACGATTCTTCTGAATAATCCAGTATTCGGTGCTCAAAGTTTTATTTGTAACTTGATACGTATTACATTACATTATAGATTATGTACGAAATCAAATTGTAGTCTGAATGAAAACATTTATGTAGAGGAGCATCATCATTATAATGATCGTTTCATATCCACCGTTGTACGAGGAGAAACTTGATAAGTCCATTCGTGCAATTACAATGACCTTACATTCAGTAAGCCGTCACTTTAATTCCAATATTTGTCAAGTATTATTAGTATTTATTTATTTCCAGCGTACACTTGTGGGTTTTTAATTTTTTTGTTTCCCCCCTAAACATTATAAATATCCCTCTTAGCCTCATTTACTATCTAAGTTTCAGGAACACTTCTTTAATATTTCCTTTATTCCCTCAATCTTTCATACTGCCTGACGTGGTTGCACAGCTCCTCTGTTGGGTTCGTTTTCAGCTGCTCTTCGATTATCTGCGGCATTTCTTCATCTCTTTTTCCTCCTAACCACCTATAGGATTTCCTTACAATTTCGCTATTAATTTATTTCCTGATCATCTCGCACTCCAGTGTTTATATTTCTGATCATTGTCCATATATTTCCTTCATTGGAACTTTCGTTTTACTTATATTGACAGTTAACTTGTTTTCCTCTACATAACTTTCCAGCGTTTGCAATATTTCTCTCAGTCCCTCGCTCTCGTCAGCTACCAATACGATAATATTTGTCAAGATTTTTTTTTACTTTCAGGTCGATATTGCCCGCCGCCAATTTGTAAGAATAATTTCACTGGAGGTATATATGCGTAATGACGAAAATGTATCGAGAACGCAGCGCCGAATCTTGGATGTAGAAAAGTTCTTATTAAAAGTCATCGCATAATAATGTCCCTTGCGATACAAGCAAATGGATGAATCCTCCGCAAACCGATGTAGTTATACAAATTGTTTGGCGAGTTCTTGATAGCAGAATAACAATCAATATTCAATCTTCATTACAGGAGTTTACCAAAAATCAATTAAGGCCTTATATACGCGATTTCGCCGATTTTCGAAGGTACTTTTCTAGACGCGATTAAAAAAAATGACGCAAATATTGACAACATTTTTTTACAGATCATTTATGCACATGGTTAAGTATATGTTAAAAAATCAGAAATATTAACAAATGGCGGAGATATAACATAATACAGCAATGTATTTTTTTTTGTGCGCGCGTTGATGGTAAAAGTTCTCGGCATTGATATGGGTGTCTGAAAAAAATGAACATAATTATAATTGCATAATGAATGTATCTTCAGCATGAACCAACAATATTATTATAAAAAAATATTATAATAAAAATTCAAAACTTAATTTTTTTTTACTCAATTTTCTGTGGCTCCTTCATTTGTTATATTTTTTTGTGTCATTGTAATTTTTGTTTCTGTAGATCACACGATAGGTGATGATACTAAGAATATGTTGGAAAATTTCAAAGCGATCTGAACCTTCGTTCAAGAGGTAGAACTTTCACAACGTTCAAAAAAGTGAATCGTGGAAAATAGGCTTTGAAGTTGGCGGTCGGGCGCGCTGCGCGGTATCTTTTACAAATGCAATATTACCTTATTTTTGGATTTTTTGAATTTTTCAATTCTGTAAAGCTTGAAATATTCCTAACCGTTCAGGCTAATGGAATCAAAAATAATTTTAAAAATGAAAAAATTTGAAATTTTTCGCGTATATAAGGCCTAAATACACACGGTTTCGTTCAAAACAACCAGACTCCAGAATATCGCATTTTTACGATCCCTATTTGACCAATGAAACCTTGCTATCGAACGAGACAAAAATGCCATCTGCTACAGAATTACAAAAATTGTGTTACTTGCAATTTCGATCCATAATAAGATTACGTACTTTATATAATTTTACCAGTATGTTGCAGAGTATTATCGACGAAGGCGAAATAATAAGCGGCGATTACTATTTCGTCGAGAGTAGAATAGTCCGTAGAACATTTAAGCACTCGCAGGTCGGAGCCGCAGACTACCTTGCCTTATATCACGAATGCGATGCGACGAGATGAGGTTGGATAAACTAAAGGAGCAAAAAGGTAACAAATTTTAAACGGGCATTAAGGAATACTATAATATCCGTCCTGGAGATGATCGTGTTTCACGGGAGGAAAGTTCACGAGAGAGGAGAAGAGGGAGTTAAAAAGGTTAGTGTTCGAGAATATAATTAATGCATTCTTGTGCTTGCATTTGCTCTGGTTTTGTTACACGGTTACTTGTTGTTGCACATAATGATGGAGAAATACGATGTACTCATTCCGTTTCATATCGTTTTTCACTTGTAGCTGCTGTGCCACTGACACTTTATGTTACACGCTTTTTAACCACACTGTACTGTATAAACAATTCCAAACCACCTTGCAATATGACCCAACAACTTATTCGGTTTGTATATTATTTTCTTTTCGTTTATTCTCTTGAACACTTTCATGTATCAATTTTTTATATTTTGCCTTTTATATATTTTGCCTTTTATATTTTGGCTGCCAAGTCTGAATTGCTCCTGATAAAAATTTGCAAAAAAGCTTCTTTTTAGAAGAATCGCAATAACGCAGTTGCATCATAAAGTTAGTTTACGAACTTGAACGATCCAGTTTGTTAGTATTCCCTCACGTAAAGATAACGTACTAACATTTTAATATCGTCAATTAAGTTTAAGAATGAAAGGGAATTGCGGAAATGTATCATTACGAATCCCAGAATGATAGATAATCGAAAAAATTCAACGAGCGTTCGCTCCAATCGTTTGTCGATTATCGTCACATGTAATTTAATATCGCTATCGATGATCGAGGGTAATTTCACTGTACTAGTATTGTTACTAATGTCAATATGAGGATGGTGCTTTTGCGATTTATTTAGCTTTTCCTTCGTGCGGCTCAAGCCCTCCAATTCACCTGTAAATGTAGTGCTGTAATTTAATGTGATTTAATGTACTGCTAACGTATTCATCGTCAACCGTATGCTGCCCCCGACGAGTATGACAAGACAAATTTGAATGTGTTTGCAACACATAGCGCCGCTAATGGGAGATGACTCTGAATGAATGTTATTTTACCATTTTCATTACTTATACCATTAGATAAGGATAAACAATGCGTCCGTGCTGCATGTTGTGTTTTCCCGTGTTTTTAAATTTTTTTAAAGTTCATTTGCGTGTCTGCATCCGACGATTACCTGCACGAACGCACTTGCACATATGACATTCTGTCCTGCACATTGCGAGAAAGTACTTGGTTTTTGTTTGACAAGCTCGTAAAAAAAATAAAAATTGAAACGTCGACATTGCAGCTTGGCCAACTTATTTATCATAAATTTCGATTGCAGGCTGTCGTTGACTTCTTGCAATATCTGCAAGTGTGGGAGTACATGGCAAAAATGAAAGGAATTTCCTTGCCAATTTCGGCCAGTACGCTGACGGGTTTGAAGGTGACGCTCGGTGCTACCATCGAAATACTAGAACTCTTACACGACGAATCCGGTTTCGAGTACCTCATGACAGCCCGTCTCAACCAGGACGCTTTGGAGGTATGTGTGATTTATTTGCCAAATGTAGCATCTACGTTCGTATTATGAAATTTGTTTGGATAAAGTTATGGGAAACTGTGAGTCGTTTAAGAAATATGTGTAATTTGTAATTTAAACTCGGAGCTTTGAATATAGTAATGCATTGTCATTGACTGAGTTTGTATCTTGAATATTTTCCTCCATCTTTGGAAAAAGAATACATTTTCGTTATGAAATAACTATTGTTTTGATCGGATGTTGTTCCTATTGTCTCTATTGACTATATTCTCTGTTCTTTAATTTGTGCCGTAATTACATTAAGCTGCAATATCTTATACCGTGATGGAAAATGTCGACTGATTGCAGAGGTTCTTCGGGATCATGAGGTCCTCGTGTGGGTCAAACGATACCCCCGATCCCGTGCTTTTTTCCCAAGTATTCCGCCTGTTGTGCACTTATTCGTTGGTCAAGCCTCCAAAGGGATCAAACGTGATCGGTGTGGAGCTATTGGAGACGCTCATGCAAACTCCTGAATCCCTCGCTACTGCTCGAGATCCACGAAAGAAGTGGCTTGAGAAAATCGATCACCTTCTGGAGGGCGCCCAATTCTCGGAACAAACGAACCATCCGCAATCACTTTCGGGTTCAGCGATATCGCGCTTCAATGACCACACACACGACATATCGAGTACTAGCGACGAGGTCCAATGTTATCTGGCCGGATATATTGTCCGTAAAATGCGACGCTCCCTCCAGTGCGACGATTGTCGTAATTCATTGGAAGCCCAACACGATCTTCATGAATCACGAGAGGTTTTAATCGAGGCTCTGGACCATGGGAAATTGTCATATCCTAGTAAATCACTCTTCGAAATGACAAAAAAACTGGAGAGCGTGGTCCTGAAAGTCGCCGGCACGATGGAAATGAAAATTGATATACTTTTCACAATTTTGGAAGAAGCTTCTCTTCTGCAGTCGTTGCCATTACTTGGATGCCCGGATCATTCAAGGGAGACGACGCGGAAAGTGGTCGATTTTTACCTGATCATGCGTGGACATTTCCTCAGCAAGTCGTACAATACGAACAATAACTACAGCCAAGAGAGACGCCGAATGCACCGCAAACAAGCAAGACTGTACGAGATTTTATTACTGCTATTTCTATCTTGATACTGTTATAGTTACTACCACTACTAATACTAATTATATTTATACGACTTAATATTCATTACTACTGCGACTGCTGCTGCTTTCCTTATAGAAGAGCATCCATCAGTGTTGTTATGAGTGTTTGCGACTTTTACATTTATACACGATTTTTTTTTCTTATGTTACAGATGCTGATATAAGAAAATGGGGCGTTATACGTCAACTTATAAAAACACGCAATATCAAAGTTGAACGAGCACGACGATTTCTCATAAAACGCTGTTTTTTTATAGACGCGTGAGGACGAAAATGAAAATCTTGCACAATAGTTTTGCGCTAATATCAGCGAAGCGTTTGCCAATATGGAGCTGGATCTTTCCACAAACGCAAAGCTTGGTGCAATTATGTTTGTCTATGAAATATTAGTTTCGTAAGTCTGTTAACAACTATTTTTTAAATCATTTTTTACACGTAATTCTCCTCTATTTTAAATATTAATATCGTTCAATGTTAATTTTTTTAGGCACTAAGGCTGCAACAAATAACAGAGGTATCGATGTCGCAATCGTGTTATCGAAGAATCTTTTCATGGGAGAACGAATTTTCTAAGATTAATCATTAATTTTCAGAATGATAACAAGAAAAAACGGCGATGAGGAGTCCGCAAAACCAGAGATAAAGACGACGATAAAACCTTAGTCAAAAATGAGAATTTTGTCTCGTCGAGTACTGGGAAATTACGATTGACCGGGGCACTTCGTACATGCCGTAGTACAGACGAAACGCTTGCGATTTGAAAAAAAAAATATAAATTAATTGGAACGATACGTATGTCTTATCTGAAAATCTAGTGCTTTGTATACTGTTAGATAATTATCAGAGATTTTTGCACTTTTTTGTTCTTTTTTTAAAAATGGAAACATACGCGTACTAGCACCTTGAAACATACAAAGCACAATCGCACAGTGTATAAATTGAACAACTTGATTAAAAGTAAATTTTTAATAATCTTTCATGCATACAACACTATCTGTATATATAGATATACATAAATTATATTTGAATATATTTATATATATTTAATTATATCAACTTGATATCAATTATATGTATTGCGAAAAATAAATGAATTCATCTACGAGGTATTTTTTCATCCCATCAAATAGCCGTTATTGTTAGTGTTTCCGATGCTTTGGGTTTCGGTTGTTTGGGTTCCGTTTATCTACATAATGAAAATTGAATCGTACTATCATTATCTACAATTAACATGCTTGGCATCTTCCAGTCGATAGTTTTTTCTCAGATTCTTAGTATGTACAATCGCAAAGTGTTCGAAATATCATTACACTGTTTCATTAGGGCACACCCAAGGGTTCACGGCACTTTGCGATTAAAATTTATTATTGAACATTTAATCGTGCATATTATTACACTTTGATTTGCAATAAGAATTGAACATTGTCAACCCGTTCGTACGGTTCATGATTTGGCCAAAAAAAAATTCGTCGAGAAGGATTTGACTTCACGACTACGTCTTCGTAGCCGGTGTTATTTTCGAGGCTATCTTGCCTATCACAATTTAATGTCAGAATTGTTGTATTTAAATTGCGGCTTTGCATAGGATTAGCATCAGAGCTTCAAGGATATTCACACTATTATTGCTGTATGCATGCTCTCCACTTAGTTTTAACAATAATATAACTAACAATATGAATAATATAAATTTTCTTATGTGCTTTGATGTCTTTCACTTTTCTGTCACATGCAACTCACTTCTCAGGATTTCCTTATTCTGTCTCTCTCGCACGCAACTAACTTCATGGTAATAGCGCGATCGTTGCGCCTCACTATATCAAACGATTTTGTGGTCATATTTTTCACATGTCTCTTATAGGAGTTCGAGCTCCTCCATATAGCCTCCATGCCACGGTCCAAGAAGACTAGAGCTAAGGAGTCCGAACGCTTACGGCAGAGATTAATGGGGAGATGCACAACGCGGCCCTTTTCGGCGTGCTTCGTAAATGGCGCTAAATCGCGGCGGCGAGTTCGGGAGTATGATTTCGTGATCATCGCCTCTGTCGAGGCTGCAGATTCCCTTGTAGCCGCGCGAGTCCGTGATCACCGCTAAAGTTGGTATCGCAGCAGCGTGAACATGAATGGATAGCTCGGTGGGGGAAAAGTCTCTGCCCCTCGCTCGCTCGACAGGCGAACGGAGCGAGGTTTTCCGTCCGATCGAGCTCGACATATATGTGTGGCCGTACTGCGGATTGGAATATGCATTAAATGAATTTCAAAGTGAAAAACATGTATCGAGATCATTGTTTTCTCTCGGTTGCCCGTTTATGCCGAAAATGCGGGTTAAAAAAATTAACGACGAACCGCGTTGAAAAATAAAACGCCGAAACGACCGTGAAAGGTTCAAAAAGAAATCTTGAGCCTTTGCCGCGATCGTTTCGGCATTTTTTTTCAACAGTAAACATTATGGAAAAGGGTGTATCATAAATGTTTCTTTATCTGCAATGAGCGTCGTGGCTGAGTTGTAGCGTGACGGATTACGATGCTGAACGTCCGGGTTCAATCCTCGGTGGATAAACTTTTTTCTCTTCATTTTATATTCAGACAATTTCGAACTTACTCTCGCTTTAGCTATTCTCGCCTGTTCAGGCATTATTTATGATATTTAATTCGTATATGCTTAATAAAAAAAAACAAGACATTGCTACCGGGGATCGAACCCGCGTCGTCTACACTCAGAGCCCGCACGCTCATATCTCAACCGCGAGACTCTTGTGACTGCAAACCTGCCTTACGTATACAGTAGAATCTCGATTATCCGAACCAATTGGGACCGAGACTAGTTCGGACAATCAAAAGTTCGGATAATCGAAACGTGGGTTTTTTGGGACGAGATCATCAACAACACGTTTTTACATTTAAAAAAATACATAAATATATATTAAAATTTGACATACATATTAACATTGATATATATATATATATATATATATATATATATATACATACACGGTGGCCGGAACATTGACGTCTAAAAATAAAATTTAGGTCCCTTGTATCGTGGGGTATCCGAATAACCCCCATGTATGTCGCGCGACTTTTCATATTTTTCGAGTTATGAATTTTTTACTGCATTTTTGAGAATTTTCGACCTGACGAATTGAAAAAAAATCTTTAAAAAAAGTAGAAGACTATCGAGATTTTTTTTGCAACTGAATCTTTATGAGTAGTACTTTTATGCATAAAATAATCAGCTTCGTAACTATGATGAAAGTTATGAAAATGTTGGTCTAAAGTGAAAAATTTACGTTCGGTAAATTATGACTTAAATTTTCAACTTTAAATTAAACATCTAAACAGGTGACTTCATGGTTCCTAATTAGGCCCTAAGAATGCGCCAGACTGTCAGCTTTCATAACCATTAAAAAGAGTAGTACTTGATAGGGCTACTTTGGCTACAATTGACCTTCAATGACAGCGAGGTGGAAAATTCTTATAATTACCCATCTGATTAAAAAAAAAATTTGCCCATTTTATCATTCCTAAGGCTATTTAGTTTGTTAACTAACCAAAAATGACTGCAGGGAAAGCTAAGATTGAAACATTTGGAGGTTTATTTTTTTTAGTTTAATTTAAGTTTAATGAATTTTGCGCGATCCGTTCTCATGGATCAGGTAAAAGCTCGTTTATGCGATCCGTTCTCGTTACAAGAACGGATGGCGCAAAATTCATTAAACTTGAATCGAACTAAAAAAAAATAAACCTCTAAATGTTTAAATCTTAGCTTTCCTGCAGTCATTTTTGGTTAGGTAACAAACTAAATATCCTTGGGAATGATAAAATGGGCAATTTTTTTTAATCAGATGGCTAATTTTAAGAATTTTCCACCTCGCTGTCTTTGAAGGTCAATTGTAGCCAAAGTACCCCTATTAAGTACTGCTTTTTTTTAAAATGATTATGAAAGCTGAGAGTCTGGCGCATTCTTGAGGCCTAATTAGGAACCATGAAGTCACATGTTTAGATCTTTAATTTAAAGTTGAAAATTTAAGTCATAATTTACCGAACATAAGTTTTTCACTTTACACCAACATTTTAATAACTTTCATCACAGTTACTAAGCTGATTATTTTATGCATAAAAGTACTACTCATGAAGATTCAGTTGCAAAAAAAATCTCGAGAGTCTTCTACTTTTTTTTAGATTTTTTTTAATTGGTCAGGTCGAAAATTCGTAACCCGAAAAGTATGAAAAGTCGCGGGATATACATGGGGGTTATTCGGATACCCCAGGATACAAGGGACCTAAATTTTATTTTTGGACGTCAATGTTCCGCCCACCCTGTATATTTATATATGTGTGTGTGTGTGTGTGTGTGTGTGTGTTTTAAGCACCTGAAAAAAGTCGAGTGCCTTTTAAAATATTTTTTAAAAATAAAATCGTCCATTTTTAATTGACGAACGGCTGCAACGCGTTTTTGAGCGTCTAAGTCTCGCAGCTGTTTGAGAAGGAGAAGTTGCGTTGGGTTGCTTATTGTTGCTCACGGTGGTGGCATCGAGCAACCATGTATCTTTCGCGCCAACGTTCGGATAATTGAGCTTCCGGATAAACTAAGTCATCGTTCGGATAATTGAGGTTCGGATAATGGAGGTTCTACTGTACACACTTATCCAACCTTAAAAAAAATCGCTGCAGGACCAACTGCATATTGTTTTTATGACCCCAAAGTATTTTTGAAGCCAAAAGAAAACGATTTTTCCAAATTCCTAGAATGGTGTTATCCCTTAAAGAAAAGAAATTGATTTTTTGATCATAGTAAATGTATATCCCCTCCTAAAGAATCTCGTACGTGTTAGCGAAAATCGGCAGAAAATTAGGAAGCAACTCGTCCACTTCTTTGATGTTCGCTATTTCGGTGTTCGCTATTATGGACCATCGCTCGTTTGCCTATCTGAGATCAAAACTTTCGAAGTTTGTATCCTCGATATCTGGCTTTTTGCTATAGATGGTATTACCAATATTAGATACTCACGTCTTTCTATTTCGGAGATGTGAATGTTCAAGATTGTTTAAATCTGTGTTTGTATGACTCAAACTCCAAACAAACCCAAACAAACTCAATAGGAAAAAGAAAAAGTTCCGGAAAAAAAATATCAAGTTTTTTTTACGAAAATCTCATTTTTTTCATCTTTAAATTTTCTCCGAATATCTCCGCAGCCGTTCACTCAGGTAATAGGAAAAAAAGAAATTTCCGAAAAAAATAATAATAATAAAAAGTTTTTTAACGAAAATCTCATTTCTTTTCATCTTTAACTTTTCTCCGAATATCTCCGCAGCCGTTCACTCAGGTCATAGGAAAAGGAGAAATTTCCAGGAAAAAAATAAGAAATCAGAAAGCCAGGAACGCTACCAACGGGACCATCTCATCGCTTGTAGAATATACGCGGTACTTACAATTCGCGGCCGGATGGATGATTAGCTTGTTTTAGGGGATAATGCTTTATCGCTTGATGAAAGTATGAGAATTAATATAATAATACGAATATAAATATATTTCCGCTTACTTTTATGAATTATAATTTATTTGGCATAAGGATGGGTGTGAGTAAAGCGTAAACAATTTTATATAAGATAAATAAGTTGTAATTTAGATATATTATTATGTTTAAATTAACGTATAAACTAAAAAAATAAGCGACCTGAGTGCGCAATACATTTTTTTGTATACATTAATAACGCAGAGAATCAAGAACTAACTTAGCATTGAAATCATCTAAAAGCCTGACGTCACCCGACGGCACGCGCGAGTCGTGCTCAGATTGCTTTTTCCCTCGAAGCTGTTACGCAAAATGGCTCGATGACTCGAATCCAACTAGCGTTCGTTATAAACTCTGTCCTTGTGCAAAATACACATCACAAGATAACGCGTCTTTATAAAGAACCTCTGGTTTTCGAATCGCCAGGTTAAGTTTTTGATGAAGCCTTTCCAGGGCTGTATTACGTGTCAGAATGGTAATACGCGTAACAATAGGTCTGTAGCCCAACGGTGTCTTTATCGACGGCGCAGTCTTTCCTCGATGTCAGCAGAGATTAGTAGGGAGATGTACAACGCTCCCCTTTTCGGCGTGCCTCGGAAACGGCGCTAAATCGCGGCGGCGAGTTCGGGAATATGATTTTGTGTGCATCGCCTCTGTCGAGGTTGCAGATTCCCTTGTAGCCGTGCGAGTCGTGAGCACCGCTCAAGTCGATATCGCAGCAGCGTGCACACGAATGGGTAGCTCGGAGGGGGAAAAGTCTCTGCCCCTCGCTCTAGTGCAGCCAGATCGCGCGTAAAAGTTACCCCTCTCTAGTCTCTTACGCGCCCGTCCCATAATCATAGTAGCGCGTGTCCGTGAGCGAGCGATGCTCGGACATCTTCGGAAAGAGCCGAGCATGGTCGAAGTGTCCCAACGCGCCTTCGGCAGCTACACCAGAGATTAGTAGGGAGATGTACAACGCTCCCCTTTTCGGCGTGCCTCGGAAACGGCGCTAAATCGCGGCGGCGAGTTCGGGAATATGATTTTGTGTGCATCGCCTCTGTCGAGGTTGCAGATTCCCTTGTAGCCGTGCGAGTCGTGAGCACCGCTCAAGTCGATATCGCAGCAGCGTGCACACGAATGGGTAGCTCGGAGGGGGAAAAGTCTCTGCCCCTCGCTCTAGTGCAGCCAGATCGCGCGTAAAAGTTACCCCTCTCTAGTCTCTTACGCGCCCGTCCCATAATCATAGTAGCGCGTGTCCGTGAGCGAGCGATGCTCGGACATCTTCGGAAAGAGCCGAGCATGGTCGAAGTGTCCCAACGCGCCTTCGGCAGCTACACCAGAGATTAGTAGGGAGATGTACAACGCTCCCCTTTTCGGCGTGCCTCGGAAACGGCGCTAAATCGCGGCGGCGAGTTCGGGAATATGATTTTGTGTGCATCGCCTCTGTCGAGGTTGCAGATTCCCTTGTGGCCGTGCGAGTCGTGAGCACCGCTCAAGTCGATATCGCAGTCAGCGTGCACACGAATGGGTAGCTCGGTGGGGGAAAAGTCTCTGCCCCTCACTCACTCGACAGGCGAACGGAGCGAGGTTTTCCGTCCGATCGAGCTCGACATATGTGTGGCCGTACTGTGGATTGGAATATGCATTAAATGAATTGCAAAGAGAAAAACATATATCGAGAAAATTGTTTTCTCTCGGTTGGCCGTTTATGCCGAGAATGCGGGTTGAAAAAATTAACGACGAACCGCGTTGAAAAATAAAACGCCGAAACGACCGTGGAAGGTTCAAAAAGAAATCTTGAACCTTTGCCGCGGTCATTACGGCGTTTTTTTTCAACAGTAAACATTATGAATAACCGTGTATCATAAATGTTTTTATATCCTCAATGAGCGTCGTGGCTGAGTTGGCAGCGTGACGGATTGACGATGCTTGCGGTCCGGGTTCGATCCCTGGTTAATCGACTTTTTTTAATCTATTCTTTTTCTTCATTTTATATTCAAAAAATTTCGAACGTACTCTCGCTTTAGCTATTCTCGCCTGTCCAGGCATTCTTTATGATATTTAATTCATATATGTTTAATTTAAAAAAAGACATTGGCTACGGGGATCGAACCCGCGTCGTCTGCACTCAGAGCCCGCACGCTGACATATTAACCGCGGGGCTCTTATGACTGCAAACCTGCCTTACGTATGCACACTTTAAAAAAAAATTCGCTGCATACCAATTGCATATTGTTTGTATGAACCCAAAGTATTATTGAAGACAAATGAAAACGATTTTTCCAAATTCCTAGAGTGGTGTTATCCCTTAAAGAAAAGAAATTGATTTTTTGATCGTTGTAAATCTATATCCCCTCTTAAAAACGTTAAGGCGTTTGGCCACCTTGGCCGATCGAAAAATGGGTATATTTAAGAAAAAATAATAAACTCGAAAGTATGGGCCGGAATATTTTTATTCTTTTACACAACGTCAGAAAGGGCTTTAAGAATAACGTTAATAAATTTCCGTTCAAAATATTAAAAAATTACGCCGGTATGCACATTGCCGCGGAGGCCCTCCGCACGATACGCGCGGTCGTTGTCCCAGCTGTTACACGGTCATGTCACATCTGCAAAAAAAATCCGCTCATCTGTGAGTAGTGTCGCTACAATGTAGCGTAGCGGTTTTTTTTCGACCATTAAAAAAATTATGGCGAGCCGAAGAAAAAAATTTGTATTTTTTACCGAAATTATGGCTCACCATAATTTTTTTAATGGTCGAAAAAAAACCGCTACGCTACATTGTACCGAACAAAATTATGGTTAGCCGAAGAAAAAAATGTGTACTTTTCACCGAAATTATGGCTCACCATAATTTTTCTAGTGGTCGAAAAAAAACCGCTACGCTACATTGTAGCGACACTACTCACAAATGAGCTGTTTTTTTTCAGATGTGACATGACCGCGTAACAGCTGGGACAACGACCGCGCGTATCGTGCGGAGGGCCTCCGCGGCGATGTGCATAACGGCGCCATTTTTAAATATTTTGAACGGAAATTCATTAACGTTATTCTTAAAGCCCTTTCTGACGTTTTGTAAAAAAATAAAAATATTCCGGCCCATACTCTCGAGTTCATTATTATTTTTTTTTTAATATGCCCATTTTGCGATCGGCCAAGGTGGCCAGACGCCTTTAAAGAATCTCGTACGTGTTAGCGAAAACCGGCAGAACATTTTGAAGCAACTCGTCCACTTCTTTGATGTTCGCTATTTCGGTGTTCGCTATTTTGGACCTTCGCTCGTTTGCCTATCTAAGATCTATACTTTCGAAGTTTGTATCCTCGATATATATGTCTTTTTGCTATAGATGGTATTACCAATATTAGATACTCACGTCTTTCCATTTCGGAGATATGGATGTTCTAGATTTTTTGAATCTGTATTTGTATGACTCAAACTGCAGACAATCTGAATACACGTTCTCGAATAAACAATCCTTTGTAATTATAATTGTAATAGTTATTCAATTTCGTCATCGGCCGAAGGATAAAATTTTGAATAATTTACAGTTCGTTACTTTGAGTTTATAATTCTGTCATTTCGAAATCTTTGTCGTTCTATATTTGGTCTTTCAAAGTTTTGACCCCCATCCCAATGTGAAATGTGTTTTGAAAATAAAGCCGATCGAGAAAGACTCAAAGTTCTCTTCGAGCCTTTCTCGATCGTTTCGGCACTTTAATTCAACAATTTTTTTAATTAATTTTCTAAGGGAAAAAGTAAAAACTCATTTCCGTATTGGGGGAAACATTAATTTTTTTGTCATATTTTCCAATACTGTTTGCACCAAAATTTGGAACGCCCGCTCATTTTGAGCAACTTCAACATGCATCCGGCGGGGCGAACGACTGCGTGTTCGGTCGCGTCGACGTTACCCGCGGCGTCCTTGCTGCGGCCGCTCCCCTCGTTTGTGCCGCTGTTCTTTCGATGGCCTGCCCTTCTCGCGCCCTTGGGCTCCTTCGGGTGCCTCTTGACGCTGCGGCTGCTGCTGGCGACCACTTTTCTTTTTGTTGCGGCGCCAAAATGTAACTGTACAAAACAAATTATAAACAACTGTTCTTTGTAACTGTACAAAATAAATAATAAAATGTACACGTAAAATACATTACTCACACAAATTAAGAGATTTTTAAAAATTCCGAATTTTTGGCTGATTTTCAACAAGGGATAACTCGGAGAAAAATGGTCGTACAGAAAATTTAAAAAAAAAGGAAATTATAGCTTCAAGTATCTAGTTTTTAGATCTGGACTGTACATTTTTTTAGCGTGGGTGGTTTTCTTGTAATCATCCGAAAACCAACGAAATTTTTTTTCCAAATTTTTGCTCGTCTTTAAAATGGTCTGTCGACTTCAAATGACTTTTTTTTATCATACGACTATAAAAGTCTTTTAGGCAATTTAATCAGCTTTAATTTGACCTTTTAACGAGCTCTGTACGATCATTTGGCGCGGAGTAATCGTCGAGGATTTCAATGCTTATTTAGCTCTTGATTCTCTGCGTTATTAATGTATACAAAAAAATGTATCGCTTATTTTTTTAGTTTATACGTTAATTTAAATATAATAATAAATATAAATTACAACTGATTTATCTTCTAAAAAATTGTTTACGCTTTACTCACACCCGTTCTTATGCCAAATCAATTATAATTCATAAAAGTAAGCCGAAATATATTTATATTCGTATTATTATATTAATTCTCATACTTTCATCAAGCGATAAAGCATTATCCCCAAAAACAAGCCAATCATCCATCCGGCCGGGAATTGTAAGTACCAGAAAGTGCACATATTCTATAAGCGATGAGATGGTCCCGTTGGTAGCGTTCCTGGCTTCGGTCCGCAGGGGCAAATTTATTTTAGTTAAATAGGTAAATTTAGGCAAATATATTTAAATTAAATTTTTCTCCAAATTTTTCATAATTTCTCATATTTTAGTAATATCTGAGATTTTCGGAGAAAAAACGATTCAAAACAGATTCAAATACTGGTCTATTTCCAAAAAACACATTTTTTTTACTTAAAATTCATGATTTCTTATTTTTTCCCCGGAAATTTCTCTTTTTCCTATGACCTGAGTGAACGGCTGCGGAGATATTCGAAGAAAAGTTAAAGATGAAAAGAAATGAGATTTTCGTTAAAAAAACTTTTTGTTATTATTATTTTTTTCCGGAAATTTCTCTTTTTCCTATTACCTGAGTGAACGGCTGAGGAGATATTCGGAGAAAATTTAAAGATTAAAAAAAATGAGATTTTCGTAAAAAAAACTTGATATTATTTTTTTTCCGGAACTTTTTCTTTTTCCTATTGAGTGAACGGCTGCGGAGATATTCGGAGAAAAGTTGTAGATGAAAAGAAAAAAGATTTTCGTAAAAAAAACTTATTACATTTTTTTATCCCTCATAATTCTGAGAAATAATGATTTTCCGAAATTTTTGCAAACATTATTTTCCTTAAGGGGCAACACCACTGTAACGACCTCCCACGAAGCGTTTGAGACAAATAATACTTGGGGTAATTATTAAGCATATATTGGAGTATGTTGCAAAAAAAATTTATGGGAAAATATTACAAAATGGCGACACTGCAGAAAATTCTTCCGAGGCATGTTGAACTTAAGGTGCTCTACGGCACGCAGTATAACTTGTGCCAATTTTGATCTGGACAAAATAATTTTTTTTTAATTAAATCTCAATGAGTGTAGCTAGTGAACCACGTAGAGGATTTTGGAAATATTGATTCTTGAGTAATTGCCGAGTATTGGACTAAAAATGTTCAATTTTGTTTTAAGACAGTTATTTTTAAATAAATATTGTTTAAATTAACTTATCGAAAATCCCCTACGGGGTTCAGTAGCTACACTCATTTAGACTTAATAAAACAAAATTCTTTTTTTTAGATTAAAATTGTCACCGTTATACTCCGTGCCGCAGAGGTTCGACATACTTCGGAAGAATTGCTGCAGTGTCGCCATTTTGTAATATTTTCGGATAAAAATTCATAGCCATATATTTAAATGTATGCTCAATAAATACCGCAAGTATTGTTTGTTTATCACATTTTCTTCCGCCATAAAACATACAAAAAAATACGCTTCCTGTAAGGCCGTTACAGTGGTCTTTCCCCGTTGAAGTCTTCATATAATTTCCAAGATTTTCCCGCGATCGTGATTAAAATGATGAAATATTCGGAAAAATTCGAAAAAAAATTCGGAGAAACTCGGATGTTTGCGTAAAAATAATCGTCCGCAAAACTCCGAATTCTTCATATTTGTTCCAATTCATAGAAAATATCGGAAAAATTTTCCGGAAAAAATCGGAGTTTTTCGGAAAAAAATGTGCACTAGGGGCGCGGGATCGTACCCCGCGCTCAGTGCTTTTTTAAAAATTATTATTACTATTAATTCTTATTTGATTAGTTATTTTTATTAGTTATCATTATTATTTTAATTAGTTATCTTTTAGCGCGAACGGGTGTGAGTAAAGCGCAAACAATTTTTTAGAAGATGAATAAGTTGTAATTTGGATTTATTATTGTATTTAAATTAACGTACAAACTAATAAAATAAGCGGTCAGAGTGCGCGATAAATTTGTCGACACTAAAAGATAACTAATTAAAATAATAATGATAACTAATAAAAATAACTAATCAAATAAGAATTAATAGTAATAATAATTTTTAAAAAAGCACTGAGCGCGGGGAGCGATCCCGCGCCCCTAGTGCAAATATTTTCCGAAAAACTCCGTTTTTTTTTCGAAAAATTTTTCAGCCTTCTTCCGAATTTTTCTATGAATTGGAACAAATATGAAAAATTCGGAGTTTTGCGGACAATTATTTTTACGCAAACATCCGAGTTTCTCCGAATTTCTCCGAATATTTCAATATTTTAATTACGATCACGGGAAAATCTCGGAAATTATATGAAGACTTTAAGGGGTTACACCACTGTAACGGCCTTACAAGAAGCGAATTTTTTGAATTTTTTTTTTTGGCGGAAGAAAATGTGATCAACAAATAATACTTGCGGTATTTATTGATCATATATTTAAGTATATTGCTAGAAATTTTTATCCGAAAATATTACAAAATGGCGACACTGCAGCAATTGTTCCGAAGCATGTCGAACCTCTGCGGCACGCAGTATAACTGTGCCAATTTTAATTTAAAAAAAAGAATTTTGCCTTATTAAGTCTAAATGAACATTTTTAGTCAAATACTCGGCAATTATTCAAAAATCAATAGTTCCAAAATCTCCTACGTAGTTCACTAGCTACACTCATCTAGGTTTAATTTAAAAAAATTATTTTGTCCAGATTAAAATTGACACAAGTTATACTACGTGCCGTAGAGCACCTTAAGTTCAACATGCCTCGGAAGAATTTTCTGCAGTGTCGCCATTTTGTAATATTTTCCCATAAATTTTTTTTGCAATATACTTCAATATATGCTTAATAATTACCCCAAGTATTATTTGTCTGAAACGTTTCGTGGCAGGCCGTTACAGTGGTGTTACCCTTTAAGGAAAATAATGTTTGCAAAAATTTCGGAAATTCATTATTTCTCAGAATTATGAGGGATAAAAAAATGTAATAAGTTTTTTTTACGAAAATCTTTTTTTTTCATCTACAACTTTTCTCCGGATATCTCCGCAGCCGTTCACTCAATAGGAAAAAGAAAAAGTTCCGAAAAAAAATTATATCAAGTTTTTTTACGAAAATTTCATTTTTTTCATCTTTAAATTTTCTCCAAAAATCTTCGCAGCCGTTTACTCAGGTAATAGGAAAAAGGGAAATTTCCGGAAAAAAATAATAATAAAAAGTTTTTTTTAACGAAAATCTCATTTTCTTTTCATCTTTAACTTTTCTCCGAATATCTCCGCAGCCGTTCACTCAGGTCATAGGAAAAAGAGAAATTTCCGGGAAAAAAAATGAGAAATCATGAATTTTCAGTAAAAAAAAATGAGTTTTTGGGAAATAGACCAGTACTTGAATCTGTTTTAAATCACTTTTTCTCCGAAAATCTCAAATGTGACTAAAATATAAGAAATTATGAAAAATTTGGAGAAAAATTTGCACTGGGGGGCCCCTGCGAACCGAAGCCAGGAACGCTACCAACGGGACCGTCTCATCGCTTGTAGAATACGTGCACTTTCTGGTACTTACGATTCGCGGCCGGATGGATGATTGGTTTGTTTTTGGGGATAATGCTTTATCGCTTGATGAAAGTATGAGAATTAATATAATAATACGAATATCAATATATTTCCGCTTACTTTTATGAATTATAACTTATTTGGCATGAGGACGGATGTAAGTAAAGCGTAAACAATTTTATATAAGATAAATAAGTTGTGATTTCGATTTATTATTATATTTAAATTAACCTATAAACTAAAAAAATAAGCGACACATTTTTTTGTATACATTAATAACGCAGAGAATCAAGAGTTAAATAAGCATTGAAATCATCTAAAAGTCTCGCGCGTGCCGATGGGTGACGTCACGCGCGAGTCGTGCTCAGATTGCTTTTTCCCTCGAAGCCTTCGTTTCGGCTTGGCCGCACATGAACGTGTTCAGCGTCCATGTATTGGTGTAGCCAGAGATTAGTAGGGAGATGTACAACGCTCCCCTTTTCGGCGTGCCTCGGAAACGGCGCTAAATCGCGGCGGCGAGTTCGGGAATATGATTTTGTGTGCATCGCCTCTGTCGAGGTTGCAGATTCCCTTGTAGCCGTGCGAGTCGTGAGCACCGCTCAAGTCGATATCGCAGCAGCGTGCACACGAATGGGTAGCTCGGAGGGGGAAAAGTCTCTGCCCCTCGCTCTAGTGCAGCCAGATCGCGCGTAAAAGTTACCCCTCTCTAGTCTCTTACGCGCCCGTCCCATAATCATAGTAGCGCGTGTCCGTGAGCGAGCGATGCTCGGACATCTTCGGAAAGAGCCGAGCATGGTCGAAGTGTCCCAACGCGCCTTCGGCAGCTACACCAATACATGGACGCTGAACACGTTCATGTGCGGCCAAGCCGAAACGAAGGCTTCGAGGGAAAAAGTAATCTGAGCACGACTCGCGCGTGACGTCACCCATCGGCACGCGCGAGACTTTTAGATGATTTCAATGCTTATTTAACTCTTGATTCTCTGCGTTATTAATGTATACAAAAAAATGTGTCGCTTATTTTTTTAGTTTATAGGTTAATTTAAATATAATAATAAATCGAAATCACAACTTATTTATCTTATATAAAATTGTTTACGCTTTACTTACATCCGTCCTCATGCCAAATAAGTTATAATTCATAAAAGTAAGCGGAAATATATTGATATTCGTATTATTATATTAATTCTCATACTTTCATCAAGCGATAAAGCATTATCCCCAAAAACAAACCAATCATCCATCCGGCCGCGAATCGTAAGTACCAGAAAGTGCACGTATTCTACAAGCGATGAGACGGTCCCGTTGGTAGCGTTCCTGGCTTCGGTTCGCAGGGGCCCCCCAGTGCAAATTTTTCTCCAAATTTTTCATAATTTCTTATATTTTAGTCACATTTGAGATCTTCGGAGAAAAAGTGATTTAAAACAGATTCAAGTACTGGTCTATTTCCCAAAAACTCATTATTTTTTACTGAAAATTCATGATTTCTCATTTTTTTCCCGGAAATTTCTCTTTTTCCTATGACCTGAGTGAACGGCTGCGGAGATATTCGGAGAAAAGTTAAAGATGAAAAGAAAATGAGATTTTCGTTAAAAAAAACTTTTTATTATTATTTTTTTCCGGAAATTTCCCTTTTTCCTATTACCTGAGTAAACGGCTGCGAAGATTTTTGGAGAAAATTTAAAGATGAAAAAAATGAAATTTTCGTAAAAAAACTTGATATAATTTTTTTTCGGAACTTTTTCTTTTTCCTATTGAGTGAACGGCTGCGGAGATATCCGGAGAAAAGTTGTAGATGAAAAAAAAAGATTTTCGTAAAAAAAACTTATTACATTTTTTTATCTCTCATAATTCTGAGAAATAATGAATTTCCGAAATTTTTGCAAACATTATTTTCCTTAAAGGGTAACACCACTGTAACGGCCTGCCACGAAACGTTTCAGACAAATAATACTTGGGGTAATTATTAAGCATATATTGAAGTATATTGCAAAAAAAATTTATGGGAAAATATTACAAAATGGCGACACTGCAGAAAATTCTTCCGAGGCATGTTGAACTTAAGGTGCTCTACGGCACGTAGTATAACTTGTGTCAATTTTAATCTGGACAAAATAATTTTTTTAAATTAAACCTAGATGAGTGTAGCTAGTGAACTACGTAGGAGATTTTGGAACTATTGATTTTTGAATAATTGCCGAGTATTTGACTAAAAATGTTCATTTAGACTTAATAAGGCAAAATTCTTTTTTTTTAATTAAAATTGGCACAGTTATACTGCGTGCCGCAGAGGTTCGACATGCTTCGGAACAATTGCTGCAGTGTCGCCATTTTGTAATATTTTCGGATAAAAATTTCTAGCAATATACTTAAATATATGATCAATAAATACCGCAAGTATTATTTGTTGATCACATTTTCTTCCGCCAAAAAAAAAAAAATTCAAAAAATTCGCTTCTTGTAAGGCCGTTACAGTGGTGTAACCCCTTAAAGTCTTCATATAATTTCCGAGATTTTCCCGTGATCGTAATTAAAATATTGAAATATTCGGAGAAATTCGGAGAAACTCGGATGTTTGCGTAAAAATAATTGTCCGCAAAACTCCGAATTTTTCATATTTGTTCCAATTCATAGAAAAATTCGGAAGAAGGCTGAAAAATTTTTCGAAAAAAAAACGGAGTTTTTCGGAAAATATTTGCACTAGGGGCGCGGGATCGCTCCCCGCGCTCAGTGCTTTTTTAAAAATTATTATTACTATTAATTCTTATTTGATTAGTTATTTTTATTAGTTATCATTATTATTTTAATTAGTTATCTTTTAGTGTCGACAAATTTATCGCGCACTCTGACCGCTTATTTTATTAGTTTGTACGTTAATTTAAATACAATAATAAATCCAAATTACAACTTATTCATCTTCTAAAAAATTGTTTGCGCTTTACTCACACCCGTTCGCGCTAAAAGATAACTAATTAAAATAATAATGATAACTAATAAAAATAACTAATCAAATAAGAATTAATAGTAATAATAATTTTTAAAAAAGCACTGAGCGCGGGGTACGATCCCGCGCCCCTAGTGCACATTTTTTTCCGAAAAACTCCGATTTTTTCCGGAAAATTTTTCCGATATTTTCTATGAATTGGAACAAATATGAAGAATTCGGAGTTTTGCGGACGATTATTTTTACGCAAACATCCGAGTTTCTCCGAATCTTTTTTCGAATTTTTCCGAATATTTCATCATTTTAATCACGATCGCGGGAAAATCTTGGAAATTATATGAAGACTTCAACGGGGAAAGACCACTGTAACGGCCTTACAGGAAGCGTATTTTTTTGTATGTTTTATGGCGGAAGAAAATGTGATAAACAAACAATACTTGCGGTATTTATTGAGCATACATTTAAATATATGGCTATGAATTTTTATCCGAAAATATTACAAAATGGCGACACTGCAGCAATTCTTCCGAAGTATGTCGAACCTCTGCGGCACGGAGTATAACGGTGACAATTTTAATCTAAAAAAAAGAATTTTGTTTTATTAAGTCTAAATGAGTGTAGCTACTGAACCCCGTAGGGGATTTTCGATAAGTTAATTTAAACAATATTTATTTAAAAATAACTGTCTTAAAACAAAATTGAACATTTTTAGTCCAATACTCGGCAATTACTCAAGAATCAATATTTCCAAAATCCTCTACGTGGTTCACTAGCTACACTCATTGAGATTTAATTAAAAAAAAATTATTTTGTCCAGATCAAAATTGGCACAAGTTATACTGCGTGCCGTAGAGCACCTTAAGTTCAACATGCCTCGGTAGAATTTTCTGCAGTGTCGCCATTTTGTAATATTTTCCCATAAATTTTTTTTGCAACATACTTCAATATATGCTTAATAATTACCCCAAGTATTATTTGTCTCAAACGCTTCGTGGGAGATCGTTACAGTGGTGTTGCCCCTTAAGGAAAATAATGTTTGCAAAAATTTCGGAAAATCATTATTTCTCAGAATTATGAGGGATAAAAAAATGTAATAAGTTTTTTTTACGAAAATCTTTTTTTTTTTCATCTACAACTTTTCTCCGAATATCTCCGCAGCCGTTCACTCAATAGGAAAAAGAAAAAGTTCCGGAAAAAAAATAATATCAAGTTTTTTTTACGAAAATCTCATTTTTTTTCATCTTTAAATTTTCTCCGAATATCTCCTCAGCCGTTCACTCAGGTAATAGGAAAAAGGGAAATTTCCGGAAAAAAATAATAATAACAAAAAGTTTTTTCAACGAAAATCTCATTTCTTTTCATCTTTAACTTTTCTTCGAATATCTCCGCAGCCGTTCACTCAGGTCATAGGAAAAAGAGAAATTTCCGGGGAAAAAATAAGAAATCATGAATTTTAAGTAAAAAAAATGTGTTTTTTGGAAACAGACCAGTATTTGAATCTGTTTTGAATCGTTTTTTCTCCGAAAATCTCAGATATTACTAAAATATGAGAAATTATGAAAAATTTGGAGAAAAATTTAATTTAAATATATTTGCCTAAATTTACCTATTTAACTAAAATAAATTTGCCCCTGCGGACCGAAGCCAGGAACGCTACCAACGGGACCATCTCATCGCTTATAGAATATGTGCACTTTCTGGTACTTACAATTCCCGGCCGGATGGATGATTGGCTTGTTTTTGGGGATAATGCTTTATCGCTTGATGAAAGTATGAGAATTAATATAATAATACGAATATAAATATATTTCGGCTTACTTTTATGAATTATAATTGATTTGGCATAAGAACGGGTGTGAGTAAAGCGTAAACAATTTTTTAGAAGATAAATCAGTTGTAATTTATATTTATTATTATATTTAAATTAACGTATAAACTAAAAAAATAAGCGATACATTTTTTTGTATACATTAATAACGCAGAGAATCAAGAGCTAAATAAGCATTGAAATCCTCGACGATTACTCCGCGCCAAATGATCGTACAGAGCTCGTTAAAAGGTCAAATTAAAGCTGATTAAATTGCCTAAAAGACTTTTATAGTCGTATGATAAAAAAAGTCATTTGAAGTCGACAGACCATTTTAAAGACGAGCAAAAATTTGGAAAAAAAATTTCGTTGGTTTTCGGATGATTACAAGAAAACCACCCACGCTAAAAAAATGTACAGTCCAGATCTAAAAACTAGATACTTGAAGCTATAATTTCCTTTTTTTTTAAATTTTCTGTACGACCATTTTTCTCCGAGTTATCCCTTGTTGAAAATCAGCCAAAAATTCGGAATTTTTAAAAATCTCTTAATTTGTGTGAGTAATGTATTTTACGTGTACATTTTATTATTTATTTTGTACAGTTACAAAGAACAGTTGTTTATAATTTGTTTTGTACAGTTACATTTTGGCGCCGCAACAAAAAGAAAAGTGGTCGCCAGCAGCAGCCGCAGCGTCAAGAGGCACCCGAAGGAGCCCAAGGGCGCGAGAAGGGCAGGCCATCGAAAGAACAGCGGCACAAACGAGGGGAGCGGCCGCAGCAAGGACGCCGCGGGTAACGTCGACGCGACCGAACACGCAGTCGTTCGCCCCGCCGGATGCATGTTGAAGTTGCTCAAAATGAGCGGGCGTTCCAAATTTTGGTGCAAACAGTATTGGAAAATATGACAAAAAAATTAATGTTTCCCCCAATACGGAAATGAGTTTTTACTTTTTCCCTTAGAAAATTAATTAAAAAAATTGTTGAATTAAAGTGCCGAAACGATCGAGAAAGGCTCGAAGAGAACTTTGAGTCTTTCTCGATCGGCTTTATTTTCAAAACACATTTCACATTGGGATGGGGGTCAAAACTTTGAAAGACCAAATATAGAACGACAAAGATTTCGAAATGACAGAATTATAAACTCAAAGTAACGAACTGTAAATTATTCAAAATTTTATCCTTCGGCCGATGACGAAATTGAATAACTATTACAATTATAATTACAAAGGATTGTTTATTCGAGAACGTGTATTCAGATTGTCTGCAGTTTGAGTCATACAAATACAGATTCAAAAAATCTAGAACATCCATATCTCCGAAATGGAAAGACGTGAGTATCTAATATTGGTAATACCATCTATAGCAAAAAGACATATATATCGAGGATACAAACTTCGAAAGTATAGATCTTAGATAGGCAAACGAGCGAAGGTCCAAAATAGCGAACACCGAAATAGCGAACATCAAAGAAGTGGACGAGTTGCTTCAAAATGTTCTGCCGGTTTTCGCTAACACGTACGAGATTCTTTAAAGGCGTCTGGCCACCTTGGCCGATCGCAAAATGGGCATATTAAAAAAAAAATAATAATGAACTCGAGAGTATGGGCCGGAATATTTTTATTTTTTTACAAAACGTCAGAAAGGGCTTTAAGAATAACGTTAATGAATTTCCGTTCAAAATATTTAAAAATGGCGCCGTTATGCACATCGCCGCGGAGGCCCTCCGCACGATACGCGCGGTCGTTGTCCCAGCTGTTACGCGGTCATGTCACATCTGAAAAAAAACAGCTCATTTGTGAGTAGTGTCGCTACAATGTAGCGTAGCGGTTTTTTTCGACCACTAGAAAAATTATGGTGAGCCATAATTTCGGTGAAAAGTACACATTTTTTTCTTCGGCTAACCATAATTTTGTTCGGTACAATGTAGCGTAGCGGTTTTTTTTCGACCATTAAAAAAATTATGGTGAGCCATAATTTCGGTAAAAAATACAAATTTTTTTCTTCGGCTCGCCATAATTTTTTTAATGGTCGAAAAAAAACCGCTACGCTACATTGTAGCGACACTACTCACAGATGAGCGGATTTTTTTTTGCAGATGTGACATGACCGTGTAACAGCTGGGACAACGACCGCGCGTATCGTGCGGAGGGCCTCCGCGGCAATGTGCATACCGGCGTAATTTTTTAATATTTTGAACGGAAATTTATTAACGTTATTCTTAAAGCCCTTTCTGACGTTGTGTAAAAGAATAAAAATATTCCGGCCCATACTTTCGAGTTTATTATTTTTTCTTAAATATACCCATTTTTCGATCGGCCAAGGTGGCCAAACGCCTTAACGTTTTTAAGAGGGGATATAGATTTACAACGATCAAAAAATCAATTTCTTTTCTTTAAGGGATAACACCACTCTAGGAATTTGGAAAAATCGTTTTCATTTGTCTTCAATAATACTTTGGGTTCATACAAACAATATGCAATTGGTATGCAGCGAATTTTTTTTTAAAGTGTGCATACGTAAGGCAGGTTTGCAGTCATAAGAGCCTCGCGGTTAATATGTCAGCGTGCGGGCTCTGAGTGCAGACGACGCGGGTTCGATCCCCGTAGCCAATGTCTTTTTTTAAATTAAACATATATGAATTAAATATCATAAAGAATGCCTGGACAGGCGAGAATAGCTAAAGCGAGAGTACGTTCGAAATTTATTGAATATAAAATGAAGAAAAAGAATAGATTAAAAAAAGTCGATTAACCAGGGATCGAACCCGGACCGCAAGCATCGTCAATCCGTCACGCTGCCAACTCAGCCACGACGCTCATTGAGGATATAAAAACATTTATGATACACGGTTATTCATAATATTTACTGTTGAAAAAAAACGCCGTAATGACCGCGGCAAAGGTTCAAGATTTCTTTTTGAACCTTCCACGGTCGTTTCGGCGTTTTATTTTTCAACGCGGTTCGTCGTTAATTTTTTCAACCCGCATTCTCGGCATAAACGGCCAACCGAGAGAAAACAATTTTCTCGATATATGTTTTTCTCTTTGCAATTCATTTAATGCATATTCCAATCCACAGTACGGCCACACATATGTCGAGCTCGATCGGACGGAAAACCTCGCTCCGTTCGCCTGTCGAGGGGCAGAGACTTTTCCCCCACCGAGCTACCCATTCGTGTGCACGCTGACTGCGATATCGACTTGAGCGGTGCTCACGACTCGCACGGCTACAAGGGAATCTGCAACCTCGACAGAGGCGATGCACACAAAATCATATTCCCGAACTCGCCGCCGCGATTTAGCGCCGTTTCCGAGGCACGCCGAAAAGGGGAGCGTTATACATCTCCCTACTAATCTCTGATGTCAGAATCAGGACCAATATTGGAAGTGAGATGAGTTTCACGTGTATTTTGATACTTGCCGAAATGTTGATCAAAGGTCTCTTTCCTTGGGACTCCTGTTATAACAAACAGTCGACGTCTTTACAGAAAGAGGACGAACCTTGGTGAGTACGATGCGAAACTGGTGAAGAATCAGAGCTTGCCAGGATTTGGAACAAGGTGTCTTCAGGTTAACACAAAGGAGAAGATCACGAGTTAATTGTGTCAATGATTTAATTACACTTGTATCAGTTCGTTACATCGATGTTATTTTAACTCGGATGCGGATAACACTCTTCCGGTTTATTAGCGCGATGGTTTAAACGTTACAACAAACGCGTTCGCGTAATTTACGGAGTTTCTTAATGAAAACTTGCGCGTGTTATCCCGTGTACTGTACGGCGTATCGCTAGCGTAGCAGCTAACAGTAGAGGTCTTTAGGAGAGAACCTCTTCGTAACAGTGATTTCACGATTCTAACTTATAGGTCGTCAGTCCCGTGCTACGCAGGGCCGATATTTGTCGGATAGCGATAGTGGGGCAAGGGTTTACGTGACTGCATTTCTAGGAATGCATCCGTGGGACCCATCGATAAGTATATATTCCCACGCGCTAGTCTGACTCAGTCCGCAGTGTTTCAAGGGTTTTGGACGACGGACTCACGCCGAAGGCGAAGCGCAATAAAATTTAATCTTATAAAATATTTATATAAACGTTGAGAGCTCGGGCGCATATGCACGCCGAGAAATATCGATACTTAATCCTAGACAAAGTTGCTTTGTGCGTTGGTCGCTTGGTCACGTACGCAAGCCATGAGACATAGCGAGGTATATTAACGAAAAAATATATGAGCATATATTTTTATTTTGTATTTATATTTGTTCTTATTCTATGGATATGAGAATAAAGTATTTGCTCTAATTAAGGCAATTTATGCGGTTGGCTTAACAAAGCCTTCGTTTCGGCTTGGCCGCACATGAACGTGCTGCTCAGCGTCCATGCATTGGTGTAGCAGCCGAAGGCGCGGTCGGGACGCTTCGGCTTGCTCGGCTCTTTCCGAAGATGTCCGAGCATCGCTCGCTCACGGACACACGCTACTACGATGGTGTGATGGGCGCGTAAGAAACTAGAGAGGGGGTACCTTTTACGCGCGATCTGGCTGCACTGCGTCCGAGCTCTCAGTACGGACGGCGCGGCTTCGATGCCCGTAGCAACATTTTTTTTTGTTATACATATATGAATTAAATATAAAAAATAATGCCTAGACAGGCGAGAATAGATAAAGCGAGAGTAAGGTAGAAATTTTCTGAATATAAAATGAAGAAAAAAAAGTTCATTCACCGAGGATTGAACCCGGACCTTCAGCATCGTAATCCGTCACGCTACGACTCAGCCACGACGCTCGTTGCAGATAAAGAAACATTTATGATACACCCTTTTCCATAATGTTTACTGTTGAAAAAAAATGCCGAAACGATCGCGGCAAAGGCTCAAGATTTCTTTTTGAACCTTTCACGGTCGTTTCGGCGTTTTATTTTTCAACGCGGTTCGTCGTTAATTTTTTTAACCCGCATTTTCGGCATAAACGGGCAACCGAGAGAAAACAATGATCTCGATACATGTTTTTCACTTTGAAATTCATTTAATGCATATTCCAATCCGTAGTACGGCCACACATATATGTCGAGCTCGATCGGACGGAAAACCTCGCTCCGTTCGCCTGTCGAGCGAGCGAGGGGCAGAGACTTTTCCCCCACCGAGCTACCCATTCGTGTTCACGCTGCTGCGATACCAACTTTAGCGGTGATCACGGACTCGCGCGGCTACAAGGGAATCTGCAACCTCGACAGAGGCGATGATCACGAAATCATACTCCCGAACTCGCCGCCGCGATTTAGCGCCATTTACGAAGCACGCCGAAAAGGGCCGCGTTGTGCATCTCCCCATTAATCTCTGCTTACGGCGATCACGATCCAAAAGCGTCCACGGAAATCCAGTTATTAGTGGTTGGTGGTTTCACCGCGTGCGTCGCTGCTCATCACCGAACCGAAATGAACTGAGCGACAAGAACGCAACCGACGCCATCCGCCAACGATGATTCCTGCTTGTCATCCATGTTGAAATAAAGCGTGTGCGGACCGTGCGGACTAACGAATTTCGCGTTTAATAAAAAATAATTGTGTCTCGGTGTAAAATATATTTATCGTGATCTGCGGCGAAAACTATCGAAGGAGTGTTATGTATTGTCTGATGTTTATAAATAAATTTTGTTTGTTACTGCTTCCGCAACGATAAGAAAACATATCGACTGAATTTCGGTATTTCGTTATTATTTTTTATCTGTGCAACGTATAGTATCATAATATGGGAATATTATGTGTGATAATTTGTAAAACTTTTATCTGGATTAAAAAATTCTTATGAATGTTCTTGTGTTTATAAATAAATTCTGCATCCACAACGAAGAAAAAATATTGTCTTAATTTCTTTATTTCGTTATTATTCTCAATCTGTACAGCGTATCATCAGTGTGAATATAATGTGATTCAAAATTCGTATCAATTTTCTTGTATCTATAAATGTATTTTCTTAGTTACTGGTTCCGCAATGAAAAAAAATATATTGTCTTAATTTCTGTACTTCTTTGTTATTCTCTATCTGTACAGCGTATCATTGGTGGGAATATGATGTGTGATAATTTGCAAAACCTCAGTCGTGATTGAAAATTCTTATAAATTTTTCTTATGTCTATGAATGCATTTTGTTAGTTACTGCTTCCATAACAAAAAAACCATATTGACTTAATTTCTGTATTTCGTTTTTATTATTTATCTGTACAACGTATATAATATGTGAATATGATGTGTGATCATTTGTAAAAGCTTTATCTGAATTCAAAATTCTCATGAATTTTCTTGTATCTAGAAATAAATTTTGTTTGTTACTGCTTCCGCAACGAAAAAAAACATATTGACTTAATTTCTGTATTTAGTTGTTATTCTTTGTCTGTACAGCGTATCATAATGTGTGATAATTTGTAGAGGTTTTGTCTAGATTCAAAATTATTATGAATTTTGTCAGAGTCATAAACTATTATCATGTCATGGGAGGATCCTTTCTAGCGTGATCTAGCGGAAAAAATCAAATCTGTGAGATCGTTTTATCTGTACAGTGTATCATAACATGTGAATGTGATGTGTGATAATTTGTAAAAGTTTTGTCTTGATTCAAAATTCTTATGAATTTTCTTGTGTTTATAAATGAATTTTGTTTGTTAGTGCTTCCGCAACGAAAACAAAAATATATTGACTTCATTTCTGTATTGCGTTATTATTATTTATCTGTACAGCATATTATAATGTGTGAATATGATATCATAATGAGTGATAATTTTTGAAGTTTTGTCTAGATTCAAAATTCTTAAGAATTTTCTTATGTCTATAAATAAATTTTGTTTGTTACTGCTTCCTCAGCGAAAAAGAAAACATTGACTTAATTTCTTTATTTCATTATTATTCTTTATCTATACCACGTATCATGATGTCTGGTCAATTGTAAAATTTTGTCTGCATTCAAAATTCTCATGAATTTTCTTGGGTCTATAAATAAATTTTGTTTATTGCTGCTTCTGCAATGAAAAGAAACATATTGACTGAATTTTCACATTTCGTTATTATTCTCCAAAACAATCTATATTATCTATATAAGACTTCTATCTATCTAATATAAAGAAATTTCCTGCACCAACTGGTTTCACAATTAATTTGATCCAATTACCGTTCCATATGAAGAAGAAAAGGGTGCTTCTTGCATATCGTACGGCACTGTTTTTAAATTAATTTGATCAAATTATCATATGAAGTAGCAAGGGGTGCTTTCTGCATATTGTACGGCACTGGTTCGTTCCTGATTTCAATTCGGTTCGGTGGAGAGCAGCGCCACCCTTCTCATCTGGATTTCCATGGACGTTTCTTCAACACTGCGTTCGTACTCCTTACCTCTAGTCTTCTTGCCACGGTCTTACATACAGGTCTTGCAACGAAGCCAAATTTTCGTGGTGGGGATAGGCACGCTTATCGGCTTCACTTTCCGATTCACTAGGCGCCGCTACGCGTCACCACTAGCGAGGGGAAGTGCATTCCCCCTTTGCGCTTACCAGCTCGATAAACTTAGCCACCGACTATGAAAATATCGAATTCTTTTCCATGCCAATCGTTTGTTAGTCGTTTGTTAGTGTTTGTTAGACAAGATTCAGCGTTTGTTAGACAAGATTCAGCGTTTGTTAGAAGTTATTTATCTAATAATACGAAAAACAAATTTTATGTCAAAGTTAACCGCAGGAAAATGCTTTTCTAATGATTTTGAACTTTTTTTTGTAACCAATCGTTTGTTAGTGATTTTTATTCGATTTTTACCGTTTGTTAGAGCTTAATTTTGACTTTATCGTTAAAACACTTTTCACTCCCATAGTACGCTGCAAGCCACGTGAAGTTGGCCGCATTGCCACGACGGCTGAACAGTGCTTTGTACATGAAACTCCTCAATTTCAGCAAAATGCCGATTATTTCAATCCTACTTCATTGTTAGTCGTTTGTTAGTGTTCGTTAGACAAAATCCAGCGTTTGTTAGACTTTATTTATTTTAAAATACAAAAAACAAATTTCATGTCAAAGTTAGCCGCAGGAAAATGCTTTTCTATTGATTTTGAACTTTTTTTCGTAACCAATCTTTTTTTAGTCGTTTGTTAGTGATTGTTAGTCGATTTTATCGTTTGTTAGAGCTTAATTTTTGACTTTATCGTTAAAAAAGCTTTTCAGTCACATAGCACGCCGCAAGCCACGTGAAGTTGGCTGCAAGTCACGTGAATTTGGCTGCAAGCCACGTGAAGTTTGCCGCATTGCCACGACGGCTGAGCAGAGCTTTGTACATGAAACTCCTCAATTTCAACAAAATGCTGATTATTTCAATCCTACTCAATTGTTATTCGTTTGTTAGTGTTTGTTAGACAAAATCCAGCGTTTTTTAGACTTTATTTATTTACAAATACAAAAAACAAATTTCATGTCAAAGTTAGCCGCAGGAAAATGCTTTTCTAATGATTTCGAACTTTTCTTCGTAACCAATCGTTTGTTAGTGATTGTTTGTCGATTTTTATCGTTTGTTAGAGCTTAATTTTGACTTTATCGGTAAAAAAACTTTTCATTCCCATAGCTCGCTGCAAACCACGTGAAGTTGGCTGCAAGCCACGTGAAGTTAGCAGCATTGCCACGACGGCTGAGCATGGCTTTGTACATGTCACTCCTCAATTTCAACAAAATGCTGATTATTTTAATCCTACTCGATTGTTAGTCATTTGTTTGGGTTTGTTAGACAAAATGCAGCGTTTGTTAGATTTAATTTATTTAATGATACGAAAAACAAATTTCATGTCAAAGTTAGCCGCAGGAAAATGGTTTTCTAATGTTTTCGAACTTTTCTTCGTAACCAATCGTTTGTTAGTCGTTTGCTGAAATTGAGGAGTTACATGTACATAGCTCGTACAAAGCCCTGCTCTTGGCAATGCTGCCAACTTCACGTGGCTTGCAGCGTGCTATGGGAATGAAAAGTTTTTTAACGTTAAAGTCAAAATTAAGCTCTAACAAACAATAAAAATCGACTAACAATCACTAATAAATGATTGGTTACGAAGAAAGGTTCGAAATCATTAGAAAAGCATTTTCCTGCGGCTAACTTTGACATGAAATTTGTTTTTCGTATTTTTAAATAAATAAAGCCTAACAAACGCTGGATTTTGTCTAACAAACACTAACAAACGACTAACAATCGAGTAGGATTGAAATAATCAGCATTTTGCTGAAATTGAGAAGTTTCATGTACAAAGCCCTGCTCAGCTGTCGTGGCAATGCGGTCAACTTCACGTGGTTTGCAGCCAACTTCACGTGGCTTGCAGCGTGCTATGGGTGTGAAAAGTTTTTTAACGATAAAGTCAAAATTAAGCTGTAACAAACGATAAAAATTGACTAACAATCACTCACAAACGACTGGTTACGAAGAAAAGTTCGAAATCATTAGAAAAGCATTTTCCTGCGGCTAACTTTGACATGAAATTTGTTTTTCGTATTTTTAAATAATTAAAGTCTAACAAACGCTGGATTTTGTCTAACAAACACTAACAAATGACTAACAATCGAGTAGGATTCAAATAATCAGCATTTTGCCGAAATTGAGGAGTAACATGTATAAAGCCCTGCTCAGCCGTCGTGGCAATGCGGCCAACTTCACGTGGCTTGCAGCCAACTTCACGTGGCGTGCAGCGTGCCGTGGGAGTGAAAAGTTTTTTAACGATAAAGTCAAAATTAAGCTGTAACAAACGATAAAAATCGACTAACAATCACTCACAAACGACTGATTACGAAGAAAAGTTCGAAGTCATTAGAAAAGCATTTTCCTGCGGCTAACTTTGACATGAAATTTGTTTTTCGTTTTTTTAAATAATTAAAGTCTAACAAACGCTGGATTTTGTCTAACAAACACTAACAAACGACTAACAATCGAGTAGGATTGAAGTAATCATCATTTTGCTGAAATTGAGGAGTTACATGTACAAAGCCCTGCTGAGCGGTCGTGGCAATGCGGTCAACTTCACGTGGCTTGCAGCCAACTTTACGTGGCTTGCAGCATGCTATGGGTGTGAAAAGTTTTTTAACGATACGGTCAAAATTAAGTTCTAACAAACGATAAAAATCGACCAACAATCACAAACAAACGACTAACAAATGATTGGTTACGAAAAAAAGTTCGATATCATTAGAAAAGCATTTTCCTGTGGCTAACTTTGACATGAAATTTGTTTTTCGTATTTTTAAATAAATAAAGTCTAACAAACGCTGGATTTGGTGTAACAAACACTAACAAACGACTAGCAATCGAGTAGGATTGAAATAATCAGCATTTTGCTGAAATTGTGGCGTTTCATGTACAAAGCCCTGCTCAGCCGTCGTGGCAATGCGGCCAACTTCACGTGGCTTGCAGCCAACTTCACTGGATTTTGTCTAACAAACACTAACAAACGACTAACAATCGATTGGCATGGAAAAGAATTTGATATTTTCATAGTCGGCGGCTAAGTTTATTGAGTTACTTACCCGTGAATAGGACCAAGTGTTTGTTTGGGTTTGTGGCGCGGTTGTCGAAATAACCTTTATTTGCGACCATATACCACGAGGTTCTATGCGATTTACCGTGATACATTTTTTTATCGTGTTTTTCCGCATAAATGTGAATTTTTTTCGCACCGTTTTCGAAAAAAATGCGGAATGGTTAAGGGTTGCGCGGTTCGCAATTGGACAACGAGGTACAAAAGTTTTAAGCAAAAATGCTTGGTGTTTCGACTGCCCAGAAACGTCGAACGATACAAAAAATGGTTCGATGCTATTCCGGGACTGAAAGAGTCTCAGTACGTATGTGAAAAACATTTCGAAGAACGGTGTATTGTGAGACATTGGAGAAAAAAGGATGTAAATAGTCGTTTTATCGTTTTTTTTTTGGTTTTGTATATTATGTAGTTTACACGACAGTAGTCGTGTTCGTTGGGTCTCATCATTTTGATACGAACAAGTGCGCATGCGCATAATGATGCGCAACGCGCAACTACGCAATGAAACGAGTCATTTGTTTTGCGCATGACGCGTTTCATTGCGCAATTTCGCGTTGCGCATCATTATGCACATGCGCACTTGTTCGTATCAAAATGATAAGACCCAACGAACACGACCAGTACGATACATTAAGTTAGGGCAAACGGCACATGTGCTGCTGTCAGAAGGGAAAAGGAGAGAGGAGCTATTTCTCTCTTCGTCGCACCACACTTCCCCTTGCCGTCACGCACCAAGCGGCAGAAATCGGAATAAAAAACAGAGGCGCTAAGGGTGCCTACCCCCACTACCGCCGTTGTCAGACCTGTATGTAAGACCGTGGTCCAAACTCCCTACCCTAGCCTGTATGTACGAAGTTCTTTCAAGCGGTCGCAGAGATGTAGTGCTCAGTTCTGCCGCAGGCGTCGCCAGTATTCTTGGGAAACGATAATATATAGTAATACAAAACTGCATAAGGTCCGAGCTCTGCCTCAACGACCAATCACAAAACTGGGGTCATCGTGTTTCTCTCTCGTACTCACTTGGAACAGTCATGGTGCGTTCTTTCTCGCATACCCGAACGATAATACACCCAAGTGGGGATTCCTTCCATTATAATATATAATAATATTGTGTACATATATATAATAAATAAAATATAAATAATATTAATAAAGCATATATTAATGAAACAACTCGTGTTGTTTTATTCACATGGGCTTATTATATATAAGCACATCAGATATAATAATTATATAAGTACAACACGAGTTATTTTATTATGGAAACGTATGATTTGCCTGTTATGTTTAAAAATATATCTAATTATAATGAAACGCGAATAATGCGATAAACCAACCATAATGTATCTCGTAATGTATTTATTATTCGGATGCGTGTTACTCTGTTTTTCTGTACAACAACAACAACAACAATAATAACAATAAATAATAATAATAAAAATAACATGTACATGCAAGAAACCGGGCGAATGCGGGAATGTTGGCTCTACATGCTGGGGTTGTCTTTTCAACACGTGCTTATTATATGTATACCCATGAAAACTCGTGATTTGCTAGTTACGTTTAAAAATGAAGCTAAATATGAATTAAATTAAGCGATGAACCAACCGAACAAACCGTCAAGCATAATTGAACCCCAAGCGCGGCAATAACTTCAATATGAGAAGATTATATTTATTGCCAAATGATTGTGTGGCGAAGTTGGCAGAACGCTAGATTACTGTATTGAAGGTCCTGAGTTTGGGCCTCGGTAGTTTTAATTATTTTTTCTTTTGCATTCGTATAGATATCTTGTTGTACGAGCGAATTGAAGCAGTTTCAACCAATCAAAGAACTCGGCCAATTTTTTAGCTAAGCACCGGTGGGAATAGGGAAATTTTATTTAATGTTCTTAGGGTAATATTTTTGAAAATCTAAATCAAGTTCATTTTTGTGTGTATCTCGGTCTTTAAAACGCAGGTAAGTATGAATAAAAACACCGCTTCAGTTTTATCCTTTTTTTATTGTACATTTTTTTTCCAAATTGCATAAATAAATAAATATACATTTATTGCAGTTTATACAGGGTGTCCCATTTTAATCTTACACACGAATTTTCTCGAAAAATATTGCTCGGACGAACTATTGTGTGGAACAAAACTTCTAGGGATTGAAGGGGGACGTTTGAAAAAAAATGTATTTGAGGAGCCAAAATTCAAAATGGCGGCGTTACAAAGGCTGTCATGTTTTTTTCAAACGGAAACATAACTTTTTTTATTGCCAAAAAATTTGTCAGCTGAAAACTAAAAACTTTTGTTGAAAAATTTTTTTGATAAAGTTCATAGTTTTCAAGTGAGAACATCATTTTCAATTATTTCAGATGTATCCAGGATTTGTGTGTGTGTGTGTGTGTGTGTGTGTGTGTGTGTGTGTGTGTGTGTGGGCGCGCGTGCGTGTATGTGTGTGGATGTGTGTGTTTGGCTAACGCAAATGCCGGTGGTAGGGACAATTAGACTAAATGTCTCACGGCAAGCCGCTCAATGTTGTATTTTCAAATGTATGACCACTTGAACAAAAAAAGAATCAAATTTTTTTGTTGAAAATTTTGGTTTTTTATTGTTTTCAAATTTGGACGATATTTCATGAGAAAATTTTGGAGGAAAATCGATGAAAAATAGTTTTTTTTTTTTTTTCATTTTTATAGCGTTTGTGCCATTTTCAGGCCCAAAAACGTGTTTCTTTAAATTCTTGACGAACTTTGATCACGATGGGTAGAAAAACACACACACACACACACACACACACACACACACACACACACACACAAGGGTGACTTGAGCTATGCGGAGATCTTGAGTCGTATAAAGAAGGATCCGGCGCTCAAGGATGCAGGTGAATGCGTCCAAAAGGTACGCAGAACGAACGCGGGAGATCTGCTGATCGTTCTGAATAAGGAGAGCTCAGCCAAAGCACCGGAATTGCGAAACCAATTCGAAGGTGTTCTTGGTGAATCAGCAACGGTCCAGAGTAAAGTCCAGGAAGTTGATCTGGAGATCAAGGACCTGGAAGAGGACGCGACGAAGGAGGAGATATCGGCGGCCCTGCAGAGAGTCTTGGAACCGGACTATTCCGTCACGGAATACTCTCTTAAGTCTCTGCGTAAAGCATATGGCAGAACTCAGACCGCGGTAATACGACTCATGGTGCCTGCTGCCCGGAAACTTCTGGATACAGGAATCATCCGAGTCGGCTGGTGTAATTGCAGAATCCGAGAGGTGGTGAGACCACTAAAGTGTTTCAAGTGCTGGAAATTTGGACACTTATCACGGAACTGCAAGAGCAACGTCGACCGGGCTAAAGACTGCATCAAGTGCGGTAACACCGGCCACAAAGTTGCCGAATGCACAGCAAGCGCAAAGTGTGTCATATGTGCAGAAGCGGGAGATGGGGCACCCACAGCCCACATCGCAGGTAGCAGCCGGTGTCCAGCGTATACGCGGGCTCTCCAGGCTCTCCAGGCACTCCAAAAACGATGCAAATGAGAGTACTCCAGCTGAACCTCAACCATTGTGAAGCAGCACAGGACCTGCTCATGCAGACTGTGCGCGAGCTGAAGCCTGACTTGGCGATACTCTCGGAGCCATATAGACATCTAGACACGCAACCTTGGGAATCTGACGCAAGTGGGAAGGCCGCAATTTGGTCCTGCGGAAAGCTTCCATTTCAGGATCTTGCGAGTCGGATGGAAACTGGTTTTGTGAGAATAAAAGCCAAAGGAGTTCATTTCTACAGTTGTTACGCACCGCCTAGTCTGACGACTTATGAGTTTGTTTGGGTTTTTTAGTTGTCGAGAATTTTCTCGACAACTTAGTCGCAGACGCTAAACAGCGCTTCCCGGTAGCCATAGCCGGAGATTACAACGCGTGGGCTGTGGAATAGGGTAGTAAAGTGACGAACAGGAAGGGCCAAGCTCTGCTTGAGGCTATGTCCTTATTGGATGTAGTACTACTTAATGCAGGTACAAAGCCCACTTTTGTTAAAGGTGAAGCCTCCTCTATAGTGGACCTCACTTTTGTGAGTAGTAGCCTGGCAAGAGGAAACCAGTGCCACTGGGTAGTCAGTGATATCTACACTCACAGTGATCATCAAGCGATTCTCTGGGAGATTCGCGGTGACTTCAGCGGAATAGCGAAGGCACCGAAGACAAGCGGGAAGGGCTGGAAAGCGAAAATGTTTGACGCGGACTTGTTTCGTGAAACTTTTGACACCAGCCCCCTCGCAGCGGAAAGTGCAACCGAGAAGGTCGAGGTCGTCATGCAGAGGGTCACCGAAGCATGCGATGCCACAATGCCACGGAAACGTAATGTCGACTTCCGACCGGCGGTACACTGGTGGAGCGAACAAATTGCCGGCCTCCGAAGGGAGTGTCATCGAACTCGCCGCCTAGCGCAACGAGCTCGAGGCAAACGCTCGTTCCCCGATTTGGAAGAACAGCACAGGAAGGCGCGCTTGAAGCTTAAAAAGGCTATCAAGCAGAGTAAAGCTGAAAGCTGGGGCGAACTGCCCAGCGAGGTGGAAGATGCTCCCTGGGGCAGGCCGTACAAAGTAGTAATGACTCGGCTGAAAAGCCAGCCAATGCCATCGCCTGTGGACGCAGCCCTGCTGGAAAAGATTGTTTCACATCTGTTCCCTGAGCAACCCGAGGAAGACTACCAACTCGAGGAGGACGTCGATGAGGTCACCCCAGCCATTACTGAAGAAGAGCTTCTTACGGCGATTGCCAGGGTGGGCAACAATAAAGCCCCCGGCATGGATGGGATACCCAACATCGCACTCAAGGCAGCGATCAAGTTGGCACAGGCAATATTCCTGGGCATGTACAATGCGTGTCTCAAGGAAGGAATCTTTCCGGACAAGTGGAAGTGGCAGAAGCTAGTGCTCCTCCCGAAAGGGAAGAAACCACCGGACGAACCTTCATCCTATCGTCCACTCTGTATGCTGGATACCGCCGGAAAGATCTTCGAGCGCATCATCCATAACAGGATTGAGAAAGTCGTGGACCCTCTACTGGCGGAAGGCCAGTTTGGCTTCAGAAAGGAGCGCTCTACTCTGGATGCCATTAACACAGTGGTGAAGCAGGCGCAGGAGTCGACTGCGGGGAAACGATGGGCAAGAGGGTCCAAGAAGTACTGCGCAGTTGTCGCTCTCGACGTCCAAAACGCTTTCAACTCGGCGATATGGAAGTGTATCATGGATGCCCTAAAAACATTAGGTGTACCATGGTACCTACGGAGAATAGTGGCGAGTTACCTATGTAATAGGTGGCTCATGTACGACACAGAGGATGGACCAAAGACGTATAGGGTGACTGGAGGAGTTCCTCAGGGCTCTGTACTTGGACCGCTTCTGTGGATCATCATGTACAATGATCTGCTGCTATTAAAATTGCCGAAAGGAGTGTCCATCGTAGCGTTCGCAGATGACGCGGCGCTGATTGTCATCGCCAAATTCCTGGAGCAAATCACCGCACTCTTCGGCGAAGCTTTCGCCAAGATAAAGGAATGGATGTCTTCTGTTGGACTGCATCTTGCAGCCCATAAAACAGAAGTACTCCTCGTATCCAGCAGGAAGGTGATGGAAACGGTGACGCTCAGGGTTGGAAACTCCGAAATCACATCCCAACCGTTCATTCGGTACCTGGGTGTGATTCTCGACGCGAGGCTGAACTTCAAAGAGCAAACCGAGCAGATCAGCAGAAAGGCCGCTGGGGTGGCTACCACACTGGCGCGACTCATGCCTAATGTTGGTGGCCCTAGACAGAAGAGGAGGAAACTGCTGTCATCAGTGACGACCTCAGTGCTCACCTATGGCATACCCATATGGGCTGATGCACTGAAAATCCAGGAGTACCGCAGGAAGGCTGCAGCAACGTATCGCGTCAGCGCCTTGAGGGTAGCCTGTGCGTTTCGCACTGTCTCCGAGGACGCTATCAACGTTATCGCGGGAATGCTGCCCATTGAGGTGCTTGCCGAGGAGCGTAGATCGATGTACCAGCAGAAGGGAGCTAGAAACCCCAGGTATGCAAGGACAGAAGCGAGAGCAACCAGTTTCAACCAGTGGCAGACGATGTGGGATGCTTCTTCCAAGGGAAGGTGGACACATCGACTAATCCCGAAGGTGGAGATATGGGTGAACCGTCTACACGGGGAGCTCAACTATTATCTCACCCAAGTGATCTCAGGACACGGCTGTTTTCGGGCTTATCTCTATAAGTTTAATTATGAAGATTCCCCGGACTGCCCAGCATGTGTAGCAGTCGAGGAGAACGCTGAACATGCATTGTTCCAATGCCCACGTTTTAGTGCCTCCCGCGCGATAGTCGAGGATCAGCTGGAGACACGCATCACCCCGGACAACCTGGTTGAGTTGATGCTGAAGTCAGCAGACGCATGGACAGCGGTATCGGCTTATGCTGCCGCAGTGATGAAGGAGTTGCGACGTGCAGAACGTGCGAGGAAGAAGACGACGCCGGAAAACCAGGCAGTCATAGATTAAATCAGCGACACGAACCCCTAAACCACTCATAACATCTAGAGTGGAACGGGGGATGTAAGGTCGTCTGACAACACTGCAGGAAGAGCTACGGCTAAGGCCTCTCCCGCGATGTAATACCTAGCGGTCGTCCCGCGGGAGAATTTGTAAGGCCACAGAGGAATGGGGGTTTTTAGTCGGTGCAAGCCCGACACACGGCAATTATTTGCTACGGTGCGGAGGCATTTTCCCGCTAAACCTCTTAAAAAAAAAAAAAAAAAAAAAACACACACACAAACACACACACACACAGACGCACACACACACAAATCCTGGATACATCTGAAATAATTGAAAATGATGTTCACTTGAAAAGTATGAACTTACACTTACACATACACTTGAAAAGTATGAACTTTGTCATAAAATTTTTTCAACAAAAGTTTTTAGTTTTCAGCTGACAAATTTTTTGGCAATAAAAAAAAGTTATGTTTCCGTTTGTAAAAAACATGTCAGTCTTTGTAACGCCGCCATTTTGAATTTTGGCTCCTCAAATAATTTTTTTTCAAACGTCCCCCTTCAATCCCTAGAAGTTTTGTTCCACACAATATTTCGTCCGAGCAATATTTTTCGAGAAAATTCAGGTGTCAGATTAAAATGGGACACCCTGTATATATATAGATACAGGGTGACTTTTGGAAGGTGGACAGGTGTTTTTAGGGGGTCTTGCGCGGTGATTTTGCGACTGAAAAAAATATGATTTTTAATGGTTTTTCAGGCTTTCTTTGAAAAAAAATATATCGTATTTTTGTCATGAATAGCATTTGCCAGAGAAAATAGAGTATTCTGGAAAAGAATAAAAAATCCATTTTGCGTGCAGGAGAATGAAGTTTATAAAATTCCGAATACGGGACACTCCCGAAAAACTATATTTGTGCTCCCCGTCATGGAGAAAAAAATTATCAAACATACGATTAAAGTGTATAAACCGGAATTTAATCAGTGGAACAAACGAGCTAAGTCAGGCACGACAGTGCTATAGGAAGTGCTAGTCTGCTGACGTCACAGCTGCAACTTCCGAATGGTCGGCTGTCACAGGAAGTTGGTTCAGAGTCCGATGATACGCGGTCGAGCCAAGGGACCTGAATGTGTCCCTATCTGAGAACTTGATTCAAAATAATGTCAATTTATAAAATGTTCGAGGATTCCATGCACTGCAAATACGATTATCAATCATTTGCGATTCGCTAACATCTTTTGGAATAAATTATTCTAGCAATACATTTTAAAGTAACTTGACGTGGAATTATTAATTTTACCAAATATTAGGAGATTTCTGTCTTTTAATGTTGCATAAATTATCTTCACATGTTGTAGTAACAGAATTTTTGAATAATTTATGAAAAGTCAAAAAAAAAAATGCTCGTATAATTTGGCAAAAAATAATAATTTCACGCGAAATTACTTTAAAATGTATTGATAGAATTATTTATTGCGAAAGTTATTAGCGAATCGCAAATGATGAGGAATATTGTTTGCGGACCATGAAATCCGTAAACATTTTCGAAATTGACATTATTTCCGATAAAGTTCGCAATCTATAGATCAAGTTCAATCGATTATCTTAAACCTCGATCTATGAAGGTATTTCAGGCACTTTAATCCCGTGAAACTGGGTCGTTTTCGTTTTTGCACTGCCAAACCAACAATTGTCGGTGGAAAAAGTCTGAAAAAATCATGGTCGATTTTAGACCGTACTTCTACAGGAATGATAAGGTTGTTTTCTTCCTTATTTTCGATTTTTTTAAAATAAATATTAAGTGAAGAAAATGATCTTGGGCGGGATGAAAACGACCCAGGTTTGCAAATCGCGGGCTAGCATTTGCTCCGCAATGGGTCAGATTGAGTCGAGAAAACTGACGATGCTGCGACAACGACGGAAGGAGCATTATTTATTTAACAAAGATAGAGTCAGTGCTCGCAACGGTTCTCGGAGCACCGATCGGACATTCCTGACACTACTGCCCCGAATTCGTCTCCGATTTTATCTTATCTCCGGTCAGATCGGGTCGAGAAGTCTGACGATCCTGCGACAGCGAGGGAAGGAGCATTATTTATTTAACAAAGATAAAATCGGTGCTCGCAACGTTTCTAGGGGCCTCAATCGGAAATTCCTGATAGTACTTCCCCGAATCCGTCTACGATTTTATTTTATTTCCGGTAAGATTGGGTCGAGAAGTCGGACGATGCCGCGAGAACGACGCTAGGAGCTTTGTTTATTTAACAAAGATAAAATCGGTTCTCGGAATGGTTTCCGGGGCCTCGATCGGACATTCCCGATATTACCGCCCTGAATTCGTCTCCGATTTTATCCTACTTCCGGTTAGATTCGGTCGAGAAGTCTGACGATGCCGCGAGAACGACGATAGGAGCTTTGTTTATTTAACAAAGATAAAATCGGTGTTCGGAATGGTTTCCGGGGCCTCGATCGGACATTCCTGATATTACCGCCCTGAATTCGTCTCCGATTTTATCCTACTTCCGGTCAGATTGGGTCGAGAAGTCTGACGATGCCGCGAGAACGACGGTAGGAGCTTTGTTTATTTAACAAAGATAAAATCGGTTCTCGGAATGGTTCCCGGGGCTTCGATTGGACATTCCAGATATTACTGCCCCCAATTCGTCTCCGATTTTATCTTACTTCCGGTCAAATTTGGTCGAGAAGTCTGACGATACCGCGAGAACGACGGAAGGAGCTTTGTTTATTAAACAAAGATAAAATCGGTGTTCGGAATGGGTTCCGGGGCCTCGATCGGACATTCCCGATATTACCGCCCCGAATTCGTCTCCGATTTTATCCTACTTCCGGTCAGATTCGGTCGAGAAGTCTGACGATGCCGCGAGAACGACGCTAGGAGCTTTGTTTATTTAACAAAGATAAAATCGGTGCTCGGAATGGTTCCCGGGGCCTCGATCGGACATTCCAGATATTACTGCCCCGAATTCGTCTCTGATTTTATCCTACTTCTGGTCAGATTGGATCGAGAAGTCTGACGATGCCGCGAGAACGACACTAGGAGCTTTGTTTATTTAACAAAGATAAAATCGGTGCTCGGAATAGTTCCCGGGACCTCGATCGGACATTCTCGATATTACTGCCCCGAATTCGTCTCCGATTTTATCTTACTTTCGGTCAGATTGGATCGAGAAGTCTGACGATGCCGCGAGAACGACGCTAGGAGCTTTGTTTATTTAACAATGATAAAATCAGTGCTCGGAATGATTCCCGGGGCCTCGAACGGACATTCTCAATATTACTGCCTCGAATTCGTCTCCGATTTTATCTTACTTCTGGTCAGATTGGGTCGAGATGTCTGACGATGCCGCGAGAACGACGGAAGGAGCTTTGTTTATTAAACAAAGATAAAATCGGTGTTCGGAATGGTTTCCGGGGCCTCGATCGGACATTCCCGATATTACCGCCCCGAATTCGTCTCCGATTTTATCCTACTTCCGGTCAGATTCGGTCGAGAAGTCTGACGATGCCGCGAGAACGACGGTAGGAGCTTTGTTTATTTAACAAAGATAAAATCGGTGCTCGGAATGGTTCCCGGGGCCTCGATCGGACATTCCAGATATTACTGCCTCCAATTCGTCTCCGATTTTATCTTACTTCCGGTCAAATTTGGTCGAGAAGTCTGACGATACCGCGAGAACGACGGAAGGATCTTTGTTTATTAAACAAAGATAAAATCGGTGTTCGGAATGGTTTCCGGGGCCTCGATCGGACATTCCTGATATTACCGCCCTGAATTCGTCTCCGATTTTATCCTACTTCCGGTTAGATTCGGTCGAGAAGTCTGACGATGCCGCGAGAAAGACGATAGGAGCTTTGTTTATTTAATAAAGATAAAATCGGTGCTCGGAATGGTTCTCGGAGCCTTGATGGGACATTCGCGACATTACTGCCCCGAATTCGTCTCCGATTTTATCCTACTACCGGTCAGATTGGGTCGAGAAGTCTGACGATGCCGCGAGAACGACGGTAGGAGCTTTGTTTATTTAACAAAGATAAAATCAGTGCTCGGAATGGTTCCCGGGGCTTCGATTGGACATTCCAGATATTACTGCCCCCAATTCGTCTCCGATTTTATCTTACTTCCGGTCAAATTTGGTCGAGAAGTCTGACGATACCGCGAGAACGACGGAAGGAGCTTTGTTTATTAAACAAAGATAAAATCGGTGTTCGGAATGGGTTCCGGGGCCTCGATCGGACATTCCCGATATTACCGCCCCGAATTCGTCTCCGATTTTATCCTACTTCCGGTCAGATTCGGTCGAGAAGTCTGACGATGCCGCGAGAACGACGGTAGGAGCTTTGTTTATTTAACAAAGATAAAATCGGTGCTCAGAATGGTTCTCGGAGCCTTAATGGGACGTTCCCGACATTACTGCCCCGAATTCGTCTCCGATTTTATCCTACTTCCGGTCAGGTTGGGTCGAGAAGTCTGACGATGCCTCGAGAGCGACGGTAGAGGAGCTTTGTTTATTTAACAAAGATAAAATCGGTGCTGGGAATGGTTCTCGGAGCCTTGATGGGACAATCCCGACATTACTGCCCCGAATTCGTCTCCGATTTTATCCTACTTCCGGTCAGATTGGGTCGAGAAGTCTGACGATGCCGCGAGAACGACGGTAGGGGCTTTGTTTATTTAACGAAGATAAAATCGGTGCTCAGAATGGTTCTCGGAGCCTTGATCGGACATTCCCGACATTACTGCCCCGAATTCGTCTCCGATTTTATCCTAATTCCGGTCAGATTGGGTCGAGAACTCTGACGATGCCGCGAGAACGACGCTAGGAGCTTTGTTTATTTAACAAAGATAAAATCGGTGCTCGGAATGGTTCCCGGGGCCTCGATCGGACATTCCAGATATTACTGCCCCCAATTCGTCTCCGATTTTATCTTACTTCCGGTCAAATTTGGTCGAGAAGTCTGACGATACCGCGAGAACGACGGAAGGAGCTTTGTTTATTAAACAAAGATAAAATCGGTGTTCGGAATGGTTTTCGGGGCCTCGATCGGACATTCTCGATATTACCGCCCTGAATTCGTCTCCGATTTTATCCTACTTCCGGTTAGATTCGGTCGAGAAGTCTGACGATGCCGCGAGAACGACGATAGGAGCTTTGTTTATTTAGTAAAGATAAAATCGGTGCTCGGAATGGTTCTCGGAGCCTTGATGGGACATTCGCGACATTACTGCCCCGAATTCGTCTCCGATTTTATCCTACTACCGGTCAGATTGGGTCGAGAAGTCTGACGATGCCGCGAGAACGACGGTAGGAGCTTTGTTTATTTAACAAAGATAAAATCGGTGCTCGGAATGGTTCCCGGGGCCTCGATTGGACATTCCAGATATTACTGCCCCCAATTCGTCTCCGATTTTATCTTACTTCCGGTCAAATTTGGTCGAGAAGTCTGACGATACCGCGAGAACGACGGAAGGAGCTTTGTTTATTAAACAAAGATAAAATCGGTGTCCGGAATGATTTCCGGGGCCTCGATCGGACATTCCCGATATTACCGCCCCGAATTCGTCTCCGATTTTATCCTACTTCCGGTCAGATTCGGTCGAGAAGTCTGACGATGCCGCGAGAACGACGGGAGGAGCTTTGTTTATTTAACAAAGATAAAATCGGTGCTCAGAATGGTTCTCAGAGCCTTAATGGGACGTTCCCGACATTACTGCCCCGAATTCGTCTCCGATTTTATCCTACTTCCGGTCAGATTGGGTCGAGAAGTCTGACGATGCCTCGAGAACGACGGTAGAGGAGCTTTGTTTATTTAACAAAGATAAAATCGGTGCTGGGAATGGTTCTCGGAGCCTTGATGGGACATTCCCGACATTACTGCCCCGAATTCGTCTCCGATTTTATCCTACTTCCGGTCAGATTGGGTCGAGAAGTCTGACGATGCCGCGAGAACGACGGTAGGAGCTTTGTTTATTTAACGAAGATAAAATCGGTGCTCAGAATGGTTCTCGGAGCCTTGATCGGACATTCCCGACATTACTGACCCGAATTCGTCTCCGATTTTATCCTACTACCGGTCAGATTGGGTCGAGAAGTCTGACGATGCCGCGAGAACGACGGTAGGAGCTTTGTTTATTTAACAAAGATAAAATCGGTGCTCGGAATGGTTCCCGGGGCTTCGATTGGACATTCCAGATATTACTGCCCCCAATTCGTCTCCGATTTTATCTTACTTCCGGTCAAATTTGGTCGAGAAGTCTGACGATACCGCGAGAACGACGGAAGGAGCTTTGTTTATTAAACAAAGATAAAATCGGTGTTCGGAATGGGTTCCGGGGCCTCGATCGGACATTCCCGATATTACCGCCCCGAATTCGTCTCCGATTTTATCCTACTTCCGGTCAGATTCGGTCGAGAAGTCTGACGATGCCGCGAGAACGACGGTAGGAGCTTTGTTTATTTAACAAAGATAAAATCGGTGCTCAGAATGGTTCTCGGAGCCTTAATGGGACGTTCCCGACATTACTGCCCCGAATTCGTCTCCGATTTTATCCTACTTCCGGTCAGGTTGGGTCGAGAAGTCTCACGATGCCTCGAGAGCGACGGTAGAGGAGCTTTGTTTATTTAACAAAGATAAAATCGGTGCTGGGAATGGTTCTCGGAGCCTTGATGGGACAATCCCGACATTACTGCCCCGAATTCGTCTCCGATTTTATCCTACTTCCGGTCAGATTGGGTCGAGAAGTCTGACGATGCCGCGAGAACGACGGTAGGGGCTTTGTTTATTTAACGAAGATAAAATCGGTGCTCAGAATGGTTCTCGGAGCCTTGATCGGACATTCCCGACATTACTGCCCCGAATTCGTCTCCGATTTTATCCTAATTCCGGTCAGATTGGGTCGAGAACTCTGACGATGCCGCGAGAACGACGCTAGGAACTTTGTTTATTTAACAAAGATAAAATCGGTGCTCGGAATGGTTCCCGGGGCCTCGATCGGACATTCCAGATATTACTGCCCCCAATTCGTCTCCGATTTTATCTTACTTCCGGTCAAATTTGGTCGAGAAGTCTGACGATACCGCGAGAACGACGATAGGAGCTTTGTTTATTTAGTAAAGATAAAATCGGTGCTCGGAATGGTTCTCGGAGCCTTGATGGGACATTCGCGACATTACTGCCCCGAATTCGTCTCCGATTTTATCCTACTACCGGTCAGATTGGGTCGAGAAGTCTGACGATGCCGCGAGAACGACGGTAGGAGCTTTGTTTATTTAACAAAGATAAAATCGGTGCTCGGAATGGTTCCCGGGGCCTCGATTGGACATTCCAGATATTACTGCCCCCAATTCGTCTCCGATTTTATCTTACTTCCGGTCAAATTTGGTCGAGAAGTCTGACGATACCGCGAGAACGACGGAAGGAGCTTTGTTTATTAATCAAAGATAAAATCGGTGTTCGGAATGGTTTCCGGGGCCTCGATCGGACATTCCCGATATTACCGCCCCGAATTCGTCTCCGATTTTATCCTACTTCCGGTCAGATTCGGTCGAGAAGTCTGACGATGCCGCGAGAACGACGGGAGGAGCTTTGTTTATTTAACAAAGATAAAATCGGTGCTCAGAATGGTTCTCAGAGCCTTAATGGGACGTTCCCGACATTACTGCCCCGAATTCGTCTCCGATTTTATCCTACTTCCGGTCAGATTGGGTCGAGAAGTCTGACGATGCCTCGAGAACGACGGTAGAGGAGCTTTGTTTATTTAACAAAGATAAAATCGGTGCTGGGAATGGTTCTCGGAGCCTTGATGGGACATTCCCGACATTACTGCCCCGAATTCGTCTCCGATTTTATCCTACTTCCGGTCAGATTGGGTCGAGAAGTCTGACGATGCCGCGAGAACGACGGTAGGAGCTTTGTTTATTTAACGAAGATAAAATCGGTGCTCAGAATGGTTCTCGGAGCCTTGATCGGACATTCCCGACATTACTGACCCGAATTCGTCTCCGATTTTATCCTAATTCCGGTCAGATTGGGTCGAGAACTCTGACGATGCCGCGAGAACGACGCTAGGAGCTTTGTTTATTTAACAAAGATAAAATCGGTGCTCGTAATAGTTCCCGCGGCCTCAATCGGACATTCCCGATATTACTGCCCCCAATTCATCTCCGATTTTATCTTACTTCCGGTCAGATTGGGTCAAGAAGTGTGACGATGCCGCGAGAACGACGATAGGAGCTTTGTTTATTTAACAAAGATAAAATCGGTGCTCGGAATGGTTCCCGGGGCCTCGATCGGACATTCCAGATATTTCTGCCCCGAATTCGTCTCTGATTTTATCTTACTTCCGGTCAAATTTGGTCGAAAAGTCTGACGATACCGCGAGAACGACGGAAGGAGCTTTGTTTATTTAACAAAGATAAAATCGGTGTTCGGAATGGTTTCCGGGGCCTCGATCGGACATTTCCGATATTACCGCCCCGAATTCGTCTCCGATTTTATCCTACTTCCGGTCAGATTCGGTCGAGAAGTCTGACGATGCCGCGAGAACGACGGTAGGAGCTTTGTTTATTTAACAAAGATAAAATCGGTGCTCAGAATGGTTCTCGGAGCCTTAATGGGACGTTCCCGACATTACTGCCCCGAATTCGTCTCCGATTTTATCCTACTTCCGGTCAGGTTGGGTCGAGAAGTCTCACGATGCCTCGAGAGCGACGGTAGAGGAGCTTTGTTTATTTAACAAAGATAAAATCGGTGCTGGGAATGGTTCTCGGAGCCTTGATGGGACAATCCCGACATTACTGCCCCGAATTCGTCTCCGATTTTATCCTACTTCCGGTCAGATTGGGTCGAGAAGTCTGACGATGCCGCGAGAACGACGGTAGGAGCTTTGTTTATTTAACGAAGATAAAATCGGTGCTCAGAATGGTTCTCGGAGCCTTGATCGGACATTCCCGACATTACTGACCCGAATTCGTCTCCGATTTTATCCTAATTCCGGTCAGATTGGGTCGAGAACTCTGACGATGCCGCGAGAACGACGCTAGGAGCTTTGTTTATTTAACAAAGATAAAATCGGTGCTCGTAATAGTTCCCGCGGCCTCAATCGGACATTCCCGATATTACTGCCCCCAATTCATCTCCGATTTTATCTTACTTCCGGTCAGATTGGGTCAAGAAGTGTGACGATGCCGCGAGAACGACGATAGGAGCTTTGTTTATTTAACAAAGATAAAATCGGTGCTCGGAATGGTTCCCGGGGCCTCGATCGGACATTCCAGATATTTCTGCCCCGAATTCGTCTCTGATTTTATCTTACTTCCGGTCAAATTTGGTCGAAATGTCTGACGATACCGCGAGAACGACGGAAGGAGCTTTGTTTATTTAACAAAGATAAAATCGGTGTTCGGAATGGTTTCCGGGGCCTCGATCGGACATTTCCGATATTGCCGCCCCGAATTCGTCTCCGATTTTATCCTACTTCCGGTCAGATTCGGTCGAGAAGTCTGACGATGCCGCGAGAACGACGGTAGGAGCTTTGTTTATTTAACGAAGATAAAATCGGTGCTCGGAATGGTTCTCGGGGCCTCGATCGGACATTCCAGATATTACTGCCCCCAATTCGTCTCCGACTTTATCTTACTTCCGGTCAAATTTGGTCGAGAAGTCTGACGATACCGCGAGAACGACGGAAGGAGCTTTGTTTATTAAACAAAGATAAAATCGGTGTTCGGAATGGTTTCCGGGGCCTCGATCGGACATTCCCGATATTACCGCCCTGAATTCGTCTCCGATTTTATCTTACTTCCGGTTAGATTCGGTCGAGAAGTCTGACGATGCCGCGAGAACGACGATAGGAGCTTTGTTTATTTAACAAAGATAAAATCGGTGCTCGGAATAGTTCCCGGGGCCTCGATCGGACATTCCAGATATTTCTGCCCCGAATTCGTCTCTGATTTTATCTTACTTCCGGTCAAATTTGGTCGAAAAGTCTGACGATACCGCGAGAACGACGGAAGGAGCTTTGTTTATTTAACAAAGATAAAATCGGTGTTCGGAATGGTTTCCGGGGCCTCGATCGGACATTTCCGATATTACCGCCCCGAATTCGTCTCCGATTTTATCCTACTTCCGGTCAGATTCGGTCGAGAAGTCTGACGATGCCGCGAGAACGACGGTAGGAGCTTTGTTTATTTAACGAAGATAAAATCGGTGCTCGGAATGGTTCTCGGGGCATCGATCGGACATTCCAGATATTACTGCCCCCAATTCGTCTCCGACTTTATCTTACTTCCGGTCAAATTTGGTCGAGAAGTCTGACGATACCGCGAGAACGACGGAAGGAGCTTTGTTTATTAAACAAAGATAAAATCGGTGTTCGGAATGGTTTCCGGGGCCTCGATCGGACATTCCCGATATTACCGCCCCGAATTCGTCTCCGATTTTATCCTACTTCCGGTCAGATTCGGTCGAGAAGTCTGACGATGCCGCGAGAACGACGGGAGGAGCTTTGTTTATTTAACAAAGATAAAATCGGTGCTCAGAATGGTTCTCAGAGCCTTAATGGGACGTTCCCGACATTACTGCCCCGAATTCGTCTCCGATTTTATCCTACTTCCGGTCAGATTGGGTCGAGAAGTCTGACGATGCCTCGAGAACGACGGTAGAGGAGCTTTGTTTATTTAACAAAGATAAAATCGGTGCTGGGAATGGTTCTCGGAGCCTTGATGGGACATTCCCGACATTACTGCCCCGAATTCGTCTCCGATTTTATCCTACTTCCGGTCAGATTGGGTCGAGAAGTCTGACGATGCCGCGAGAACGACGGTAGGAGCTTTGTTTATTTAACGAAGATAAAATCGGTGCTCAGAATGGTTCTCGGAGCCTTGATCGGACATTCCCGACATTACTGACCCGAATTCGTCTCCGATTTTATCCTAATTCCGGTCAGATTGGGTCGAGAACTCTGACGATGCCGCGAGAACGACGCTAGGAGCTTTGTTTATTTAACAAAGATAAAATCGGTGCTCGTAATAGTTCCCGCGGCCTCAATCGGACATTCCCGATATTACTGCCCCCAATTCATCTCCGATTTTATCTTACTTCCGGTCAGATTGGGTCAAGAAGTGTGACGATGCCGCGAGAACGACGATAGGAGCTTTGTTTATTTAACAAAGATAAAATCGGTGCTCGGAATGGTTCCCGGGGCCTCGATCGGACATTCCAGATATTTCTGCCCCGAATTCGTCTCTGATTTTATCTTACTTCCGGTCAAATTTGGTCGAAAAGTCTGACGATACCGCGAGAACGACGGAAGGAGCTTTGTTTATTTAACAAAGATAAAATCGGTGTTCGGAATGGTTTCCGGGGCCTCGATCGGACATTTCCGATATTACCGCCCCGAATTCGTCTCCGATTTTATCCTACTTCCGGTCAGATTCGGTCGAGAAGTCTGACGATGCCGCGAGAACGACGGTAGGAGCTTTGTTTATTTAACAAAGATAAAATCGGTGCTCAGAATGGTTCTCGGAGCCTTAATGGGACGTTCCCGACATTACTGCCCCGAATTCGTCTCCGATTTTATCCTACTTCCGGTCAGGTTGGGTCGAGAAGTCTCACGATGCCTCGAGAGCGACGGTAGAGGAGCTTTGTTTATTTAACAAAGATAAAATCGGTGCTGGGAATGGTTCTCGGAGCCTTGATGGGACAATCCCGACATTACTGCCCCGAATTCGTCTCCGATTTTATCCTACTTCCGGTCAGATTGGGTCGAGAAGTCTGACGATGCCGCGAGAACGACGGTAGGAGCTTTGTTTATTTAACGAAGATAAAATCGGTGCTCAGAATGGTTCTCGGAGCCTTGATCGGACATTCCCGACATTACTGACCCGAATTCGTCTCCGATTTTATCCTAATTCCGGTCAGATTGGGTCGAGAACTCTGACGATGCCGCGAGAACGACGCTAGGAGCTTTGTTTATTTAACAAAGATAAAATCGGTGCTCGTAATAGTTCCCGCGGCCTCAATCGGACATTCCCGATATTACTGCCCCCAATTCATCTCCGATTTTATCTTACTTCCGGTCAGATTGGGTCAAGAAGTGTGACGATGCCGCGAGAACGACGATAGGAGCTTTGTTTATTTAACAAAGATAAAATCGGTGCTCGGAATGGTTCCCGGGGCCTCGATCGGACATTCCAGATATTTCTGCCCCGAATTCGTCTCTGATTTTATCTTACTTCCGGTCAAATTTGGTCGAAATGTCTGACGATACCGCGAGAACGACGGAAGGAGCTTTGTTTATTTAACAAAGATAAAATCGGTGTTCGGAATGGTTTCCGGGGCCTCGATCGGACATTTCCGATATTGCCGCCCCGAATTCGTCTCCGATTTTATCCTACTTCCGGTCAGATTCGGTCGAGAAGTCTGACGATGCCGCGAGAACGACGGTAGGAGCTTTGTTTATTTAACGAAGATAAAATCGGTGCTCGGAATGGTTCTCGGGGCCTCGATCGGACATTCCAGATATTACTGCCCCCAATTCGTCTCCGACTTTATCTTACTTCCGGTCAAATTTGGTCGAGAAGTCTGACGATACCGCGAGAACGACGGAAGGAGCTTTGTTTATTAAACAAAGATAAAATCGGTGTTCGGAATGGTTTCCGGGGCCTCGATCGGACATTCCCGATATTACCGCCCTGAATTCGTCTCCGATTTTATCTTACTTCCGGTTAGATTCGGTCGAGAAGTCTGACGATGCCGCGAGAACGACGATAGGAGCTTTGTTTATTTAACAAAGATAAAATCGGTGCTCGGAATAGTTCCCGGGGCCTCGATCGGACATTCCAGATATTTCTGCCCCGAATTCGTCTCTGATTTTATCTTACTTCCGGTCAAATTTGGTCGAAAAGTCTGACGATACCGCGAGAACGACGGAAGGAGCTTTGTTTATTTAACAAAGATAAAATCGGTGTTCGGAATGGTTTCCGGGGCCTCGATCGGACATTTCCGATATTACCGCCCCGAATTCGTCTCCGATTTTATCCTACTTCCGGTCAGATTCGGTCGAGAAGTCTGACGATGCCGCGAGAACGACGGTAGGAGCTTTGTTTATTTAACGAAGATAAAATCGGTGCTCGGAATGGTTCTCGGGGCATCGATCGGACATTCCAGATATTACTGCCCCCAATTCGTCTCCGACTTTATCTTACTTCCGGTCAAATTTGGTCGAGAAGTCTGACGATACCGCGAGAACGACGGAAGGAGCTTTGTTTATTAAACAAAGATAAAATCGGTGTTCGGAATGGTTTCCGGGGCCTCGATTGGACATTCCCGATATTACCGCCCTGAATTCGTCTCCGATTTTATCCTACTTCCGGTTAGATTCGGTCGAGAAGTCTGACGATGCCGCGAGAACGACGATAGGAGCTTTGTTTATTTAATAAAGATAAAATCGGTGCTCGGAATGGTTCTCGGAGCCTTGATGGGACATTCGCGACATTACTGCCCCGAATTCGTCTCCGATTTTATCCTACTACCGGTCAGATTGGGTCGAGAAGTCTGACGATGCCGCGAGAACGACGGTAGGAGCTTTGTTTATTTAACAAAGATAAAATCGGTGCTCGGAATCGTTCCCGGGGCCTCGATTGGACATTCCAGATATTACTGCCCCCAATTCGTCTCCGATTTTATCTTACTTCCGGTCAAATTTGGTCGAGAAGTCTGACGATACCGCGAGAACGACGGAAGGAGCTTTGTTTATTAAACAAAGATAAAATCGGTGTTCGGAATGGTTTCCGGGGCCTCGATCGGATATTCCCGATATTACCGCCCCGAATTCGTCTCCGATTTTATCCTACTTCCGGTCAGATTCGGTCGAGAAGTCTGACGATGCCGCGAGAACGACGGGAGGAGCTTTGTTTATTTAACAAAGATAAAATCGGTGCTCAGAATGGTTCTCAGAGCCTTAATGGGACGTTCCCGACATTGCTGCCCCGAATTCGTCTCCGATTTTATCCTACTTCCGGTCAGATTGGGTCGAGAAGTCTGACGATGCCTCGAGAACGACGGTAGAGGAGCTTTGTTTATTTAACAAAGATAAAATCGGTGCTGGGAATGGTTCTCGGAGCCTTGATGGGACATTCCCGACATTACTGCCCCGAATTCGTCTCCGATTTTATCCTACTTCCGGTCAGATTGGGTCGAGAAGTCTGACGATGCCGCGAGAACGACGGTAGGAGCTTTGTTTATTTAACGAAGATAAAATCGGTGCTCAGAATGGTTCTCGGAGCCTTGATCGGACATTCCCGACATTACTGACCCGAATTCGTCTCCGATTTTATCCTAATTCCGGTCAGATTGGGTCGAGAACTCTGACGATGCCGCGAGAACGACGCTAGGAGCTTTGTTTATTTAACAAAGATAAAATCGGTGCTCGTAATAGTTCCCGCGGCCTCAATCGGACATTCCCGATATTACTGCCCCCAATTCATCTCCGATTTTATCTTACTTCCGGTCAGATTGGGTCAAGAAGTGTGACGATGCCGCGAGAACGACGATAGGAGCTTTGTTTATTTAACAAAGATAAAAGCGGTGATCGGAATGGTTCCCGGTGCCTCGATCGGACATTCCAGATATTTCTGCCCCGAATTCGTCTCTGATTTTATCTTACTTCCGGTCAAATTTGGTCGAAAAGTCTGACGATACCGCGAGAACGACGGAAGGAGCTTTGTTTATTTAACAAAGATAAAATCGGTGTTCGGAATGGTTTCCGGGGCCTCGATCGGACATTTCCGATATTACCGCCCCGAATTCGTCTCCGATTTTATCCTACTTCCGGTCAGATTCGGTCGAGAAGTCTGACGATGCCGCGAGAACGACGGTAGGAGCTTTGTTTATTTAACGAAGATAAAATCGGTGCTCGGAATGGTTCCCGGGGCCTCGATCGGACATTCCAGATATTACTGCCCCCAATTCGTCTCCGATTTTATCTTACTTCCGGTCAAATTTGGTCGAGAAGTCTGACGATACCGCGAGAACGACGGAAGGAGCTTTGTTTATTAAACAAAGATGAAATCGGTGTTCGGATGGTTTCCGGGGCCTCGATCAGACATTCCCGATATTACCGCCCCGAATTCGTCTCCGATTTTATCCTACTTCCGGTCAGATTCGGTCGAGAAGTCTGACAATGGCGCGAGAACGACGGTAGTAGCTTTGTTTATTTAACAAAGATAAAATCGGTGCTCAGAATGGTTCTCGGAGCCTTGATCGGACGTTCCCGACATTACTGCCCCGAATTCGTCTCCGATTTTATCCTACTTCCGGTCAGATTGGGTCGAGAAGTCTGACGATGCCGCGAGAACGACGGTAGGAGCTTTGTTTATTTAACAAAGATAAAATCGGTGCTGGGAATGGTTCCCGGGGCCTCGATCGGACATTCCCGACATTACTGCCCTGAATTCGTCTCCGATTTTATCCTACTTCCGGTCAGATTGGGTCGAGAAGTCTGACGATGCCACGAGAACGACGCTAGGTGCTTTGTTTATTTAACAAAGATAAAATTGGTGCTCGGAATGGTTCTCGGGGCCTTGATAGGACATTCCCGATATTTCTGCCCCGAATTCGTCTCCGATTTTATCTTACTTCCGGTCAAATTTGGTTGAAAAGTCTGACGATGCCGCGAGAACGACGCTAGGAGCTTTGTTTAATTAACAAAGATAAAATCGGTGGTCAGAATGGTTCCCGGGGCCTCGATCGGACATTCTCGATATTACTGCCTCGAATTCGTCTCCGATTTTATCCTATTTCCAGTCAGATTGGGTCGAGAAGTCTGACGATGCCGCGAGAACGACACTAGGAGCTTTGTTTATTTAACAAAGATAAAATCGGTGGTCAGGATGGTTCCCGGGGCCTCGATTGGACATTCCCGATATTACTGTCCCCAATTCGTCTCCGATTTTATCTTACTTTCGGTCAGAATGAATAAGGAAATCTGACGATGCCGCGAGAACGACGGAACATTGTTTATTCAACAAAGATAAAATCGTTGCTCCGAATGGTTCTCGGAGCCTCGATCGGACATTCCCGATATTACTGCCACGAATTCGTCTCCGATTTCATCTTACTTCTGGTCAGATTGGGTCGAGAAGTCTGACGATGCCGCGAGAACAACGCTAGGAGCTTTGTTTATTTAACAAATATAAAATCTGTGGTCAGAATAGTTCCCGGGGCCTCGATCGGACATTCTCGATATTACTGCCCCGAATTCGTCTCCGATTTTATCCTACTTCCGGTCAGATTGGGTCGAGAAGTTTGACGATGCCGCGAGAACGACGCTAGGAACTTTGTTTATTTAACAAAGATAAAATCGGTGCTCGGAATGATTCTCGGATCCTCGATCGGACATTCCCGATATTACCATCCCGAATTTGTCACCGATTTTATCTGACTTCCGGTCAAATTGGGTCGAGAAGTCTGACGATTCTGCGAAAACGACGGTAGGCGTATTGTTTATATAACAAAGATAAAATCAGTTCTCGGAATTGTTCTCAGAGCCTCGATCAGACATTCCCGATATTACTGCCCCAAATTCGTCTCCGATTTTATGTTACTTCCCGTCAGATTGGATAAGGAAGTCTGACGATGCCGCGAGAACGACGGTAGGAGCATTATTTATTCAACAACGATAAAATCGGTCGTCAGAATGGTTCTCGGGCCCTCGATTGGACATTCCCGATATTACCGCCCCGAATTCGTCTCCGCTCAATTCATGTTTTTCTTCTGTCACCATCGCCAACGTGAATGAGCTCAATTCATGCTCTTCTCCTTCACCGTCTCCCACATGAATTGAGCTAATTTCATGTTGGAGACGGTGACAGTGGACCGAGTTTTTCCCGATACATTTGTTGTTGTCATCGTGATGGCTTCGGGCGCTCTGTCATACTATAAATCTGGAAAACCAAAAAAAAATCATAAAAATCTTCTCTGGAACGACGAAATCTTAGGACGTGTTGTCATCGGGTTGTGCGAGTATCATGATGCAGGTGACAAAGGGATTTCGGCAACAACATTAAACAAAATTTTGAGTTTCGTTTTCGTGGCGTTACCCAGCAAAAAACGTCTCGAGTATTTGAGAAATTTCGTGAACCGACATCGCAGCTCGATCGTGAGTTTTATTGATATCCACGAGATTCGGAGAGAACGGCCAGCAAGATCCAAATTGTAAGTAAATGTAAGATTTTATGTATACTTTGACTCCAGTATTAACGGGTCTTCTCACTTTAGACGCTAAAAAAAGGCTATTTTTTATAGGTTTATGTTTATATATTGATATAAAAGTTGTTACACTCATTAAATACACTTTAGAAATTCATTTGAAAAAAAATTATTTATTCAAGTCACTATTTATAGATGAACATGGTAGTTCAATAAAATTCCTCAAAAAATTGCATGCCTGCGCTTTTTTTTCGAAACAACAAAAAAAAACGTGTTCTTTCCACCGTTTGTGGGAAAAATTAGAACATATCAAAATTAAAAAAAAAATCCTTGAAATGCGCTATAGGTGTAAAGAATATGTGGTAAAAATTTCATACGGATCAGTTCCGTAGTTTTTAAGATGTTATCGACAAGCCGTCGCAAAACTTTGTTTCGAAAAAGACGCGGTTAAAGTTTGTTTGGGTTGCATAAGTACATACATTTTTTTAAAAATGTATTTCGAAAGTGTATTTGCTGAGTGTAACAACTTTGATGTCAATATCTATAATATGAACATATCAAAAAATTCATGAAAATAGCCTTTTTTAGCGTTTAAAGTGCGAAGATCCTTTAAAACGGACTATATTGATTAAGAATAATTTTTTTACAGTCACAGTTTCGGCGAAGTCGGAGTGGCCATGAGAAATTTCATTTTAGGCAAAATGGATACGGAAATCATATCACCCAGGTAATAATTTGTAAAAATTCTTATGCTACACTCATTACAAAAACTAAGGGAACAGTAAAATTTCAAAATGTTTTCATTGATTTTTGAATAGCTGTAACTTCGTGAAAATCGGTCGTATCGTAAAAAAATAGGGTTTTACAACTTGAAACCTCTAGTTTACGAATCTCACCGGCAAACATTGTTTTAAGCAACACGTTCGGCGTGAATCTAAGAAATACCGCGAGGCAAAAATTTTCGATTTTCAGCGACACCCAGGTAGCCGTTTCGTATGGAGAACATGGACAAAGGAACCACAAGAAATCGAAAGATCGGATCAACGTGGATGGTGAAGAGGTAAATAATACGAATCCAAAGATTGCTCACGGCGATGGAAGGCTTGTTTGATTTGAAAACATTACTTTATATTCATGAGGATATCCACTAATTATCTATAAAATATTTTCTACATATAGACAACTCGTTAAGAGGTATGCATAACCTTGAAGTTAAAATGACAGATCGATTTTAAATATTTTTTTTTCGTCTCAAGTTTTGGGGTGATAAGCCTGGTTGGACAAAGTCATATCAATGCTTTTAGCAACTATACAATGCACCGCGTAGCACTAGAGCCGTAACGCAACGGGCCGTTCTGACCTGCTTCACTAAAATCGTCATAACTCGGTCAATTTTTGGAATTTTTGTAACATCTTTGAACCAAATCATAGTCAAGACTATACGCAATAAGAAAATAAAATAAACAAATAATCTTTTTTTTTAATTTCTATATTATGCATATCCTTTAAGTAATACCTGTCACCATATTGGATAAAAAAATAAATAAGAAAAAAAATGTTTGCTAGTTTACAGGGTTTCATCCGCCTGGAATGTCGCCAGCATTGAAGATTTTGAACAAATGGATTACGATCCAAGAAAGTAAATAATAGACCACAAAATATTAAACACTTTATGTGTAAGTGGAAATAAATACAGCCTTGGCCAAAAGTATTAGGCACTCTGCAAATTTTCTATCTGGACAAAAAATCGAATATCTCGGCGCAAAAAAATCGTACACCAACTTACCAAACGCGGTTTTGAAGAGGACAACGCAAGCTTCATTTAGCTTTTTTATTTTTTATTTTGGAAAAAATATTGTACCCGGCACGTTATTTTGAAAATGCCGGTTTTTCACGACATTTGTGCTTTTCAAAATCGCATGCAGTACTTTGAAGAAAAATGATCTTACCATCTAAGATTTTTTTAAAAGACACCTTTAGCTTTAATTTCGTTGTTTAACACAATTTTTGCGATTTTGCGATGGACATTTTGTTATCATATGTATACATAAGCGCGCGGCTATTGATCAACGAATAAAAAAAACGAGGTTTGACATAACTGGACGCAGTTGCAACTTTCCGTGAACAATGATTGAGACGAATTTTTCTGTTTTGTTTGTTATACACGATCACATTATATTACGCATAAACACGCACACACGCCCACACACATGATTTAGTTCACTTTTTCAAAGACTACAGTCACGCAGGAATTGTCTTCTGATTTCCTCTAATATACTTTCTATCTACCATCTCATTAAAAATTGCATCGTTCTGAAATCGCGCCTCGTCGCCGATGTCCTCAACGTGATATGTCCGTGGTGAGTGTGCGAGCTTTTTCTTTTTCTTCTTCTTCACACAGGACGAGAAACGCAAGGGAAGAAAATAAACATTGGAAACAAAAATAATTGCAGCGGAATCTGAATCGGGTTTCTTCTTTTTTCCATTGTTCGTAAGTGATAATGACGTACATCTCTATCTCGGTCTTTCTCCCTCGCGACGTCAACAACGCTTCTCTATCTCACTCTCTCCCTCTTGCACAAACTGCACATGCGCATTTTTTGATAGTCGAGTTTGAAACCCAAAAAATAAAAAAATGAATCAACCCTCAACGATGAACAATTAAAAGTACAATGTTTATAATTCGAAAATCTCCATCTATAGACTGTAATGGTGCTCTCGCGGGACCGCTGTGTCTTTTCATCTCGACCGCGTGCTACCTTCACTTTCTTTCTATCTCGCTCTCCTCCTCACACACACACACACACGCGCGCACGCACACTTATGATCCCAATCCCAATCTCACGAGTGGCCTACCAAAGGACGGAAGGTCTTAACTAATCGTAGTGGCACCATTCTGATTGACGTCGATCATCCGTCCACTTGGATAGAATGCAAATATTCTCCCAACAATTTGGCCAAGTTGCGTCGCTTGAATCGCAATTATTCTTTCACGACATCGCGAACGAAATGGCCTGACGTTGAGGGTATCCTGGATTTGCTGGAGATGCGAGAAGAAGGTAGCGTAATCTAGAAAACGTCAAGATCGAAATCAATGTAGGTTTGAACAGCGATTTGTTTGCTCTGCGTCTGCAGAGAGGCGAAGGAATATTTATTTCGCTATACTTATTTTTATCTTGTCAATATTTTTCAGCACGTTTTCCACGAAACGTCTCAAACTTTAAAGTCCTTAAAAAAGCAACAAACATGTTCGTAAATCGTCCGTATCGAACATTTTTATAAAAACTCCCCCATTTTTTAAAATGTCGTACAATTTTCTATGAAATTTTTTAAAACCCTCCCTATTTTCTCAAATTTTTACGATTATCAATTTTCCCAAATTCTTATCATTTTCAATGTTCTCCTCTTTTGAAATTTAGCTTGCTCAAGACGACGCTAATTATGCAGTACGAGGACTTTTCCGAAAAACGACAGGAAATTGTTTTTTTCGCCATGACGTTTATTCCATTATAGTAAGTGATATTCCGTCGGGGGAGGCTGATATTTCCCATTAATTCCATATGTTATGGGATATGAAGTTTCAAGAAACAGGTAATATTTCGACGCCTATCGTTTGTTGTCGCTAAACAGCTACGAATTTCCTGAGGGCCAACCCGGACAAACAAACCCAAACAAACACAAACAGACTCCCCAATATAGGCGTTGAAATATTTAAAAATTCCCTACTTTATCACGTGTTTCCGCGAACTTCAAAACCCCATAACTTATGGAATTAATGGAAAATGTCAGCCTCTCCCGACCGAATATCACTCAATGTAATGAAATAAACAACCCGCGTAGAAACTTTGATGGGGCCCAAATCAGGGCCCGATCAGGTTGCCTGACTGCCCCGGTAGGGCACTAATAAGGCAGCCCGAAAGGGCCCTACTAGGAAATGCAACGTTGTGTCACATATGGGCCTGACCTTGATGCCTGATCAGGCCCCTATCAGATTGCCTGATCGGAAAGAAATGCATATAATATTTGAAAACTCCAAAATAGAATGAACCACTTGATTTAGAGTTCCACTACAATGATTTTGTATCATAATTCGTCATTCCCTGGCCTGCTGAAATGTTTTTGTTTGAAGGAAATATTTCGCGTATATAGGGAATCGAACCTCGTACCTACCTACCCAAAGCTAGGCACGCTGCCACTATGCTACCGAGTGCTTGTAACATCTTGGTCCCAGATATGGCATAAGAGACCAAATGAATTCCTATAATTATTTGTTGGATCACATAAAGTATATCAATTAGTTAATATTATTGTGACCAATTCACTCTCTCCTTCTTCGCGTTACAAAGCTGCCGAAATCTTCTAACACGCATCCGAGTTGCATAACGTTTTTTGTCGTGACAGTCCATAGCACCTTTTTTTAAATAGCATTCAGGAATGCATCGAAACTCCGAAGCTACGATGCTTCAAAATCGAAGTTTCCATGTGGAAAATAAGAGGTTATGTGCATCTACCGACTGCTGAGGCAGTTATAGGGCAAGCCTATTTATAGCCTCATCAGGGAAAGCCATAGTAGGGCCTATTAGGGCAAGCCTTGGTAGGGCCTTATCGGGGAAAGCCTTAGTAGGATCTTATCAGGGACGGCCTTAGTAGGGCCATTTTAGTATAGCCTGATTTAGGGCCTAAATACTTCCGGCCCGGTCGGGGCCGGATCAGGATGTCCGGAATAGGTGTTACCCGTGTCACACCCCGATCGGAGCCTGATCCTGGTCAGGCTAACCCTAAGAAATTTCTACTCGCGAAGTTGAAGGTGAAAAAAAAAATTTCCCGTCGTTTTTCGGAAAAGTCCTCATACTGCATAACTACCAAAACGACTAACCTGCTCCATCCGAAGCCGCCAATCCGACGTTTACTGAGCAGAATCTTATTCTTTCCATCGTCAGTGATTGCGACGAAGGGCTGCAATGTTCCTTCGAGAGGGTCTATACGTCAAGCAAAACGTCTGTTGTCTTACAATCTTCTCGTGATATGTTAACTCTTTTATGTTCCTTCCTCCCTTGACGCTGTAACCAAACTTGGAGGTCGAAGCTGGCAGAACAAACGTACGCAAATCTATCTGTCAGTGGTATTGACCGTTTGGGATGTATGACATTGTCGGGCAACGACGCGAAGATGTGTAGAATGAGTCGAAATTTTCCACGCTCTGCGCCCGTTAACGAATGTGTTAATAATTACTCATAATGACGTATGTACTATGTTTACGGTATGATGGATTTACTTTTCCTGATGGCCAAATCGCTCGAAAATTCGACCGCTGATTCTGAGATTTGGGGATTGAGTGGACGGATCGAGAAGGACCCTAGACCAAGAGATAAGGAAAGTCACATTATTCTTTTCAAATGTCATCAAATTTTCGATTCTTCGACGCGTTTTTGCGCATCAGCGATTTCGAGTAAAAAAATGACGGATAGAATGCCAACTTCGTGTGTAGAGAGTACGCGGCGAGTTCTTCAGGGACATTGGGATGCCATCGAGAGTTTTCGACCTTTTATTTTTTAGAACAATTTAAGATTTGTGATAACAATTTTTTATGTACAATTTTCTATGTACGATTTCCTATATACAATTTTGTTTGTACAATTTTCTATGTACAATCTTCTATGTGCAATTTTCTATGTACAATTTTCTATGTACAATTTTTCATGTATAATTTTGTATGTACAATTTTGTATGTCCAATTTTCCATCTATAAATGTCTATGTACAATCGAATTAAACTGTACAATAAGAGCAGTAAATTATCCATACAAGTGACAAAAAATACAACGACCAGATTTTAAAGCATCATAAACGCAGAAAAGATTATTACGTTTGGCTATCAAACATTTCTCGATTGTTCCAATTTAGTTTGGGATGTACTATGTACGAACGAAGCCCTATTTACAATGCAGGGAATGATCAAGCAGCAAAACGTATGGATCCCAGAAAATCCTCAGTAAACTTCAAAGTGCTGACATAACAAAAGAAGAATTAGAATTAATGTATAGGCCCGAATTCTGAATGATAAAACTAAGCATCCAAAGTTTTCTGATGGGATAATGGGTAGCAATACATACAAGGATTTTTAGATAATATTGTGCTGTAATATTAAAATGGGTACCTACAGATAATCGGCGAAGGATGCAGACTTCAGGATTGTTACCTCTTATGGCGAGAAAACTGAAAGAACTTCACAAACGATGGCTGAATCGAACCATCAGAATAAGGATAGCACATACATTCGCGTACAAAAGTTTTATCTCATCGGTATATCCATGCTTCATCATTCAACAAACATGGTGTAAATTTCCATATATTCGAGACGTTATGAACATTAACCCCTTAACTGGGAATGACACGCATAGCGGAAAAAAAAGTCGTGCCATTTTTGTGTCATGACACGTATAGGGGCAAAGAAAAGTCGTGCCATTTTTGTCTCATGACACGTATAGGGGCATTTGACAAAAAAACCTATTTCTACTGCATCGAATCGATGCAGTAGAATAGTTTTTTTTTTCAAATGCCCCTATACGTGTCATGACACAAAAATGGCACGACTTTTTTTGCCCCTATGCGTGTCACTCACAGTCAAGGGGTTAACCTTCGTAACGTCTTGAATATATGACAATTTTCTAGACTTTTGGGAATCATAAAGTACAGACCTACTGATGGAACCAAACTTTTGTACACGAATGTATGTGTTGGAGGGTTCGGCATCGAAGGAACCGACGACACAAGACATCTCGCAAGAACCACGAGGAACTTGTACAAATGCTGCAGCGTGCCAGAACCAACATATTCTGTAACATAGAAAATAATAAAGTATTTAATCAAAGAGAAAACTGGTATATTGTACGGCGGTAGAAAAAATCGATTTTTTAAATAATAATACATGTGAAGAATAGACCATTTATTTCATACAAGTGCAACGTACCGTATAACGCCAAGTCTAGCTTTTCAGACGGGGTTCCACCTTTTTAATAACTGCTCGACGTGGCCCCCTTCCTGGTCGATGCAGAGCTCTAATCTTTTCGTGATATTGGTCCTGGTACGCTGCAACATTCGCGGCGTTATTGACGCAAACGCCTCCCTGATGCGTTCCTGCATATCTTCCCGTGTCGTCGGCTCGGTCTTATAGACTATCTCCTTGATCTTTCCCCACACGACAAAATCGAGTGGGGTCAGGTCCGGAGATCTCGCCGGCCACGGAACCGTTCCACGTATTCCGATGATACGATTCGGGAATCGTTCGCGAAGCATCGTTAACGGTATTCTCGCCGTATGAGCAGGGTGCCCATCCTGCTGCCACCACATCCTCAGTCGTGTATCCAAAGGTACATCTTCCAAAAGCACCGGCAGAATATTTTCTAAAAATTCTGCGTATACTTCGCTATTCATATTCCCGTCAAAACACCATGAGCCGATAATTCTGTCATTCAGGATGCCCGCCCATACATTCACTCTCCACTGTTCTTGTCTTGGCACTTGAATGGTCCATCCGGGATTTTCAGGTGCCCATTGTCGAACATTTTGCCGATTGATGATTCCCCGCTTAGTGAAGCCAGATTCGTCCGTAAACAACACGTCCCTAAAAAAATTGGGGTCATCTCGAAGTTGTTCAAGACCCCAGACGCAAAATTCTAGACGTCGTTCATGGTCCAATACCGTTAGATGTTGGACTTTTTGTGGCTTGTATGGATAGTTGACAATCCTCACAATTCTTCGCACAGTTTCTCGATGCATGTCTATACAACGAGAACGAAAGAAACAATAGTTACGAGAGAGTTAGTCAAAATTCTTAAAACGCGATTTCTCAAGGTAGATACATTAGGGTGCGCGGGAGAAAATCGATATTTTTTTCGGTTGCATCCACCAAAAAAAGGTGAATTAAGGTAAAAAAAGAAAAATCGTCGAAGGAGAGCTAAAAAAATTATTTCGAACCGCGCATTGCATTTGAATACTTTCCATAAGAATAACACAGGAAAACATTGGCACTTCTGAACGTCGTAGTAAAACTCTTCAGAAAAAAATCTCACGAGAATGTCATTAAGATAATCTGACAGAGAATTGAACTTCCTACAAAAAAAGTTCCCACGAACAATTAGCTTAGAACAACCGTTCAAGTGGTATCGCTGTCTGAAATTAAATTTTATTATTTCAGCGACGTGCGCGCCATAGCACACGCTGCCACCTGGCGGCAGCATACGGTAGCTCGTAGTGCAAAATTACAAGCTTCACACTAGCGCCACGAACGAGAAACCGCGACATTTTTCCCCCATTTTGGCTGCTACAACATTTCATTCGTTATTGCGAAGTGAATCCTGTAGTAGGGGAGGCTGCCTCGAAAAAATTAGCTAGTCACTTGTGGTACTTTAACGAGAAAAATGTTGCTTTGTCGTTTTTCGACAATGCTGTGCCGATAAGTGTGAATGCAAAAATCGTACAAGTTCCGCAATCTCGAGAAAAATCCGAAAATCCTACCGAGTGAGTAATTGTTAAAAAAAATGATTGGGAAATGTTGCTGAAAAAATACATATTCGATTTCGTTACCCAAGAATCCTTATTTCTTTTCCAGCAATTCAATTTACCTCATGATTTTTTGAGAGTAAATATTGAATTATGGCCGGAAAATGCCACTTATTTGAGTTGCTTAGATTTTTTTTTTAATTCAAAAGTCCTTAATAACGTAGCCGAACGTGGTGTCACTTTGATAGAAGCATATAACGGTTCATTAACAAAAAACGAAGAGCAGCTACAATATTTATTGGGCGTAGTGCAAAATCATTGACAGAAATACCCTAATTGCAACAAACAGACTCTTAAAAAAAGGAACGATGATTATCAAGCATTATAATGTAAAAAAAAATTATTTTATCTTATTAAACCAAATTCATTGAACAAAACTTTACGAAACACGCTCAATGATGGACGTCGTTTCTTTTATATTTCTTGTTGTACTTGATTCTTTTTTGTATCAGAGAAATATTTTGAGAACGATTCCAAGCAAATTGTATGTTAGAGCAGAACATTCTCTAAAAAAAAACCCAAAAAGTTTTTTGTAAAGCGAAAAATTCGATTTTGACAGCCTTTTAAATTATTATTTTTTCTATCAATTCAATTTCAGACAGCGATTCCACTTAAACGGTTGTTGTGAGCTAATTTTTCGTAGAAACGTTTTTGCTGGAAATTCGATTCTCCATGAGAATATGTTAATGACATCTTTGTGTGATTTTTTTTCTGACGAGTTGCACTACCACATTCAGAAATCCCAATATTTTTCTCGGTTATTCTTATGGAAAATATTCAAATGCAATGCGCCATTCGAAATAATTTTTTTTTGAGCTCTCCTTTGAGGATTCTTCTTTTTTTTTTACCTTAATACTGCCCTGTATACTTCTGATTCCGTCATACACAAACTTTTTCATTAAAGTTTCTACACTATAGTCTCAGAAGTATCAGCCTTTCGCTCACTGGTCGATTCGCCAATCGGTGCACGGCTAAGCGGTCACCACTGCCAGTATCAGCAGTGCGTAGCGCTGCTAACTGCAGTTTACCGCCGCGGCCGAACCCCGATTCACGAGCGTCGGTCAAGGATAAAATATTTTAATCGTAAAATAAAAGCATCAAGCTCTGCGTGTATTAATTCGACAGACTGATGTTCATTTTTTTTTATTAAAAACAACCACCGATAAGAAAACGGATTTCGAAAATTTGTGAGGTTATGTCGATCTTCTATATGCCCTCAAATATCCTCCAAACAACTTAAGCTTAAAGTCTCCAGTTTTGACTCCTAGCAATTCAAATGCCTAATAATGAACATTTTTCGATAAGTCACATGAAAAACAAAGAAAAATCATTTCACCTAATCTTTTTTTCCAATTCAAGTTTCGGAACATGCTGTCTCTTGCTTTTGGGTAAAAAAGAGGACTGTAACATCTTAACTTCCTTGAGGCCGTCGTCTAATGCCATGAGCCGAAAAAATTAATTGTTTTTTTTTTCATTTTCTAAAAGTATAATTTTTTGAGAATAGTTTCGTTTTTTAGCAATTGAAAAATTTCGATATTCAGCCGGGTTATAGCCGTTTGTAGGGGTCGCGTCAACAGGAATAACCGACTACCTGCCCCAAACCCAAACAAACCTAAATAAGAGAGGCCTGAGGTGCGCCAAGATCATAATCGTCAAATATCAATGAACTCTTTAAGCAAGGAGAAGGTATGGTTTCGTAGGAACGCAGACTGAGTGTAAGTTTAAAGCTTTTATCATATGTGTGCATGTACCATTCTTCAAACTTTAATTCGTTTTCTCAAAATTAGATTTATTAACTTTTTGGGCAAGATATTTTGAAACCTAATTGAATCTACCACCTGCGATCTACACTAGCAAGGAGACCTCACAGACTGTCACTCACGGATTTTGATAACTCTCAAATATGTTGTAGAGGGACCTACCCTGAGTACCTGAGTAACGGGATTTTATACAACGCTCTTTAGTTTTCGAGAAGAAACGTTCGAAAGTTTAGCTGGTAGCCACCATACCGGTACGGTTGCACCTTTGTCGAACCAGCGGGCGTGGCCCAGTGGGCAAGGTTCCAGGCTCTGACGCTCGAGGTCCGGGGTTTGAATCCCGTGATGGCGTTTTTATTTAAAAAAATATAAATAAATTCGATGAATGATGCAAAACCGTATAATTATTTATTATTATTTTATTAAGTAATTAATTTTTTAAATTTTTTACTTTCCATTTTTGTAGGCACAAAAATTAAAGGATGTTAAAAAGATACGATATTTTTCACTCATTTTCAAAAGGCTGTGACTCTGTGAAAAATGGTCTACAGCAAAAACAAAAAAAGCAAATCGAAGCTCCAAGTCTCTGATGTTGAGATCCTGAGATCAAATATTTTTATCGTTGGCAATTTACGAGTAATCTTTTAAAAACCAGCGGGAACGAATGTTTCCAAATCTTTGCTCTCCTTTCAAAAGGTGCACGGGCATCAATACATTTTTTTCAACGAATTCAAGAAAAATATTTTTTAGCTTGATACTTCTGCTTTAATTAGAGCGGTCGGAGAGCTTTGTATGATGATTTTTCGCCAAGTTATCGGTGTTCGAAGCAAAAATGACACTTTTGACTTTGATCATTAAGTCCCGAAGTAAAGGTCGTACAGAAAATCATGGGTGTTCTGAAAACTTGAGAGTATTTTTATACGTTGGTTTTATTGTTTATGCATGAAAAAAATGTCAATTGAAAAACATTGATTTAAAAAATTTGAAAAATGCTTCTTTATGATGTTTCCCTTAACATGGGATAAGTTTACAAATAATGAACACACGAAGGATCATTTTCATGTTTTTTTTTCACCTTGAAGTATTACGAAGAAACCTCATTAATAATTAACAATTTTTTAATCTGTAAAAACACGTGTTCTTTATTTCTTGTTTAATAAACCACGAAATCCCGAAATGTCTGCTGTCTGATGGTTTTCAAAAAAAAAATAAAAAATGACATCTATCACTAAAGGACGGCTCTAAACGAAATCGAATATTGGGGAGATCCACCTTATCTATCCTGTAAATTGTGGATACTCACTCATATCGCGAGCAAGACCTCGTGCACTTTGCATCGGGTTTGTCTCCATTGCCCGTAAACCTCCGCCGACCTCGGACCGGTAACAGTTGCCGCTCGCGGCCTTCTTGGCGCTTTTAGCACACCGTATTCTTGGATTGTCTGGGCAAGGCTATAAATATTTCATAATTTAACAATTATTGTCTCTAGCGACACCTTATAGACATATAGTAGACCAAAAAATTGAAGGAACGGAACATTTATTCCAACTTTTAGTATTTTCAAAAGCACTGTATATCCGTGAATAATGGGCGTATCGAGATGGAAAAATAGCATTTGCAAGTTTCAAGTTTCTAGTTATCAGATCTTGCGGAAAGAAATTTTTGTGACCGACCGTTATCGCGCAATCATAAGGAATAACGGGAAAGATTTTTTTCCAAATTTTAGTGTTTTATTTTTCAAGGGTCCACGTGCTAGGAAAAACTTTTTCCAGCAACTTCAATGCATAGTTCTGTTAGCTTGTTTATTTAGCTCCATTTTTGCTTTTTTGAATCTCTCTACGGCAATTTTTCGTTGAGATATCTGACAGAATGAAAAAAGTTCCTTTCGTCTTGGATCATCGATATCTCAGCAACCAATGATCGTACAAAAACTTTTCATTGATTTTTGGGAATTTTTTTCTTCACCCTCAATTCAGCACCACTTTGCAAATATTGACTAATTTTCCCAAGTTTTTTTAGCTTAAGGAGATTACGGTTCGTGACGAAGAGAAATCGATTTTTTTAAAATACATAATTTGCAGCTCGAAAGTGTTCAGAACACGTGAGTAAAAGGATATATTCGTACGCAAAGTATTCTAAAATTTACATTTCCCTGGAAACAGCATTTTGCAGCGCGCGGGGCGCTCTGCAGCTTCAACGGATGAACCGATACAGACGGATCTCCGTGCAATTAAAAGAAAATTCAATTTACGGGGCCATTAGGAAGCGATTTTGGTCGAAAAATGATTTAAAAGGGTTTTCATCCGTCGAAGCAAAAAAATTGGGTTTTTTTCAAACGGCTGCCATTTTTTCATACAGGGGTTTTTCAGAAAACAAAAAACGTAAAGGCCGCCCGAACTTAGTCTACTTTAATCATTTTCAACCCGTTTCTGTTTCGGATAAACTGGAAAGGCTTGGAGCGCCCCAGGCAGACCAAAGCACGACGTACATGGTTTCATTTGACGGGAGTTGGAGCCGCGATTTTTTCAGCGGAGACAAAAGCTGAAAAATTTACAGAGTTGATGCAGCAGTCTGCATATGGACTCTAGACTCTACACTACATTTTTGAATAACATTAAAATTTGTTCAATTTTATAAAAAATACTTGGCGTAGCTTAAATATTTTCATTCAAATAAGATGTCAAGCTACGCTGACTAATCTCTACGGACATGAAAGTTTACAAAGAGTCAATGCAGCGATCAGCGTATGAACTTTTGACTCTACGCAGATGTCTACCGAGAGACTGAAAAACTATGATCTTTAGACTACATAGACACATATTTTATAAAGAAAAAGAAAGAACTGTACAAATAGATCAAAAATTTTCCAATCCAAATCTTTATTTAATCCCGTAACGTCTATATTTTTTTGTATGCTATACGTCCAGTAAACTTGATTCTTTTTTTTATACGGTATGTTTTTTATGAACAAAAGAAATCGAATCTATTGAATGTCTATCTTAAAAACATTTTATACGTTACGAAATTAAATGAAGATTTCGATTGCACAATTACTGGTTACCATTAAAAAAAAACGACAAATTTAATCGAAACACAGTCAAATACGAAGATTATTAGGGAACTGCAAATTGGTCGTTATCAAATTTTATACATTCTGCAATGTTTTATAGATCTCATCATTAATGATGAGATCTATAAAACTTCTTCAGCAACTTCTGAATCGGAACAACAACGCAACGAAGAGCGTGACAAATATTCTAAGGAGATTTTTTACGCGGGACTTGGTGCTCAGGTTTACCGATAAAAAAATTGAAGGAAAAGTGTTGCTGAAAACAACAAATTTCGGAAGTTGCATAACAGGTATGTTTTTCAAGCTGTTCAAAATATTTTTTTGCTGTGTTTCTATGATATAATATAAATATAGATATATTACAATTTTTCGATTTATTTACAGCTGCGCTCACAAACTGCTAAACGCAGCAGGATGGAACTCCGATCAACGCAGATGCTGTGTTAAAAGCTGCAGGGAGTGCAATATCCAACGCAAAAGACTGAGATGGACGCAAAGGACACTAAGTAGTCGGAAAAACGATAACCCAGTTGTAGTTTTCCATTTTGTATGGTGTTCTTACCTTTCACGTTTTTGATTGATATTTTCATTCACCAAAAATGTATAAATGTTAATTATTTTTAGAATAAATTTAACACGCAATAATTCCATTTTTGCCATTTTATTTCAGCCTGTATTTACCCGTGATCCTTCCAAGATTCCTCAATGATTCCATGGGGAATCTATTTAGAGTAATTAAAGGATCCGGTTCTGGATCCCTAATGGAATCCAGTTTACGGATCTTACATTTAGTCTTAGAATCTGATCCGATATCGGACTAGACCCCGACTGGGAGCCCGGGATACAAGTCAGAATCCAGCTGTATTCCCTGCCAAAATTTCTGCACGGAATACTTTCTATACCCTTAAATTCTTCAACTGCATACCGTGTAAAACTTTGTCGCGAAGGAACGGGCTCGCCATGTTCGTCGCGGTAGATCCGGACAGCCGCACTAGAACTGTTTCCAGCACGGATAAGGCACGCGTGCATGTTAACGCGTCGTGCGTCAGCCATGGCTGTCAAACGATTGATAGAAAAATGCCGTGCAAGGAGTAGCAAAAAACAGATTAAGATCGATTTTTATATCATAATTGATAGTCATAGATACACGGGCTAGGCAACTTCATGTTGGCCGTTCATTGCGGAATATAGAATATGCGAAGACCGTTCTCGGACTATCGTCAGACTTCTCGCCCCAAACTTACCGATCCGATCGAGTAACTTACCGTCCGATCGAGGCCCCGGGAACCATTCCGAGCACCGATTTTATCTTTGTTAAATAAACAACGCTCCTAGCGTCGTTCTCGCGGCATCGTCAGACTTCTAGACCCAATCTTACCGGAAGTAAGATAAAATCGGAGACGAATTGGGGGCAGTAATGTCGGGAATGTCCGATCGAGGCCCCGGGAACCATTCTGAGCACCGATTTTATCTTTGTTAAATAAACAAAGCTCCTAGCGTCGTTCTCGCGGCATCGTCAGACTTCTAGACCCAATCTGACCGGAAGTAGAATAAAATCGGAGACGAATTCGGTGCAGTAATATCGGGAATGTCCGATCGAGGCCCCGGGAACCATTCCGAGCACCGATTTTATCTTTGTTAAATAAACAAAGCACCTAGCGTCGTTCTCGTGGTATCGTCAGACTTGTCGACCCAATCTGACCGGAAGTAGGATAAAATCGGAGACGAATTCAGGGCAGTAATGTCGGGAATGTCCGATCGAGGCCCCGGGAACCATTCCCAGTACCGATTTTATCTTTGTTAAATAAACAAAGCTCCTACCGTCGTTCTCGCGGCATCGTCAGACTTCTCGACCCAATCTGACCGGAAGTAGGATAAAATCGGAGACGAATTCGGAGCAGTAATGTCGGGAACGTCCGATCAAGGCTCCGAGAACCATTCTGAGCACCGATTTTATCTTTGTTTAATAAACAAAGCTCCTTCCGTCGTTCTCGCGGTATCGTCAGACTTCTCGACGAAATTTGACCGGAAGTAAGATAAAATCGGAGACGAATTGGGGGCAGTAATATCTGGAATGTCCGATCGAGGCCCCGGGAACCATTCCGAGCACCGATTTTATCTTGGTTAAATAAACAAAGCTCCTACCGTCGTTCTCGCGGCATCGTCAGACTTCTCGACCGAATCGGACTGGAAGTAGGATAAAATCGGAGACGAATTCGGGGCGGTAATATCGGAAATGTCCGATCGAGGCCCCGGAAACCATTCCGTACACCGATTTCATCTTTGTTTAATAAACAAAGCTCCTTCCGTCGTTCTCGCGGTATCGTCAGACTTTTCGACCAAATTTGACCGGAAGTAAGATAAAATCGGAGACGAATTCGGGGCAGAAATATCTGGAATGTCCGATCGAGGCCCCAGGAACCATTCCGAGCACCGATTTTATCTTTGTTAAATAAACAAAGGTCCTAGCGTCGTTCTCGCGGCATCGTCACACTTCTTGACCCAATCTGACCGGAAGTAAGATAAAATCGGAGATGAATTGGGGGTAGTAATATCGGGAATGTCCGATTGAGGCCGCGGGAACCATTACGAGCACCGATTTTATCTTTGTTAAATAAACAAAGCTCCTAGCGTCGTTCTCGCGGCATCGTCAGAGTTCTCGACCCAATCTGACTGGAATTAGGATAAAATCGGAGACGAATTCGGGGCAGTAATGTCGGGAATGTCCGATCAAGGCTCCGAGAACCATTCTGAGCACCGATTTTATCTTCGTTAAATAAACAAAGCTCCTACCGTCGTTCTCGCGGCATCGTCAGACTTCTCGACCCAATCTGACCGGAAGTAGGATAAAATCGGAGACGAATTCGGGGCAGTAATGTCGGGAATGTCCCATCAAGGCTCCGAGAACCATTCCCAGCACCGATTTTATCTTTGTTTAATAAACAAAGCTCCTTCCGTCGTTCTCGCGGTATCGTCAGATTTCTCGACCAAATTTGACCGGAAGTAAGATAAAATCGGAGACGAATTGGGGGCAGTAATATCTGGAATGTCCGATCGAGGCCCCGGGACCCATTCCGAGCACCGATTTTATCTTTGTTAAATAAACAAAGCTCTTACCGTCGTTCTCGCGGCATCGTCAGACTTCTCGACCCAATCTGACCGGTAGTAGGATAAAATCGGAGACGAATTCGGGGCAGTAATGTCGCGAATGTCCCATCAAGGCTCCGAGAACCATTCCGAGCACCGATTTTATCTTTGTTAAATAAACAAAGCTCCTATCGTCATTCTCACGGCATCGTCAGACTTCTCGACCGAATCTAACCGGAAGTAGGATGAAATCGGAGACCAATTCAGGGCGGTAATATCGGGAATGTCCGATCGAGGCCCCGGAAACCATTCCGAACACCGATTTTATCTTTGTTTAATAAACAAAGCTCCTTCCGTCGTTCTCGCGGTATCGTCAGACTTCTCGACCAAATTTGACCGGAAGTAAGATAAAATCGGAGACGAATTGGGAGCAGTAATATCTGGAATGTCCGATCGAGGCCCCGGGAACCATTCCGAGCACCGATTTTATCTTTGTTAAATAAACAAAGCTCCTACCGTCGTTCTCGCGGCATCGTCAGACTTCTCGACCGAATCTGACCGGAAGTAGGATAAAATCGGAGACGAATTCGGGGCGGTAATATCGGGAATGTCCGATCGAGGCCCCGGAAATCATTCCGAACACCGATTTTATCTTTGTTTAATAAACAAAGTTCCTTCCGTCGTTCTCGCTGCATCGTCAGACATCTCGACCCAATCTGACCGGAAGTAAGATAAAATCGGAGACGAATTCGAGGCAGTAATATTGAGAATGTCCGTTCGAGGCCCCGGGAATCATTCCGAGCACCGATTTTATCATTGTTAAATAAACAAAGCTCCTAGCGTCGTTCTCGCGGCATCGTCAGACTTCTCGACCCAATCTGACCGGTAGAGGGATAAAATCGGAGACGAATTCGGGGCAGTAATGTCGCGAATGTCCCATCAAGGCTCCGAGAACCATTCCGAGCACCGATTTTATCTTTGTTAAATAAACAAAGCTCCTATCGTCGTTCTCGCGGCATCGTCAGACTTCTCGACCGAATCTGACCGGAAGTAGGATAAAATCGGAGACGAATTCGGGGCGGTAATATCGGGAATGTCCGATCGAGGCCCCGGAAATCATTCCGAACACCGATTTTATCTTTGTTTAATAAACAAAGTTCCTTCCGTCGTTCTCGCGGCATCGTCAGACATCTCGACCCAATCTGACCGGAAGTAAGATAAAATCGGAGACGAATTCGAGGCAGTAATATTGAGAATGTCCGTTCGAGGCCCCGGGAATCATTCCGAGCACGGATTTTATCATTGTTAAATAAACAAAGCTCCTAGCGTCGTTCTCGCGGCATCGTCAGACTTCTCGATCCAATCTGACCGAAAGTAAGATAAAATCGGAGACGAATGCGGGGCAGTAATATCTGGAATGTCCGATCGTGGCCCCGGGAACCATTCCGAGCACCGATTTTATCTTTGTTAAATAAACAAAGCTCCTAGCGTCGTTCTCGCGGCATCGTCAGACTTCTCGACCCAATCTGACCGGAAGTAGGATAAAATCGGAGACGAATTCGGGGCAGTAATATCGAGAATGTCCGATCGAGGTCCCGGGAACTATTCCGAACACCGATTTTATCTTTGTTAAATAAACAAAGCTCCTAGTGTCGTTCTCGCGGCATCGTCAGACTTCTCGATCCAATCTGACTAGAAGTAGGATAAAATCAGAGACGAATTCGGGGCAGTAATATCTGGAATGTCCGATCGAGGCCCCGGGAACCATTCCGAGCACCGATTTTATCTTTGTTAAATAAACAAAGCTCCTAGCGTCGTTCTCGCGGCATCGTCAGACTTCTCGACCCAATCTGACCGGTAGAGGGATAAAATCGGAGACGAATTCGGGGCAGTAATGTCGCGAATATCCCATCAAGGCTCCGAGAACCATTCCGAGCACCGATTTTATCTTTGTTAAATAAACAAAGCTCCTATCGTCGTTCTCGCGGCATCGTCAGACTTCTCGACCGAATCTAACCGGAAGTAGGATAAAGTCGGAGACGAATTCAGGGCAGTAATATCTGGAATGTCCGATCGAGGCCCCGGGAACCATTCCGAGCACCGATTTTATCTTTGTTAAATAAACAAAGCTCCTACCGTCGTTCTCGCGGCATCGTCAGACTTCTCGACCGAATCTGACCGGAAGTAGGATAAAATCGAAGACGAATTCGGGGCGGTAATATCGGGAATGTCCGATCGAAGCCCCGGAAACCATTCCGAACACCGATTTTATCTTTGTTTAATAAACAAAGCTCCTTCCGTCGTTCTCGCGGCATCGTCAGACATCTCGACCCAATCTGACCGGAAGTAAGATAAAATCGGAGACGAATTCGAGGCAGTAATATTGAGAATGTCCGTTCGAGGCCCCGGGAATCATTCCGAGCACCGATTTTATCATTGTTAAATAAATAAAGCTCCTAGCGTCGTTCTCGCGGCATCGTCAGACTTCTCGATCCAATCTGACTGAAAGTAAGATAAAATCGGAGACGAATTCGTCCGATCGAGGTCCCGGGAACTATTCCGAGCACCGATTTTATCTTTGTTAAATAAACAAAGCTCCTAGTGTCGTTCTCGCGGCATCGTCAGACTTCTCGATCCAATCTGACCAGAAGTAGGATAAAATCAGAGACGAATTCGGGGCAGTAATATCTGGAATGTCCGATCGAGGCCCCGGGAACCATTCCGAGCACCGATTTTATCTTTGTTAAATAAACAGAGCTCCTAGCGTCGTTCTCGCGGCATCGTCAGACTTCTCGACCCAATCTGACCGGTAGTAGGATAAAATCGGAGACGAATTCGGGGCAGTAATGTCGCGAATGTCCCATCAAGGCTCCGAGAACCATTCCGAGCACCGATTTTATCTTTGTTAAATAAACAAAGCTCCTATCGTCGTTCTCGCGGCATCGTCAGACTTCTCGACCGAATCTAACCGGAAGTAGGATAAAATCGGAGACGAATTCAGTGCGGTAATATCGGGAATGTCCGAACGAGCGCGAGAACAATATTCGTGCGTTTGCGTGAATCACACTGCCGCGTGATTTCATTTCAACCAATTGCGACACTGAAGATCCGCAGTTGGCGTTCAATTTCACAGCTTCTGTGCACGCTGCGCACGACTGGAATCTTTTTAGCACCTTTTAGCACCTACTTTTTGCAAAAGTAACCTGGAAATTGCACCAAACAAGTTTCGAAAATTATTTTAAATACAAATACCCTGGTCCTAAAATAAAAGAACTCGCATCTCATGCAGAGGCGGATGCAGAATTTTTCTGGAAGGGGGCGGGGTGCTGGAGGCTAGATGGGCAAACATTACATTATTATTCTAGGACTCCTTGGGTTTGTTTGAATAGTCAATTTGGACCGTCTGGGGGAGGGGGGCACGTGCCCCCGTGCCTTCCCCACCGTGAATCCGCCCTTGATTCCATATCACCACGTATAATGTAAGCTAAATAAGTAAAGATAAGCCATGCAATATTTTGCACACTACACGAAGCGTTGATGTTAGTGCAATGTACATAATGTCTACTTCTACAGTATCTACTTACGTTGTGTTAGATTTAGGAATATTTAAGTGTTAGTTTAAGGAAAATAAAGAGATTAATTTAAAATGGAAAACCTATCACGTAGTATGTAATACAATCGAGGATAGGAAAAAGTGCATAATCATGCTCGGAAGGAAGTTGGATGATATCGTTGGCCTCCCAGTCGTTGTGCTGTAATACGGCATCCAGTTTCTGCCGAATCTGCCCCTAATACTGCGCACTTTTGCCTTTGCGATTTTCGCCATAAATGCTTTTTAGCTCCGTGATAGAGATCAAGGTCGCCGGCTTGATATCTGACGAAACCGTACAATTGCCGTATTGTGGAGGCTTGATTACGCTGTATACTGGGTGACAATTATAAAGTGGCCACCCCCTTTTTTAAATTCGTGCGCGGCCATTTTGGGACGGCGAAGACGCGCTTTTGAAATGGTTTTTCGAGAACTCTTTGAAAAAAAATATAGCGCCTATGTGGGAAAAGTATATTCCACCAAAAAAAAATATTTTTTTCTGGTTAAAACTAAAAATGGCATTCCGGGCTTACAGAAGCAAAGTGGGCTTGATTCTGAACACGTAGGGCCCGGTTGAGGGCCTCAAAAAAATGGTACCATTGAGAAAAAGAACGTTAAAAAATCAATATCGAACGATAGCTCAAACTGAATTCCGAGGAACGGCGGAGCTGGAATGGCCGGGAACGGAGTGGGCGTTGGAGCATTCGCCGCTATCTTCTTGACGTGGCTGTCATGAGGTTGCAGAAGTCACCGAGAGATGTCGGGTCGTGGCTGACGTTACGATGACAGGCGTTCGAGTGTGCAAGTGTAACGTGGAATATGGATGTCGAACGGGCTTCATTTGTTTGCAGGTCCCGCGGAATCGGCGAAGAAGAAATTCGAAAGCACCTAAAAGCCCTGGCGATGAGTCAATAATTAAACGAGCGATTGTTGTGAGACACTCGACGACTGGCCTAACGATTCGAGCCGCGCCGGGTGGTTGTACCGTTTGGGAACGTAAAGAAAGCGGTTTTCCCGAAATCTGGTTTAAGGGGTCAATTAAGTTCACCTTAGAGTTTTACGGCAAGAGGAGGCGGAAACCGGTTCAGAGGACTTCCTTCAAACGGGACGAACGTTTCGTTTTTGGGTGTGAAAAAGCTCCTTAGTGAGATGTTGATTATCGACAAAAAATGTTAAGGGGTTCACGCTGAAGAGGCATACGCGCGAATCTTATTTTGAGTCGAAGTAGAGAATTTTTACGACATAGCGTACATTTATCGAGTTGTGCGGTGGCAGTTGAAGCTTGAACGAAAACTCGCCTTTGGGAAACCGCATTTAAGGGGCAAAATTAAGAAGAAATACGGCATTCGCGATTTATCGTGGAACGGGTTTAATGGGTTTGTGAAAATACGGAATAGAATCAATCTACTCTTTTTAGATGCAAAATAGCGACTTAACTATGCCTCGAGTCCGGAACGTCACACAGTGGGGCAGAATCCCAAAAAGCTGGCCAAAAGTCAAATTTTTGAGTTGTATATATTCGTCTATATATGTTCAGATCTTGTTTACTGATAGTCCTAGGACGAAATTCCGGACCGGGCAGGTTTATACCTGCTCTAGGGTCGCCTCGACATCAGTCGACATTCAGCCGCCGTTCGGTACGCATTAAACAAGCGTACGCGTCGAAAAATTCTTGCCTGTTTCGAAGTGCTGTGAAACGGACGAAACTGTCTCAATTTTAATTCTGCAAAATGGAAAAACTTTCTGAAGGTATGCAGAAAATATAATTATGCACAGTTATTGCTTATTTTATGTTTGAAATATCTAAATTTTGCAACAAGTAAACATAAAAAATTATACATTTTTTTTCGAAAATCGATTTTCTAAAGTAGTTTTAGAAATGTCTTCGCAAGTCTCGACCTTGTTTCAACAAGAAACTGACAGTGTACAGTACTAAATATAATATACTAAAAAACTGGCTGCTCAGGAGTGCTCAACGAATAGTTAGACTAATTTTTAGGGAGAAATACGTGGCGCGACATTAACGGACGTGTGAATGTATTCCATTGATTATTACGTTACAGCGCGTTGGTATATTTTCTGTCTATTAACATAGATTAATATTTATTTATCAATTCCATTTGTAGTATGTTCATTTATTGATTAATATTCATAGATCATTTAAATTTTAATACAGTAATTTATTATTCTAAATGTACTATTTACGAAAATCTCAACATTTTATAAAATATTCCTGCAAGAACTCTCAGTAGCTAGAACTGTGTTTCCCCCATGTTTGTACGGCGTAACGGTTTTCGGTAGTAAAGGTGTATTAGTGTATACGTACATAGTGTATACGTAGTGTAGACGGCGATTCGGCAAGGACTGACGAGGGGCTCCTAGAGCAGCCATGTATGAAAGAAAGGAGCCCGCCTGCTGTTCAGGCTTTATTATACCTGTTGTATACTGACACAGAGGTGATTCTCGTAAAGACAGATTTCATGTAATTTCGGTTTTTTTTTCGTGCAGAATGTATGTAAATATATTTGTTAATCATTTATATCATAAATATTCGTTTTCTTTATAAATATAAAATCATTTTTAGTAGTAATAAATTATTTTTGTACATTTCGAGTCAGAACACCGAATATAGTTTTGTTAAGTATAAAATGATTTCAAAATAATGTCATTCAATTTTGTACATGTTTATATTGGTATTTTACAGAGTCTTCCCAATCTTCAAATATGGAATTATCAAGAAGAGATGTTTTTTTCATGGTGAAAGACAGTTTAAAAAACGAACAGAAATTCGTTATTGGAGTTTTGAAAGATGCAATTTTCAAGAAAACAGAACATGTGATACAAGTAGACGAGGATGAAAAGTCATTAGGACTGTTATTTGCAAATTTTCGATCCAGATGGAAAGCAGAAAATAGAGGCCAAGAAAAGTTTCTAAAAAATAATGAAGAATGGTTGAATGGCACCGTATGTTTTTCAACATTATCCGATACTGAATGCACAACATCAACATCTGAGAAGATTGTGAAGAATGATGAAAAAGGAACATCTGGACGACCTTCGAAATCCTTTGCTTCATCCAGCGATAGATCTAAGAGGCGAAAGAGTGAAGAAATACGTTCTACTTTATCTACAGAAGAATTGACGTATGCTGCTCAAATGAGTTTAAGGACTTCTGGTCAAGTGGATGCTGCTCAAGTTCTTAAAGATGTCACATTAACCAGCCCAACAAGAGCCTCAAAATATATAGCTGCTGTTCGGTCAAAAAATGAGACACCTTTAACCCCAGACGAAGCACTTTCTTTGATGATCGAGAAAGGAGAATCAAAGCGCTCTTATCAGCTATCAAGAAATGCAGCTAGAGCACGTAAATGCAAATTATACCCATCATACCATGAAGTAGAAAAAGCAAAAAATCGTTGTTATCCATCAGTTGTGTACATGAATATTACTGAGTCGTGCGCACAAATTAAACTACAGGCTTTACTTGATCATACCACATACAGAATTATACAACTTCAGGCTGATGTCATCGATACTCTAAATTCTGAAATTCTGCAAAAATTAGTACTTCACTGTAAATGGGGATGTGATGGAAGCAGCGGTCAAAGTGTTTATAAGCAAAAATTTGATGAGGCTGGAAAATCTGATGAAAGCATTTTTTATACTTCTCTGGTACCTTTGCAATTAATCTACAACAATCACGAGACGGATGAAGGAACTATTGTGTGGAAAAATCCTAGACCTTCATCTCCTCGATTCTGCAGACCAATACGATTGCAGTTTGTACATGAAGATGTACAATCAACATTGAAAGAAGTTACCGACATTGAACAGCAGATTGCGGGTCTTGCACCATACACTACTGAACAAAATGAAAAATCAATTTCAGTAACCTATTGTATGTCGTTTACGATGATAGACGGCAAAGTGTGTAACGCTGTAACCGGTACCACTTCTGCACAACGCTGCTTCCTGTGCAAAGCCACCTCTAAAGATTTTAATAACATCGACAAAATTATAAAAATGGACATTACTACAGATAATTTAAGATTTGGCATATCTACATTACATGCGTGGATTCGTTTTTTCGAGTGCTGTTTGCATTTGTCGTATAAGCTCACAACTCAAAAGTGGCAAGCTCGTGAAGAGGAAGTGAAAAAGATTGTGAAAGTACGCAAGGAAGACATACAGACTCAATTTAAGACAACACTGGGGCTTATCGTTGATCGACCAAAGCCAGGATATGGCAGCTCAAACGATGGAAATACCGCCCGCCGCTTTTTCGAAAATGCTAATATATCTGCTGAAATAACAGGAGTCGATGAAAATTTAATTCACCGATTTCATGTTATTTTGCAGGCAATTTCGAGCGGGTATGATATAGACGAAGAAAAATTCAAAGACTATTGTGTAAATACTGCCCGTTTATTCGTTGCTTTATATCCATGGTATTACATGCCAACATCTGTGCACAAAGTGTTGATGCACGGAGCAGAAATTGTAAAATATGCCCTTTTACCGATCGGACAACTTTCTGAAAAGGCCCAAGAGTCACGCAATAAGGACATAAAGAACTACAGGTTACATCATTCAAGAAAATGCTCTCGAGAATCGAATATGAGAGACATTTTCTATAGGCTCTTAGTATCATCAGATCCATTTCTCTCAAGTATCAGGAAATTGCCCCAGAGACCGGCGAAATCTTTACATAAAGAAGCTATAGAAATGTTAAAACAACCTGAAGTCACCAGACAAGAGATAAGGAACGATTCCGATTTGGATACAAGTGGGTCAACATCAGAATCCGAATCGAATGATTCCAACATTGAAGATGACATACAAGATTTTTGTTACTAGAAGTAAATAACAGATATTTGATTTATTGCAAATTTTGTACTCAAGAAATTGTTCAAAAATAAAAACATGGCTCAAGAGATTTTCTACTCATTTAAACCTAAAAATATTATGAAACATTTTCTATTAAAAAATATTTAAAAATTGAACATTTTTGTGGAATCGTCTATATATCGCGTCTGCTATTTTGAAAATTAACATTCCTATAACAAATTCGTAATCAGCGATCCCAAAAACCCTTAAGAAATATGATTGGGTATTTTTTACTGAATTATTTGACTAATTGGTTGAATTATGTCCGCCATTTTAGGTCCGCCATTTTGAAAATCGTAATTCTGATAACAGATTCGTATTCAGCGACCCCGAAAACCCCCGAGAAGAGAATTGGAGATCATTTTGGACACTTTCCGAATTTTGGCCAGCTTTTTGGGATTCTGCCCCACTGTGCGACGCTCGGACATCTTCGGCAAGAGCCGAGCGGGGTCGAAGTTTCCCGACCATGCCTTCGGCCGCTACACCAACACATGGACGCTGAGCACGTTCATGTGCGGCCAAGCCGAAACGAAGGCTTCGAGGGAAAAAGCAATCTGAGCACGACTCGCGCGTGACGTCACCCGACGGCACGCGCGAGGCTTTTAGATGATTTCAATGCTTATTTAGCTTTTGATTCTCTGCGTTATTAAGGTATACAAAAAAATGTATCGCGCACTCTGATCGCTTATTTTTGTAGATTATACGTTAATTTGAATATAATAATAAATCTAAATTACAACTAATTTATCTTCTAAAAAATTGTTTACGCTTTACTCACACCCGTCCTTATGCCAAATAAATTATAATTCATAAAAGTAAGCGAAAATATATTTATATTCGTATTATTATATTAATTCTCATACTTTCATCAAGCGATAAAGCATTATCCCCAAAAACAAGCCAATCATCCATCCGGCCGCGAATCGTAAGTACCAGAAAGTGCACAAATTCTACAAGCGATGAGATGGTCCCGTTGGTAGCGTTCCTGGCTTCGGTTCGCAGGGGCCCCTAGGGCAAATTTTTCTTCAAATTTTTCATAATTTCTCATATTTTAACCATATTTGAGATTTTCGGATTACAGGCGTCATATTAGCAATGTCCATTCGGGTCCCCCAGAATGAGAACAATTATTGCTTTTATCTTTTTTATTAACAAATGCGCCTGTAATCATCCCCAAATCTTCGTCATTTTATTCGATGCGATATGACAGAAAGAAAGGTAAAAGCAGAGAAGAACTCGATGCCGTCATATCAGGCCTGTCCAATTGGGTGCCGCAGAATCGACACAACCATTGCTTTTACCTTTATTTATTAACAAATGCGCCTGTTATCATCCCCAAATCTTCGTCATTTTATTCGATGCGGTATGACTGAAAGAAAGGTAAAAGCAGAGAAGAACTCGATGCCGTCATATTAGCAATGTCCATTCGGGTCGCCCAGATTCATCACAATCACTGCTTTTACCTTTTTTTATTAACAAATGCGCCTGAAATCATCCTCAAATCGTCGTCATAGTATTTGAAGCAATATGACAGAAATAAAGGTAAAAGCAGAGAAGAACTCAATGCCGTCATATTAGTAATATCCATTCGGGTCCCCCAGATTCATCACAATCATTGCTTTTACCTTTTTTTATTAACAAATGCGCCTGAAATCATCGTCAAATTGTCGTCATTGTATTTGAAGCAATATGACAGAAATAAAGGTAAAAGCAGAGAAGAACTCGACGCCGTCATATTAGTACTGTCCATTCGGGTCCCCCAGAATCGGCACAATCATTGCTTTTATCTTTTTTTTTATTAACAAATGCGCCTGAAATCATCCTCAAATCGTCGTTAGTGTATTTGATGCGATATGAGAGAAAGAAAGGTAAAAGCAGAGAAGAACTCGATGCCGTCATATCAGGCTTGTCCAATTGGGTCACCCAGAATCGACACAATCATTGCTTTTACCTTTGTTTATTAACAAATGCGCCTGTTATCATCCCCAAATCTTCGTCATTTTATTCGATGCGATATGACTGAAAGAAAGGTAAAAGCAGAGAAGAACTCGATGCCGTCATATCAGGCATGTCCAATCAGGTACCCCAGAATCATCACAATCATTGCTTTTATTTTTATTAATAAATGCGCTTATAATCGTCGTCCATGTGGCGTATCGAATTCCCCAGAATCACCATCACCATTGCTTTTACCTTTGTCAATCAACAAATGCGCTTGAAACCGTCCACGGAGCGTCTCGATACCCTTTGACGCAAAATAACCGAAAGTAAGGTAAAAGCGAACATAAGCTCGGGACAGTCATATCGGGGATTTCCGAACCCATCCCCCAGAACCATAATCATCATTATGGAATAACTGGTTTACGCCTTCAGAACCATCGCAGTATTAATTATTTATTGCGTAGATAGAAATCGAATCGGCGCTCCAGGTAGAGGCACGGTCAACTTGTCTGAAAAAAATACCAAACTTGTTTTTGTTCCGATGTTCGGTACTTTTCAATTAATCATTAAAAACACCTTTTTCCAGTACGTAGTTGTGTTTTCATTTACGTCTTGTGAACGCAAAAAAGACAAAGACACGTACTGTAGATTTTTATTCGAATCGAAATGTTAAATAACTCTAGAGATAATCGCTCGCCGTCTCGAATCATGATTTTGCACATCCAAAATGGCAAACAATCATGGCCGGCGATATCACGTAATATCAAATCACGCGCCAAACAGTGCATTTCGGCAAACCTTCAACGCGCGTGCTCCCCATTTGCCCAAGATGTCAGAAATTAATAGCAGACGATTGATGAAACGTCAAATCACGCGTCAAATTTGGCGTTTCGACGACAGTTCGACGTGTGTGCGCTAAATCTGCATATCCAAGATGGTATCAGCTGACAATATCAGCTGACTAATCCGAAACGTCAAATAACGCGTTTTGACGTTTGACGATGCGTTCGGACCGAACCGCGTAGCGTGCTCTCCGAACCCGAGTTCAGAGCGCGCTCGAAACGTGGCAAATGTCCACATTACGCACACGCGCGTGTGCACTCGTGCATCCTCATGCACGCACACGCTCACACAATGCTCGCAGTAATGAATGTGGGAAAAATAATACACGTAATAGGAAAAAGTCTGTAAATTTTCCCTAATCTGTGTTAAAGTTTTTTTTTTCAAAATGATGTGTCCAAGAGCTGGAAACGAATTCCAAATTATTCAAAATATTATTTGCAGTACATGGAATTTTCGAACTTTTTCGAAATTGACCATATTCTCTGCAATGGACTCGGATGAGTACAAATTCAGATCCCTTAGCTCATTTGCGGGTCAAGGGATTCTCAACCACCTTCGTGTGACAGCCGAACATTCGGAAGTTGCAGCTGTAACAACCAAGCTAGGACATCCCATAGCACGATCGCGTCTGACTTAAATCGCTTGTTTCACGCAAATTGCCACTTTACGGCGTATTTTTAACAATTTTTTCCACCATGATGGCGGGCGCAAATCAAGTTTTCCGGAGTGCATTGTATGCGGAATTTAAAAAACTTCAATCTCATGTGCTCGGAATGTATTTTGCGTTTTTTTTCGCAATGCCTTATTTCTTCTGGCGTACATTTTTCAAGACAAAAATCTGCCGTATTTTTTTTCGAAAAACCATTCAAAATCATATTTTTTTCAGACCCAAAATCTTCGCGCAAGGCCCTCAAAAAAAGCATGGCCACATTATAATTGTCACCCTGTATAACAACATATGCGAGATGTAACTAGAAGCTTCAGTCGCGGAAAATCAATTTTTTTTTATTAGACCTGTACCATACAACATTCGATTCTTTTCCTATCTTCCCCTCTGCCGATCTATTGAGACTAATATTTTTGTTCAACTATTAGATACTTTTAGAACGCGAAAGAACAGATGTCAGAATGAAGCGAACACTTCGGACGCACGAAATAATTTTTTTGATCGGAAGTATTTATTGAATTGATTTGGAGTGATTATGGAAATACATTCGATTTTATGGCAATTTTCGTGTCCAAGTGCGGCAGCGACTCGATAATAGTGTGCGGTTTTACGTGCGCACATTTTATTTTAACCGGCCCCGTTATTCGGGGATATCTATACATTCATAACATGCTCGTCGTTCTCGCGAGGTCGTATTATTGGTGTGTACGACAATTTTCGACAAAAGCTAGCGATGATCGGCATTTGTTTCTCGATGGGCTCGTCGCGAGCATTCATTCTCGGCGTAACCATCATGGCCGAGGAAAGGCGTGTTAGAATGCACGCGGTAATAGCGCGATCGAATGGAAACTATTCGATGTGCGAGCGCCTGTATCGCGAAGAATACGGCGACCCGACTCCTTCGCGGCAAAGTTTTCGACGGTACGTATATATTACGGGATCCAAAACGTGTAACTTTGTGGATCTCGACTACATTGAGTTTCGGGGCTGACTACATTGAGTGAGTCGGGAATGAGTACATTGAGTGAGAATCTTTCTGCAAAAGACTTGCAGAGACCATCGCAGAGCACGGCACGTTAAAAGCTCCGCGGAGACGGCGCGTGAAGCCAGTCACCGACGAAGTCCGGGCACCCGTACTCCAGGCCATCGAGGAAAACCCCGTGCAGAGTGCAAGAGGCCTCGCTCGTGCATTAGGTGCGTACAATGACAAAAACTTGCACAGTAGCTTCCCCACTTTCCCCAAGCGAAATTTGCATTTTTTTTTCTTTATAATTCTTGAAAGTGCCCATATTAAAAGACATTTTGGTGAAATTTTTATTCACAAGTTCGAAAATTTACGGTGTTAGAGTCACTTTAGTGGAATCAGTTAGCGCGACCGGTTACTGCCCCCAGTCCCTACAGGTGTGGCATCGTTCACAATAGATAAAGCGCAGGCTCTTATTATTTTGTGAAATATAATAAAGATGAAGAAACGTCTAATCGCCAATCGCGCGTCGCTAGATACTTTAATGTTAGTATCAATATTCTAGAAAAAAAATATAACTTTGTATAAAAAAAAAACGGAACGAAAACTTTTCATATAAGCACTTCTTTCGACCTTCTCCCAGCGAATACTCGAAAACTTATCAACCGATTTTCAACTCTTTTTTGAAATTTTTGTAATCGCGGTGACTACGGTTGCACGTAGCCGATTTTGTACATTTTGATAATTACTATTTTTAAAGACTACTTCAATACAAAAAAGTAGGGGCGCGCGGGTACTCGATTTGATCGGGTACCCGACGGGTTACGTTTTTGCATTACCCGTCACTATCGGGTATCCGAATTCGGTTATCGGGTACTTTTAAATTTTGGGTACTCGTAAACGTCGAGTACTCTTAAACTTCGGGTGTTCGTGAACGACTCTAAGATCCGTATCTATTATTTATATTTATATTTATTTTTTATCTAGGCGTATCGATCAAATAATAGGAGAAAACGAAAAATCGAAGGCGATAAAACGAATAAATGATTATACTGTAAACATCTTTTTTCGTCTCACTTTTCCATTCTGCGTGCGTGCGTGCGTGCGTGGATGCATGCGCGCGCGCGTGTGTGTGTGTTTGTGTTTGTGTGTTACGGCGGAGTGAAAAACGGCCAATTTTGGCGTACCGTATCGTAATAGCGCGGGAAAGTTGCGTTTTGCCATCACTGCAAAGTGGGCGAAGGGAAAAAATGTACAATCAATATTTTTCCTTCCGGCAAACGCCTTAAAGTTTTGAATTTTTAACCTGGGTTTTAAATGGAGAAAAAATCCCCAACGGACCAAGATTCAACGCCCTGCGTTTATTCGAAGCGAGAAAAATGTAGCTTCCATTTGACGTTTAAAAATTGAAAATATCTTGATTACTTTCGGAGACATAAGCGTTTGAAGAACAAGTTTTTTCTGGGAAAAAAATTAAAAAGGGACCAAAAATTAAATTCAGAAGAATGAGTCGCCGAAATGACCAGTTAGCACTACACAGAAGTAATAACAATTCGACGAAGAATCTTGCCTTTATTCGGTATTTCGGCAGTGAAATATCGCGATATTTCCTGAAATGCGAGTGTCGTAAAAGAGGTTTGCCGGAAAAAATTATAAATATACACATAACAAAAGTACTAAAATTATTAAATCAATTATTTGTATTTCTTATGAATTCCAACCTATCGGTGAAGGGTAGAGCTGGGGTCTATTTTGTCCGTTTTGGTACGTTTTCGTGGTGATATCTACTATGAAACGAAATTTGAAATTATGTTTCAGCAACAAAGCTTATCGAGTACCCGATATAATACGAGTGCCAGTGCAGCCAGATCGCGCGTAAAAGTTACCCCCTCTCTAGGCTCGTACGCGCCCATCATACAATCATAGTAGCGCGTGTCCGCGAGCGAGCGACGCTCGGACATCTTCGGCAAGAGCCGAGCGGGGTCGAAGTTTCCCGACCGCGCCTTCGGCAGTTACACCAACACATGGACGCTGAGCACGTTTATGTGCGGCCAAGCCGAAACGAAGGCTGCGAGGGAAAAAGCAATCTGAGCACGACTTGCGCGTGACGTCATCCGACGCCACGCGCGAGGCTTTTAGATGATTTCAATGCTTATTTAGCTCTTGATTCTCTGCGTTATTAATGTATACAATAAAATGTATCGCGCACTCTGATCGCTTATTGTGTTAGTTTATACGTTAATTTAAATATAATAATAAATCTAAATTACAACTTATTCATCTTCTGAAAAATTGTTTACGCTTTACTCACACTCGTCCTTATGCCAAATAAATTATAATTCATAAAAGTAAGCGGAAATATATTTATATTCGTATTATTATATTAATTCTCATACTTTCATCAAGCGACAAAGCATTATCCCCAAAAACAAGCCAATCATCCATCCGGCCGCGAATCGTAAGTACCAGAAAGTGCACATATTCTACTCATATACTTTCATCGAGCGATAAAGCATTATGATAATTCTTTATCGCTTCATGAAAATATATGAGCGGAAATATATTTATATTCGTATTATTATATTTATTCTCATATACTTTCATCAAGCGATAAAGCATTATGATAATGCTTTATCGCTTGATGCATATGAGAATGAATATAATAATACGAATATAAATATATTTCCGCTTACTTTTATGAATTACAATTTATTTGGCATAGGGCCGGGTGTAAGTAAAGCGCAAACAATTTTTTAGAAGATAAATAAGTTGTAATTTAGTTTTATTATTATATTTAAATTAACGTATACACTAATAAAATAAGCGGTCAGAGTGCGCGATACATTTTTCGACACTAAAAGATAACTAATTAAAATAATAATGATAACTAAGAAAAATAACGAATCAAATAAGAATTAATAGTATTAATAATTTAAAAAAAAAGCACTGAGCGCGGTGAACGATCCCGCGCCTCTGCGGACCGAAGCCAGAAACGCTACCAACGGGACCATCTCATCGCTTGGAGAAAATATGCACCTTCTGGGACTTACGATTCGCGGCCGGATACATTATGATAATCCTTGATAGCTTGACGAAAGTATATGGGAATGAATATAATAATACGAATATAAATATATTTCCGCTTACTTTTATGAATTACAATTTATTTGGCATAGGGACGGGTGTGAGTAAAGGGCAAACAATTTTTAGAAGATAAATAGGTTGTAATTTAGATTTATTATTATATTTAAATTAACGTACAAACTAATAAAATAAGCGGTCAGAGTGCGCGATAAATTTTTCGACACTATAAGATAACTAATTAAAATAATAATGATAACTAATAAAAATAACGCTGTGCGCAGGGAACGATCCCACGCCCCTAGTGCAAATTTTCTTCTGAAAAACTCCGATTTTTTCCGGAAAATTTTTCCGAATTTTTTCGAATATTTCATAATTTTAATTATGATCACGGGAAAATCTCGGAAATTAAATGAAGACTTTAAGGGGTAACACCACTGTAACGGCCTTACAGGTAGCGTATTTTTTGATATTTTCTTTTGGCGAAAGAAAATGTGATAAACAAATAATACTTGCGGTCTTTATTGAGCATATATTTAAGTATATTGCTATAAATTTTTATCCGAAAATCTTACAAACTGGCGACACTGTAGCAATTCTTCCGAAGCATGTCGAATCTCTGCGGCACGCAGTATAACTGTGCCCATTTTAATCTAAAAAAAAAGAATTTCGTTTTATTAAGTCTACATGAGTGTAGCTACTGAACCACGTAGGGAATTTTCGATAAGTTAATTTAAACAATATTTATTAACAAATAACTGTCCTAAAAAAATTGAACATTTTCAGTCACATACTCGGCAATTACTCAAAAATCAATATTTCTAAAATCCCCTACGTGATTTAGTAGCTACATCCATCTAGATTTAATTAAAAAAAATTATTTTGTCCAGATTAAAATTGGCACAAGTTATACTGCGTGCCGCAGAGCACCTTAAGTTCAACATGCCTCGGAAGAATTTGCTGCACTGTCGTCATTTTGTAATATTTTCCCATAACAGTTTTTTGCAATATACATCAATATATGCTTAATAATTACCCCAAGTATTATTTGTCTAAAACGCTTCGTGGCAGGCCGTTACAGTGGTCTTACGCCTTAAGGAAAATGACGTTTGCAAAAATTTCGGAAATTCATTATTTCTCAGAATTATAAGGGATCAAAAAATGTAATAATTTTTTTTTACGAAAATCTCATTTTTTTCATCTATAACTTTTCTCCGAATATCTCCGCAGCCGTTCACTCAGGTGATAGGGAAAAGGGAAATTTCCGAAAAAAAATAATAATAATACGTTTTTTTAACGAATATCTCATTTCTTTTCATCTTTAACTTTTCTCCGAATATCTCCGCAGCCTCAGGTCATAGGAAAAAGAGAAATTTCCGGAGAAATAAATGAGAAATCATGAATTTTCAGTAAAAAAAAATGTGTTTTTGGGAAATAGACCAGTACTTGAATGTGTTTTCAATTATTTTTTCTCCGAAAATCTCAAATATGGTTAAAATATGAGAAATTATGAAAAATTTGAAGAAAAATTTGCCCTAGGGGCCCCTGCGAACCGAAGCCAGGAACGCTACCAACGGGACCATCTCATCGCTTGTAGAATTTGTGCACTTTCTGGTACTTACGATTCGCGGCCGGATGGATGATTGGCTTGTTTTTGGGGATAATGCTTTATCGCTTGATGAAAGTATGAGAATTAATATAATAATACGAATATAAATATATTTTCGCTTACTTTTATGAATTATAATTTATTTGGCATAAGGACGGGTGTGAGTAAAGCGTAAACAATTTTTTAGAAGATAAATTAGTTGTAATTTAGATTTATTATTATATTCAAATTAACGTATAATCTACAAAAATAAGCGATCAGAGTGCGCGATACATTTTTTTGTATACCTTAATAACGCAGAGAATCAAAAGCTAAATAAGCATTGAAATCATCTAAAAGCCTCGCGCGTGCCGTCGGGTGACGTCACGCGCGAGTCGTGCTCAGATTGCTTTTTCCCTCGAAGCCTTCGTTTCGGCTTGGCCGCACATGAACGTGCTCAGCGTCCATGTGTTGGTGTAGCGGCCGAAGGCATGGTCGGGAAACTTCGACCCCGCTCGGCTCTTGCCGAAGATGTCCGAGCGTCGCTCGCTCACGGACATACGCTACTATGATTGTGTGATGGGCGCGTAAGAGACTAGAGAGGGGGTAACTTTTACGCGCGATCTGGCTGCACTGACGAGTTCTCGAAAAACTCGGGTAGTCGATAAAGTTCGAGCATGCCCGTCCGATCACGGGCCCCCGAAAAAATTCGGGTACTCAATCCGAATAATAGTCTAATTATCCTACCTGACTAGACCAATTCTGCTACCCGCACACTCCTACAAAAAGGGTCTTGAAAATAGACAAAAAATTCGAAACCGTCGGCGTTCTGTAAAAAAACAAACCGGAATTGAAAAAAAAACGGCTACGCATAAGGATAGCTACATTTGTATAGGTATTGATAAATTGTTGACTTTTCATTTACAGATAATCTTTCATAAAGACCACGATGATACAATGACGAGAAATTTGTTTTTCACCGTCATGTCAAAGCATACATCTCGATCAACTTTAAAGATTTTTTAATTTAAATTGGTATAATACTAGATGAATATATACTTCATATTTATGAAAAAAATCGTAATTGACGACAAAGCACCCAGTACGAACCGAAATTAAAGGGGCGGAGGGGAGTTCAGGTCACGCGTTACGGTTCTGTTTCTTGGGGGGGGGGGGGGGGGAGATTTGGGAAATTCAACGTTACGTAATTTATGTACGCTCCGTAATGAGGGAGAGAGAGACCTGCGATTAAAATAAGAGAGAATACGAGTGAATCAAAGAGAGATCGAGAGATAAAGAGAGAGAGATCGAGAGACAATGTGAGGGAGAGTGAGATAGGATACGAGAGAATCGGATAGAATCTGATAGGAGATCGAGAGAGAATGACAGAGAGCCAAATTCAAGTGTTTGAAAAAAAAAAATTGTTTCACTAAAGCGCGTAGCATTCATGGCGCTTTAGTGAAAGTGAGTTTCGACGGCCTCGCGATCTTAGCCGTAGAAAATAAAACCGCCTATGAGACGAGCTTTGATGAGGTAAAAGATTCTGCCGCGGAAAGGAAAGCTCGACGTGTAAAGCTCTAGCAAGATTAGATAGTGAAAATTGCTGTGACCTAAAGATTGGAGGTGTGTGTACAATCTGGCTTGTGCGTTGTCTACACTGGTTATATGCATTCTATGTTAATATCACACACAAGGAAAAGTTATTAGCAAATAGGTAATAAATGCCGCAAATGTATTTAAGGGTTCTTATTCCCGGTCACGAAAATCTCACCCAGTATATTTGTTTTGTGAGTTTTTCAAAATCATTAATCTCCAATGCTGAAGGGGGTGGGCGCCAATGTCAAGTTTTTGCCCCAGCTCGGATAAATCAAGGGGAGGGAGAGAGGGGGGGGATTGACAGTTACATATAGTCTGCACGTTTCTTTGTCTAGATGTGAACCGCGAAACGGTGCGAAAAATATTGCGGCAGCGGCGGTACCCATATCGAGCGCACCCGAGCCAAGAGCTGTACGCCGATGATCACGAGCGAAGGCTCGAATACTGCGCGTGGGCCCTTGGTCAGGAGGTACAAGACCCGAACTTCCTCAAATTTGTATTATTTACTGACGAGGCAGGGTTCACAAACCGCAAGATGGTCAACCGTCAAAACGTCCGGTACTGGGCTGAGGAAAATCCAGGATGGGTCATCGAAATCCCTCTGCAGAACCGTTGGCGGGTCAATGTGTGGGCCGGTGTTCTCAACGATAGAATTGTCGGTCCATGGTTTTTTGAGGGCAATATGGACAGCGTTAATTACGAAGAACTGTTAACAAACGTTCTCCCCGACCTTCTAGAAGACGTTCCTTTGGCCGTTCGGCTAAGAATGTGGTGGCAACAAGATGGACACCCGGCTCATACAGCACGAAACGTGCGAGCCATTCTGCGTCAGCGTTTTCCTAATCGGGTTCTCGCTTTACATGGAACGATCCCGTGGCCACCACGATCTCCCGATTTGACGCCCCTCGATTTTTTCGTATGGGGAACAATAAAAAACATTGTCTACAGGACAGAACCGACTACGGAAGACGATATGCGAGAGAGAATAAGGGGTGCATTTGCCTCGATAACACCACGTATGCTGCGGCGGACTAGAGCCAACATGACAAAAAGACTAGAATTATGCGTAGATAGAGAAGGGGCCCACATTGAGCACCTTATTAAGCGATGGAACCCATAATTCCATTTCTTCGGGAGGTGCTTAAGACGGAATGACACCTCATCGCGGTCGGTATGGTAGAGCAATTGTAGATACCCAAAAATCTCTGAAACGGCTCTTCAGATCCCGTCGAAACTTTGCCAAACGACGTCAAATAGATAGACGAACAGCTGTCTGCCCCTCAAATTTTCTGAATTTGAGAAAAAAACCGTAGATTGGCTTATGATAACCCGATCTACGTTTTTTTTCTCAAATTCAGAAAATTTGAGGGGCAGACAGCTGTTCGTCTATCTATTCTATTTCAAAATCAAACTGCACGACGGTTCTATGGAACACTGACCAGAAAAAAAATTATTCTCAATTTCTAAAGCTTCTGGCTACTTCTTCAACGTGTCTGTGTGTATACTGAAACTATCTAGTACGCTAAATAAATAATTAGACAACAAGCAGTCATCAATGCATCAGAGGCCAGGCTGCTGTAACGTCGTATTTTAAACTTTCGATCAAAAATATTATTTCGTGCGTCCGAAGTTTCTGGCTCCGTCTGACATTAATTATTTCGTATACTAAAAGTCGCTAGTAGTGGGAAAAAAATATTAGTATCGATAAAGCGGCAGCGAAGGGGATAGATAAAAAATTAAGTGTTGTATTGGACACCTCGTAGCAAAACAAAACGCGTGTGCCTGAATATGCTGCTGACTTTTTAGACCTATTTGTATGCGTACTAAAACTCTCCAGGAATTCAGAACAAACAATGAACAGCGATAAATTGTCCAGGCATGAGACAAGGGAGGAAAGGTACTCGTGCTCGATTGTTGTGTGGTGGGCCTTGACAAAAAAAAAATTATTTTGTCCGAAGGTATTGGCTTCATCTCACATACGTTTTTGTGTGCAGGAGAACTCGCCAGTATTTCAAAAACAAATATGGGACAACAGTAAATCGGCAAGGGACACGAGGATTGACACTGCTCGAATGTTGAATGGAATACTTTCCAGAAAAAAATCATTCTGTACGCCTGAAGGTTCTGGCTACTTCTTCCATGAATCTCAATGTGTAATGAAACTCTCTGGTACGCTTAATAAATCATTCGACAACAATCAATCAACAAGGGATGAGAGCTCAGACTGGTGTCCCGCCGTGTGTTACACTTCGGATCGAAACAATTATTTCGTGCGTCCGAAGTTTTTGGCTGTTTCTGACATCGGTTTTTTCGTGTTCTAAAAGTCTCTAGTAGTTGAAAAAAAAAAATTTGTCTCAACTAATCGGCGGAGAGGGAGACAGAACATGAATCGAATGTTGTATGGTACAGGTTCAATTTAAAAAAAATCGATTTCCCATGTCTGAAGCTTCTAGTTACTTATCACAAATGTTTTTTCTATGTACGAGACCTTCCTCGTACTGTAGAAAAAAATATTAGACAACAATCAGTCATCAAGGGATGACCGGTGACACTGCTCGATTGTTCTGCCGTACAACTTCTATGAAAAAAATTCTTCCGCGCCTCTCAAGCTTATGGCTACTTCTTAATCATCATTCTGTATGTATTGTAACTCTCCAGTACTATAAAGAAGTGCTAGACAACGAGAAGTGATGAAGGGAGAGAAGGTACCACAGCGCGATTGTTGTGTGGTGGAGCTTGAATTGAAAAATTGTTTCGTGTGTCCGCAGCTTTTGGCTACTTCTCATATACGTCTTAATGTATAGAAGAACTCGCCAGGATTTCAAAAACACATATTGGACAACAATGAAGCGGCGAGGAATGAGAAATAACACTGCTCGAGTGTTGTATGGAACGATTTTCAGAAAACAATCATACGCGATATCTGAAGCTTCTGGCTACTTCTTTCATGTGTCGTTCTGTGTACTCAAACTCTCTAGTATGCTAAATAAATCGTGAGACAACAACTAGTCATCGAGGGATGAGATGCCAGGCTGCTGTAAGGTCGTATGGTACACTTCCGATAAAAAATTTCATTTCGTGAGTCCGAAGTCTTTGGCTCCGCCTGACATTAGTTCTTTCGTATACTATAAGTCGCTAGTAGATAAACAATAACATTAGTGTCAATCAATCGGCAGAGAAGGAGATAGATGAAAGATCAAATGCTGTACTTTACGCCTCGTAGCAAAAAAGAATTGCGTGGGCCTGAATATTCTGCGGACTTTTTCGATCTATTTGTATGCGTACTAGAACTCTCAATAAATTCAGATTGAATACTGAACAACAATAAATTGTCCAGGCATGAGAGGTGAGACTTTTCGATCGTTGCACGGTAAAGGTTTAATAAAAAACAAATGATGTCCGGTGTCTGAAGCTTCTAATCACTTCTCATATATGATTTTGTACGCCCGAGAACATTGTGGTACGGTAAACAACCATTATACACCAATAGGTAATCAAGGAATGACAGTAGACATTGCGCAATTGTTCTACCGTACAACTGTGATGAAAAAAATTATTTCTCGCCTCTCAAGCATATGGGTACGTCTCTGTCATCTTTTTGCGTGTACTATAACTGTCTAGTACTGTAGAGAAGTGCTAGACAGCGAGAAGCCATCAAGAAGCCCTGCGCGATTGTTGTGTGGTGGGGCTCCGATAATTTTTTTTTTTCGTGTGTCAGAAACTTTTGGCTACTTCTCATATACGTCTTAATGTGTGGGTGAACTCGCCATTATTTGAAAAACAAATATCGGACAACAATGAATCGGCGAGGGATGAGAAAATCACACTGCTCGACTGTTGTATGGAATACTTGCCAGAAAAAATATCATTCTGTATTTCTAAAGCTTCTGGATACTTCTTCCATGCTTCTTTCTCCATGCATACTAAAACTCTCTAGCACAATAATAAATCATTAGACAACAACCAGTCAACACGGGATGAGAGGTCAGACTGCTGTACCATCGTGTGATACACTTCCGATGAAAATAATTATTTCGTGCGTCCGAAGTTTTGGGCCCCTTCTGACATCGGTTCTTTCTTGTTCTAAAAGTCTCTAGTCGCTGAGAAAAAAATATCAGTCTCAATAAATCGGTAGAGATGGCGAAAGAAGTAGAATCGAATGTTGCATAGTATAGGTTTAATTTAAAAAAATCGATCCCCCTTGACCGATGCTTCTGCTTACTTCTCACATATGTTTTTTTTATATTAACGAGACCTTCCTCGCACTGTAAAAAAATTATTAGACAACAATGAGTCATCAAGGGATGACAGGCGACGCTGCTCGATTGTTCTACGGTACAACTGCCATGAAAAAAATTCTGTCGGGCCTCTCAAGCTTATGGCTACTTCTAAGTCATCTTTTGTGTATACTGTAACTCTCAAGCACTGTAAAGAAGCGCTCGGCAATGAAAAGTGATGAAGGGAAAGAACGTAACACAGCTCGATTGTTGTGCGGTGGAGCTCGAATTTAAAGAATTCTTTCGTATCTCTGAAGCTTTTGGCTACCTGTCATATACGTCTTTATGGTAAGGAGAACTCACCAGTACTTCAAAAACAAATATTGGACAGCAATGAATCGGCGAGGGATGAGAAATCGCACTGCACGACTGAACTATGGAATACTTTACAGAAACAAATCATTCTCGATGTCTGAAGCTTCTGGCTGTTTCTTCCATCTGTCTTTGCAAGTACCGAAACTCTCTGGTACGCTAAATAAATCATTACATTACAACCCGTCATCAAGGGATGAGAGGCGAGTCTGCTGTAACGTTGTATGGTACACTTTCGAACAAAAATATTATATCGTGGGTCCGAAATTTCGGCCTCCGTCTGACATTAATTCTTTCGTGTACTAAAAGTCGCCAGTAGTGGAAAAAAAAAATATTAGTCTCAATAAATCGGCAGCAAAGGAGGATCAAAACTCAAATGTTGTATTGAACACCTCGTAGAAAAAAAAATCGCGTGCGCCTGAATATGCTGCCGAATTTGTAGATTTATTTGTATGCGCACGAGAACTCTCGAGGAATTCAGAACATATACTGGACAACAATAAATTGTCCAGGCATAAGAGGTGAGACTTCTCGATTGTTGCATGGTAAAGGTTAAATAGAAGAAAAGTATTTCCCGTGTCTGAAGCTCCTACTAACTTCTCACATATGTTTTCATATGTACGGGAAGATTGCGGGACCGTAAATAAATGTTAGACAACAATAGGTCATCAAGTGATGACAGGTGACACTGCTCGATTGTTCGACCGTACAACTTTAATGAAAAAAATTATTTTGCGCCTCTCAAGCTTATGGCTACTTCTCTGTCATCTTTCTGTGTGTACTGCATGTAACTCCGTACTACTGCAGAGAAGTGCTAGACAACGAGAAGTCGTCAAGGGAGGAAAGAAACCGCTGCTCAATGGTTATGCCATGGGGCTTGAATGTATAAAAAAAAATTCGCGTGACTGAAGCTTTTGAATACTTCTCATATACGTCTTTATGTGTAGGAAAACATGCCAGTATTCCAAAAACAACTATTGGTCAACAATGAATCGGAAAGGTACAGCTTTCATGGAAAAAAAATCATGCTGTATTGCTGAACCTTCTCGCTACTTCCTTCACGTGTATTTATGTGTTCTAAAGCTCTCTAGTACTTAAAATAAACCATTAAACAACAATCAGTTAACAAGGGATGAGAGGTCAGTGTGCCCTAACGTCGTGTGATACATTTTCGATCGAAAAAATTATTTCGGGCGGCCGAAGTTTTTTGGCTCCTTCTTACATCGGTTCTTTCGTGTTCTAAAAGTATCTAGTAGTTAAAAAAAATATATTAGTCTCAATAAGTCGGCAGAGAGGGAGATAGAACAAGAATCGAATGTTGTATGGTACAGGTTTAATAAAAAAATATCGATTTCCCGTGTCCGGTTTCAAAAGAAATAAGATCTTGAGAGCGTGAAATCAATTTTTCACTTTTCGATACGTACGGACTTTGGAAATCCAAACATGTTGCGACTTTGTTTGTGGTTCCTCTTAAGAATATGTGAATACCACCGTCGCCTAAAACGTAAAAATTTGCGCGACTGTTTCGAAGAACCTTGCTTCTTTATTTATTTTACTTGTTGTCAATTTATTGCTGTCCAATACCACTGCTCGATTGTTGTGTGGAGAAGCTTGAATTTAAAAAAATGTGCTTTCGTGTGTCTGAAGCTTTCGGCTACATCTCATATACGTCTTTAGGTGTAGGCGAACTCACCAGTCTTTCAAAAACAAATATTGAACAACGATGAATCGATGAGGGATGAGAGGTAAGACTTCTCGATTGTTGTATGGTACAGCTTTCATAGAAAAAAAATCATGCTGTACTTTTTTCATGCGTATATACATTTCATGCGTACTTCGGACGCACGAAATAATTTTTTGATCGGAAGTGCATCACACGACGTTACAGCACACTGGCCTCTCATCGCTTGTTAACTGATTGTTCTTTAATGGTTTATTTTACGTACTAGAAAGCTTTAGTAAGCATAAAGACACGTGAAAGGAGTAGCCCGATTCTTCAGCAATACAGCATGATTTTTTTTTCTATGACAGCTGTACCATACGTCAGTCGGGCGGTCGGATTTCTCATACCTTGCCGATTCATTGTTGTCCAATATTTGTTTTAAAGTACAGGAAAGTTCTCGTACACATAAAGACGTTTATGAGAAGTAGCCAAAAGCTTCAGACACACCAAAAGCATTTTTTTATTCACGCCCCACGACACAACGATCGAGCAGCGGAACCCTTCCTCCCCTGACGATTTCTCGATATCTAGCACTTCTCTACAGTAGGAGAGAGTTACAGTACACACAGAAACATGACGGAGAAGTAACCATAAGCTTGAGAGGCGCGAAAATTTTTTTCTCATTAAAACTGCACGATAGAACAGTCGAGCTGTGTCACCTGTCGACCCTTCATGATTTCTTGTAGTCTAATATTTTTTTCCAGTACGAGGAAGGTCTCGTACATATGAAAACAGATGTGACAAGTAACTAGAAGCTTCAGACACGGAAAATGGATTTTCATTAGCAAACCTATGACATACGACATTCGATTCTTGTTCTATCTCCCTCTCTGCCGAATTATTGAGACTAATATTTTTTTTTTCAACTACTAGAGACTCTCACAACGCGAAAAAACCGATGTCAGAAAGGGGCAAAAACTACGGACGCACGAAATAATTTTTTTGATCGGAAGTGTATCACACGACGGTACAGCAGCCTGACCTTTCATTCCTTGTTGAGTGATGGTTGTCTAATGATTTATCCAGCGTACAACCCATATAGGGTCGCCTGTCGTAACAAAAATGCCAGCATTAAGCCATTAAACGGTTTGCTGATAATCGGCCAATAATTCGTCGACCAGCATTGGGGTACTGTAGGCGGATGAACGGCTTGCCAGATCTATGCCAGCCATTCGTGGGCCAATACTATCGCACCGATAATACGGCGATCAGTATTGGGGTATCGTAGGCAGATGAACGGCTTGCCAGATCTATGCCAGCCATTGGTGGGCCAATACCATCGCACCGATAATATGGCGATCAGCATTGGGGTATCGTAGGCGGATGAACGGCTTGTCAGATCTATTCCAGCCATTGATGGTTTGTTTTTGGGCATTTTGCAAATGCAGGTCGTGTTAAACTGTAACACGTAAAAACAAGGGACAAGGTTTCGAAAAGCATATCCTACTGATGAAGCTGAAATTTTGCACCGACCTTCTTTTCAATATTTTAAGAGAACCTTTAAAAGGATATTGGCGACTAGCAATAGTTTTCGATATATCGGATACTAAACGTTATTTATTGTACTGCGCTTCTACTATATTAAATAAATCCAAACAAAGTCATCCCACATGGCAAGTGATATGCACATACGGGCGAGCACTGTTTGCCAGGAAGCAGCGCGGCCGGAGGAGTGGGGGGTATCTATGGGATATATAGATATACTCGCATGGCGTGAAATAATAAACTTTACAATGCGATGTATGGAAAACTATTGCTAATCGTCAAAAATCCGTTAACGGTTTCTCTTAGGATAATGAGAGGAAGTTCGGTGCAAAATTTCAGCTCGATCAGAGGAGTATGCTTTTCGGAACTTCACCCAAAACGAGCGAGTTATTTTTACAGCCTAAATGGACGAAAAAAATTGTCGGTAAACTTTAATGTCACGAATAAAATTATCGGCATAAAAGTAAGGAACGAACAAACGATGGGTTCTGTAAGTGTTAAAATGGCTAAGTGGGTAGGGCGCTCGACACTAGAACGAAAGGCGCAGGTTCGATCCCGATGAAAGGTAAAAATTTGAACAATGCAGAAACTGTTTTTAATGCAATTATTCTATGTACATGGACATGCGTAAAGCATAAGAAAACAAAAAAGATACTACTAGAATTTTTATATTCATAATTTGTCAATTTTTTGTTTTTCATTTCCGGCAGAAGATCCGGCAGCCGTTGCTGGGCCAATATGGGCGTATGATAGTTGGCCTAGTCTTAGCAGCCATTCATGGTTTACCATTACCAACCATGCATGGTGCGGATCTGGCCCGTTTATATAGCCATTACCGCGCCATCGTTTGTTCTCTGGCAACCAGTCGTGGGCCATTACTGTGCCGATTGTAAAACCCTATTTGGGAAGAGAGTTTCAGTACACATGGACACACATGAAAGAAGTAGCCAGATGTTTCAGAAAGGGAGAACGATTTTTTTCTGGAAAGTGTTCCATACAACAGTCGAGCAGTCGGATTTCTCATCCCTTGCCGATTCATTGTTGTCCAAGATTTGTTTTTGAAATACTAGCGAGCTCTCCTACACATAAATACGTAGTTGAGAAGTAGCCGAAAGCTTCAGACACACGAAGAAAAACACATTTATTCAAGCCCCACCACACAAGAATCGAGCAGCGATACCTTTCCTCCCTAGGCAACTTCTCGTTCTCTAACACTTCTTTACAGTGCTAGAAAGTTACACTGCACGCAGAAAGATGACAGAGAAGTAGCCATAACCTTGAGAAGGGCGAGATATTTTTTTTTAAGTTGGACGGTAGAAATGTCGAGCAGTGTCACCTGTCATTCCTTGATGACCCATTGTTGTCTAATATTTTTTTTACAGTACCACAAAGTTCTCGTACATGTAAAAACATGTGAGAAGTGACTCGAAGCTTCAGACACGGGAAATCGATTTTTTTTGTTAAACCTGTACTATGCAACGATCGAGAAGTCTCACCGCTCATGCCTGGACAATTCATCCTTGTTCAGTATATTATCTGAATTTATGTAGAGATCTAGAACGCATACAAGTAGATCTAAAAAATAGACAGAATATTCAGGCGCACGCAATTTTTTTTACTACGAGGTGTACAGTACATCATTTGATTTTTAATCTATCTCCGTCTCTGTCGATTTATTGAAACTAATATTTTTTTCAACTACTAGCGACGTTTTGTACACGAAACAACTAATCTCAGACAGAGCTAGAAACTTCGGACGCACGAAATAAGATTCTTCATCGGAAATGTACCATACGACGTTACAGTAGCGTGACCTCTTATCAATTGATGACTGGCATTGTTCCAATGATTTATTTAGCATGCTAGAGAGTTTCTGTACAGATGAGGACACATGGAAGAAGTAGCCAGAAGCTTCAGAAATCGCGCATGATTTTTTTTCTGGAAAGTGTTTCATAGAACACTGCTCGATTGTTCTACCGTACAACTTCCATGAAAAAAATTTATATATATATATATATTTCGCGCCTATCAAGCTTATGGCTACCGCTCAGCCATCTTTCTGTGTGTACTTAAACTGTCTAGTACTGTAAAGACGTGCTAGACAACGAGATGCAATCAAGAGAGTAAAACTACCGCTGCTCGATTGTAGTGAGGTGGGGCTTGAATAAAAAAAATTGTGTCGTGTGTCTGAAGCTTTTAGCGACTTCTCACAAACGTCTTTATGTGTAGGAGAACTCTTCAGTATTTCAAAAACAAATATTGGACAACAATGAATCGGCAAGGGATGAGAAGTCGCGACGCTCGGCTGTTGGAAGGAATACTTGCCAGAAAAAAGTCATTCTCGATTTCTGAAGCTTCTGGCTATTTCTTCCATGTGTCTTCATGTGTACTGACACTTTCAAGTATGCTGAATAAATCATTAGATGACAATCGATCAACAAGGAATGAGAGGTCAGACTGCTGTGCCGTCGTGTGATACACGTTCGATCAAAAAAATTATTTCGCGCGTCCGAAGGTTTGGCTCCTTCGGACAACGGTTTTTTCATTTTCTAAAAGTCTCTGGTAGTTGAAAAATTAAAAATTCGTCTGAATGAATGGGCAGAGAGGGAGACGGAACAAGAATCGAATGTTGTATGGTACAGGTTTAATGAAAAAAATCGATTTCCCGTGTCTGAAGCTTTTAGTTACGTCTCACATATGGTTTCATATGCAAGAGACCTTCCTCGGACTGTGCAAAAAATATTCGACAACGATACGTCGTCAAGGGATAACAGGTGACAATGCACGATTGTAGAAGCGTACAACTTCCGTGAAAAAAATTACTTCGCGCCTCTGAATCTTATGGCTACTTTTCAGCCATCTTTATGTGTCTACTGTAACTCTCGAGTACTGTAAAGAAGTGCTAGACAATGAGAAGTGATGAAGGGAGGAAAGGTACCACTGCTCGATTGATGTGTGGTGGGGCGTGGATAAAAACCATCGTTTCATGTTTCTGAAGCTTTTGGCTACTTCTCATATACGTATTTATGTCTGGGAGAAGTCGAGCGTATTAAAAAAACAAATATTAGAGAACAAGGAATCGGCGAGGGATGCGAAACCACTCTACCGGAATGTTCTATGGAACACTTTCCACAAAAAAAATTATTCTCGATGTCTGAAGCTTCTGGCTACTTCTTCCATGTGTCTTTAGGTATGCTAAAAATGTCTGGTACGCTACATAAATCAGTAGAACAAAACCAGTCGTCAATGGATGAGAGGTCGGGCTGCTGTATCGTCGTACTGTATACTTTCGTTCAAAAATATTATTTCGTGCGTCTGACGTTTGTGGCTCCGTCTGACATTAGTTCTTCCATGTACCAAAAGTCGCTAGTAGTTGAAAAAAAAATATTGGTCTCCATTGATCGGCAGCGATGGAGGTAGATAGAGAATCAAATGTTGTAATGTACACGTCGTAGCAAAAAAAAATTTCATGTGTCCGAATATTCTGCCGACTTTCACTATCTATTTATACGCGTACTGGAACTGTCGAGGAATTCAGAAACAATGCTGGACAACAATAAATGGTCCAGACATGAGAGGTGGGACTTCTCGATTCTAGCATGGTACACATTTAATTTAAAAAAAATTATTTGCCCTGTTCTAAGCTTCGAGTTACTTCTCGCATATGTATTTAAATGTACGAGCACTTTTTCGTACTGTAAAAAAAAAATTAGACAACAATAAGTCATCAAGGGGTGACAGGTGACCCCTGCTCGATTGTTGTGTGGTGGGGCTTGAATAAAAATTGTTTCTTCGTGCGTCTGAAGCTTTTCGCTATTACTCACATACGTCTTTATATTTAGGAGTGCTCGGCAGTATTTCAAAAACAAATATTGGACAACAATGCATCGGCAAGGAAAGAGAAATCACACATTCCCGACTGTTGCATGGAATACATTCCAAAAAAAGTCATTCTGTAATTCTATAGCATCTGGCTACTTTTTCCATGTGTCTCCATGTGTACTGAAACTCTCTAGTAAGCTTAATAAATCATTAGACAAAAATCAGTCAACAATGGATGAGCGTTCAGATTGCCGTACCGTCATGTGATACACATCCGATCAAAATAATGATTTCGTTCTTCCGAAGGTTTCGGCTCCTTCTGACATATTTTCTTTCGTGTTCTGAAAGTCTGTAGTAGTTGAAAAATAATATTAGTCTCAATAAATCGGCAGAGAGGGAGATGGAACAAGAATCGAATGTTGTATGGTGCAGGCTTAATAAAAAGGATCGATTTCCCGTGTCTGAAGCTTTTAGTTACTTCTCGCATTTATTTTTATAATGTACGAGACTATCCTCCTACTGTTAAAAAAAATATTAGGCAACAATTCATCAAGGGATGACAGATAAAACTGCGTGATTGTTCTGCCGTACAATATCCATGAAAAAAATATTTTCGCGCCTCTCACGCTCATGGCAACTTCTCAGCCGTCTTTCCGTGTGTACTACAACTGTCCAGTACTGTAAAGAAGTGCTATACAACGAGAAGTAATGAAGCGAAGGAAGGTACCACTGCACGATTGTTGTGTGGTAGAGCTTGAATGAAAAAAAATGGTTCCGTGTGTCTGAATCTTTTGGCTACTTCTCATAAACGTCTTTATGTATAGGAGAAGTTGCCAGTATTTCATTAAAAAAATATTCGACAACAATGAAGCGGCGAGGGATGAGAAACCACACTGCTCGACTGTTTTGTATCACACTTTCCAAAAAAAAAAAAAAATCATTCGCGATTTCTGCAGCTTCTGGCTACTTCTTCCATGTGTCTTTATGTGTACTGAACCTCTATAGTATGCTAAATAAAGCATTAGAAGCAAACAAGTCATCAATGAATGAGAGGTCAGGCAGCTGTAACGTCGAATGGCACACTTCCGATAAAAAATCTTATTTCGTGCGCCCGAAGTTTCTGGCTCCGTCTGACATTATTTCTTGTGTGTACTCAAAGTCGCTAGTAGTTGAAACAAAAAATTAGTTTCCATAAACGGGCAGGGAATGAGATAGATAGAAAAATCATATGTTTCTTCGTCAATCATATGTATACTTCGTAGCAAAAAAATGTACCTGTGCCAGAATATTCTGCCCACTTTTTATATCTATTTGTATGCTTACTAGAATTCTTCAGAAATTCACAAAAAATACCGGACAACAATAAAATGTCCAGGCATGAGCGGTGAGATTTCTCGATTGTTGCATGGTTCAGGTTTAACAAAAAAAGAAAAAGAAACAATTTCCCGTGACTGAAGCTTCTACTTGCTTCTCACATATGTTTTTATATGTACGAGAACTTTGTGGTACCGTTCAAAAAATGATAGACGACAATAGGTCATCAAGGGATGACAGGCGACACTGCTCGATTGTTCTACCGTACAACTTTCATAAACAAAATTATTTCGCCCCTCTCAAGCTTATGGCCACTTCTCAGCCATCTTTCTGTGTGTACTGTTACTCTTCAGTACTGTAAACAAGTGCTACACAAAAATAAGTGATCAGGGGAGGCAAGATACCACTGCTTGGTTGTTGTGTGGTGGAGGTTTAATAAAAAAAATTGTTCCTTGTGTTTGAAGCTTTTGGCAACTTTTCTTATACGTCTTCATGTGTAGGAGAACTCGCCAGTATTTCAAAAACAAATATTGGACAACAATGAATCGGCGGGGGGTGAGGAATCACACTGCTCGACTGTTATATTCAACAGTATCCAGAAAAAATTTATCTCGATTTCTGAAGCTCCTGGCTACTGCTTCCACGTGTCTTTGTGTGTACTGAAAGTCTCTATTATGCTGAATAAATAATGAGAACAAGACCAGTCGTCAATGGACGATGGGCCGGGCTGCTGTAACGTCAAGTGGTATAGTTTCGATCTGAAAATTTCTATCTTGCTTCCGAAGTTTCTGGCTCCGTCTGACATACCTTCTTTCGTGTAATACAAGTCGCTTGTAGTTGGAAAAAAATATTAGTCTCAATAAATCGACAGAGACGGAGATAGTTCAAAAATCAAATGTTTTAGATATCTATCTATCGAATCAATTTAATTTTAGATTAGCCAGTATTTCAAAACAATTTATTTTTTTCAATTATAGTTGCACGGTTGAACAATCGAGCTGTGTTAGCTGTCATTATTCAGGTACACGCTTTTTTTTGCTGCGACGGGTACAATGCAACATTTGATTTTTGAACTATCTCCGTCTCCGTCGTTTTATTGAGACTAATATTTTTTCCCAACTACAAGCGACTTGTATTACACGAAAGAACGTATGTCAGACGGAGTCAGAAACTTCGGAAGCAAGATAGAAATTTTTAGATCGAAAATATACCACTTGACGTTACAGCAGCCCGGCCCATTGTCCATTGACGACTGGTCTTGTTCTAATTATTTATTCAGCGTAATAGAGACTTTCAGTACACACAAAAACACGTGGAAGCAGTAGCCAGGAGCTTCAGAAATCGAGATAAATTTTGCTCTGGATAGTGTTGAATATAACAGTCGAGCAGTGTGATTCCTCATCCCCCACCCGCATGAAGACGTATACGAAAAGTTGCCAAAAGCTTCAAACACAAGAAACAATTTTTTTTATTAATGCTCCACCACACAGCAACCAAGCAGTGGTATCTTGCCTCCCCTGATCACATCTTTTTGTGTAGCACTTCTTTACAGTACTGAAGAGTAACAGTACACGCAGAAAGATGGCTGAGAAGTGGCCACAAGCTTGAGAGGGGCAAAATAATTTTGTATATGAAAGTTGTACGGTAGAACAATCGAGCAGTGTCGCCTGTCATCCCTTGATGACCTATTGTCGTCTAATATTTTTTGGTCGCTACCACAAAGTTCTCGTACATATAAAAACAAATGTGAGAAGCAACTAGAAGCTTCAGTCACGGAAAATCGTTTCTTTTTTTTTTTTTTTTGTTAAACCTGAACCATGCAACAATCGAGAAATCTCACCGCTCATGCCTGGACATTTTATTGTTGTCCGGTATTGTTTCTGAATTTCTGAAGAATTGTAGTAAGCATACAAATAGATATAAAAAGTGGGCAGAATATTCTGGCACAGGTACATTTTTTTGCTACGAAGTGTACAATACAACATATGATATTTTTTTATCTATCTCATTCTCTGCCCGTTTATGGAAACTAATTTTTTGTTTCAACTACTAGCGACTTTGAGTACACACAAGAAATAATGTCAGACGGAGTCAGAAACTTCGGACGCACGAAATAAGATTTTTTATCGGAAGTGTGCCATTCGATGTTACAGCTGCCTGACCTCTCATTCATTGATGACATGTTTGCTTCTAATGCTTTATTTAGCATACTATAGAGGTTCAGTACACATAAAGACACATGGAAGAAGTAGCCAGAAGCTTCAGACATACGAAAAAAAAAAATGTTTTATTCGAGCCCCACCACACAACAATCGAGCCGGGGCACCTGTCCTCCCTTGACGACTTCTCGTTGTATAGCACTTCTTTACAGTACTAGAAAGTTACAGTACACAGAGAAAGATGACAGAGGAGTAGCCATAAGCTTGAGAGGCGCCAAACAATTTTTTTCAACACAGTTGTACAGTAGAACAATCGAGCAGTGTCACCTGTCATCCCTTGATGACCTATTGTTGTCTAATATTTTTTGTCCAGTACCACAGAGGGAAATCATTTTTTTTATTAAACCTGCACCATGCGACATTGCAGAAGTCTCATATCTCATGCCTGGACAATTTATTGTTGTCCCGAATTTTTTCTGAATTCCTGGAGAGTTCTAGTACGCATATAAATAGATGTTCAAAGTCGGCAGAATATTCAGGCACACGCATTTTATTTGCTACGAGGGGAACAATTCAACATTTGATTTTTTTTAACTGTCTCCTTCTCTGCCGATTCATTGAGACTAATATTTTTTTCCAACTACTACCGACTGCTGGTACACAAAAGAACTATTGTCAGACGGAGCCAGAAACTTCGGAAGCAAGATATAATATTTTAGATCGAAAATATACCATTCGACGTTACAGCAGCCTGGGCTCTCATCCATCGATGACTGGTCTCGTTCTAATGATTTATTCAGCGTATTAGAGACTTTCCGTATACACTGAATGATGACTGGTCTTGTTCTAATGATTTATTTAGCGTATTAGAGACCTTCAGTACACACAGATACATGGAAGAAGTAGCCAGGAGCTTCAGAAATCGAGACTGATGTTTTTTCTGGATAGTATTGAATATAGCAGTCGAGCAGTGTGATTTATCATCCCCCGCCGATTCATTGTTGTCCAATATTTGTTTTTGAAATACTGGCGAGTTCTCCTACACACGAAGACGTATAAGAAAAGTAGCGAAAAGCTTCAAAGACAAGAAAAAAAAAAAATTTTCAATAAAGCTCCGCCACACAACAATCGGGCAGAGGTGTCTTACATCACCTGATCACTTCTTGTTGTGTAGCACTTCTTTACAGTACTGACGAGTAACAGTACACACAGAAAGATGGCTGTTCATTAAAGTTGTACGGTAGAAGAATCGTCCAGTGTCGCCTGTCGTCCCTTGATGACCTATTGTTGTCTAATATTTTTTGTACGGTACCACAAAGTTCGCGTACACATAAAAACATATGCGAGAAGCAAGTAGAAGCTTCAACCACGGGAAATCCTTTTTTTTTAATTTTTATTAAACCTGTACCATGGAACAATCGAGAAATCTCACCGCTCATGCCTGGGCATTTTATCGTTGACCAGTATTTTTTCTGAATATCTGGAGAGTTGTTGTAAGCATACGAAGAGATCTAAAAAGTAGGCAGAATATCCAGGCACAGGTGTTTTTTTTTGCTACGAAGTGTACAATACAACATGTGATTTCTTATGTATCTCCTTCTCTGCCCATTTACTGAGACTAATTCTTTGTTTTCAACTACTTGCGACTTTAAATACACACGTGAAATAATGTAAGGCGGAGCCAGAAACTTCGGACGCACGAAATAAGATTCTTTATCGGAAGTGTGCCGTACGACGTTACAGCAGCCTGACCCCTCATCAATTGATGACTGGTTTGCTTCTAATGATTTGTTTAGCAAACTGGACAGTTGCAGTACACATAAAGACACAAGGAAGAAGTAGCCAGAAGCTTCAGAAATCGCGAATGATTTATTTTTGTGAGGTGTTGTATAAAGCAGTCGAGCAGTGTGATTTTTCATCCCTCGGCGCTTCATTGTTGTCGAATATTTGTTTATGAAATACTGGCAAGTTCTCCCATACCTGAAGACGTTCCTGAGAAGTAGCCGAAAGCTTCAGCCACACGGAACCATTTTTTTTTTCATTCAAGCTCCACCACACAACAATCGAGAAGTGGTACCTTCTTTCGCTTGATCACGTCTCGTTACTTAGCACTTCTTCACAGTACTGGACCGTTGTAGTACACACAGGAAGATGGCTGAGACGTAGCTATGAGATGGAGAGGCGCGAAACAATTTGTTTCATGGGTATTGTACGGCAGAAGAATTACGCAGTTTCGCTTGTCATTCCTTGATGACTTGTTGTTGTCTAATATTTATTTTAACAGTACGAGGATGGTCTCGTACATATAAATACATACGCGAGAAGTAACTAAAAGCTTCAGACACAGGAAATCGATTTTTTTATTATGCCTGTACCATACAACGTTCGATTCTTGTTCCATCTCCCTCTCTGCCGATTTATGGAGACTCATATTTTTTTTCACCTACTACAGACTTTGAGAATACGAAACAAAAGATGTCAGAAGGAGCCTAAACCTTCGGACGCGCGAAATAATTATTTTCATCCGACGTGTCTCACACGAGGGTACAGCAATCTGACCGCTCATCCATTCTTGACTGATTGTTGGCTAATGATTTATTCAGCATACTAGAGACTTTCAGTACAGATGGAGACACATGGAAGAAGTAGCCGGAAGCTTTAGAAATACAGAGTGATTTTTTTTTGGAAAGTATTCCACACAACAGTCGAGCAGTGTGATTTCTCATCCCTCGCCGCTGCATTGTTGTCGAATACTTGTTTATGAAGTACTGGCAAGTTCTCCTATACATAAAGACGTTTATGAGAAGTAGCCAAAAGCTTCAGACACACGGAACCATTTTTTTCATTCAAGCTCCACCACGCAACAAACGAGCAGTGGTACCTTCCTTCGCTTGATTACTTCTCGTTATCTAGCACTTTATCGCAGTACTGGACAGTCGTAGTACACACGGAAAGATGGCTGAGAAGTACCGATGAGCTTGAGAGGCGCGAAATAATTTTTTTCATGGATATTGTGCGGCAGAACGATCACGCAGTTTCACCTTTCATCCCTTCATGACTTGTTGGTTGTCTAATATTTTCTTTAACAGTACGAGGACGGTCTCGTACATATAAAAACATATGCGAGAGGTAACTAGAAGCTTCAGACACGGGAAATCGATTTTTTTATTAAGCCTGTAGCATACAACATTCGATTCTTGTTCCACCTCCCTCTCTGCCGATTTATTGAGACTAATATTTTTTTATTCGCTTACTACAGACTTTGAGAATACGAAAGAAAATATGTCAGAAGGAGCCTAAACCTTCGGACGCGCGAAATAATTATTTCGATCGCAAGTGTCTCACACGGCGGTACAGCAATCGGGCCGCTAATCCATTGTTGCCTGATTGTTGGCTAATTATTTATTTAGCGTACTAGAGACATTCAGTACACATGGAGACACATGGAAGAAGTAGCCAGAAGCTTTAGAAATACAGAATGACTTTATTGGAAAGTATTCCGTACAACAGTCGAGCAGTGTGATTTCTCATCCCTTGCCGATGCATTGTTGTCAAATATTTGTTTTCGAAATACTGGCGAGTTCTCCTAAACATAAAGACGTATGTGAGAAGTAGCCAAAAGTTTCAGACACACGAAAGAACCATTTTTATTCAAGCCCCAGCACACAACAATGGAGCACGGGTCACCTGTCACCCCTTGATGACATATTGTTGTCTATTTTTTTTTTCACAGCACGAGAAAGTTCTCGCACGAAGTAACTCGATGCTTCAGACATGGGAAATCATATTTTTTAAATTGAATCTGTACCATGCTACAATCGAGAAGTCCCACCTCGCGTGTCTGGACCATTTATTGTTGTCCAGTTTTGTTTCTGAATTCCTCGACAGTTCCGGTACGCATACAAATAGATATGAGATGTCGGCAGAGTATTCGGGGACACGCAATTTTTTTTTGCTACGAGGTGCACATTACAACATATGATTTTTTATCTACCTCCTGCTCAGCCGATTTATGGGGACTGATATGTTTTTTTTTTTTCAATTACTAGCGACTTTTGGTACATGGAAGACCCAATGACAGACGTTGCCAGAAACGTCGGACGCGCGAAAAAAAAAAATTCGATCGTAAGTATACTAGCCGACGAAACAGCAGCCCGACCTTTCATCCATTGATCATTGGTTTAGTCCGAATTATTTATTTGGCGTACTAGAGACTTTCAGTACACATAAAGACACATAGAAGAAGTAGCCAGAAGCTTCAGAAATCTCGAATGACATTTTTTTGTAAAGTGTTCTATAAAACAGACGAGAAGTGTGATTTCTCATCCCTCGCTGCTTCATTTCTGTCGAATACTTGTTTATGAAATACTGGCAAGTTCTCCTATACATAAAGCCGTTTATGAGAAGTAGCCGAAAGCTTCAGACACTCGGAACAACTTCTTTTTCATTCAAGCACCACCACACAACAATCGAGCAGCGGAACCTTCTTTCGTTTGATCACTTCTCGTTGCCTAGCACTTCTTCACAGAACTGGACAGTTGTAGTACACACAGAAAGATGGCTGAGAAATATCCAGTAGATTGAGTAGATTGAGAGGCGCGAAATAATTTTTTTCATGGATATTGTACGGCAGAACAATCACGCAGTTTCGCCTGTCATCCCTTGATGACTTGTTGTTGTCTAATATTTTTGTTAACAGTACGAGGATGGTCTCGTACATATAAAAACATATGCGAGAAGTGACTAGAAGCTTCAGACACGGGAAATCGATTTTTTTATTATGCCTCTACCGTACAACGTTCGATTCTTATTCCATTTCCATCTCTGCCGATTTATTGAGACTAATATTTTCTTTCACCTACTACAGACTTTGAGAATACGAAAGAAAAGATGTCAGAAGGAGCCTAAACCTTCGGACGCGCGAAATAATTATTTTGATCGGAAGTGTCTCACACGACGGTACAGCAATCTGACCGCTCATCCATTGTTGACTGATTGTTGGCTAATGATTTATTTAGCGTACCCAGAGACTGTCAGTACACATGGAGACACATGGAAGAAGCAGCCAGAAGCTTTAGAAATACCGAACGATTTTTTTTTGGAAAGTACTCCATACAATAGTCTGGAGTACTATTTAGCATAACAGTCTATTTAGCATAATACTGTTTCAGTATGCATAAAGAGACATGGAAGAAGTAGCCAGGAGCTTCAGGAATCGCGAATGATTTTTTTCTGTATAGTTTTCTATAAAACAGTCGAGCAGTGTGATTTCTCATCCCTCGCCGCTTCATTGTTGTCGAATATTTGTTTATGAAATTCTGGCAAGTTCTCCAATATGTAAAGACGTTTATGAGATGTAGGCAAAAGCATGAGAAACACGGAATCATTTTTTTTTTTTTCATTCAAGCTCCACCACAAAACAATCGAGCAGTGGTACCTTCTTTCGATTGGTCACTTCTCGTTGCCTAGCACTTACACACAGTACGGGACAGTTGTAGTACACACGGAAAGATGGCTGAGAAGTAGCGATGAGATGGAGAGGGGCGAAATAATTTTTTTCATGGATATTGTACGGCAGAACAATCACGCACTTTCGCCTGTCATCCCTTGATGACATGTGGTTGTCTAATATTTTTTTTACAGTACGAGGATGGTCTCGTACATATAAAACCATATGCGAGAAGTAACTAGAAGCTTCAGACACGGGAAATCGGTTTCTTTTTATTATGCCTGTACCATACAACGTTCGATTCTTGTTCCATCTCCCTCTATGCCGATTTATTGAGACTAATATTTTTTTTCACCTACTACAGACTTTGATAATACAAAAGAAAAGATCAAAGAAGGAGCCTGAACCTTCGGACGCGCGCAATAAATATTTTGATGGGAAGTGTCTCGCGCGACGGTACAGCAATCTGACCGCTCATGCATTGTTGACTGATTGTTGGCTAATGATATACTCAGCGTACTAGAAACACTCATTGCACATGGAGACCCATGGGAGAAGTAGCCAGAAGCTTTAGAAATACAGAATGATTTTTTTGTTGGAAAGTATTTCATACGACAGGCGTGCAGTGTGATTTCTCATCCCTCGTCGCTTCATTGTTGGCGAATACTTGTTCATGAAATACTGGCAAGTTGTCCTATACGTAAAGACGATTATGAGAAGTAGCCAAAAGCTTCAGGCAGACGGAAGCATTTTTTTTCTTCATTCAAGCGCCACTACACAACAATCGAGCAGTGGTACCTTCCTTCGCTTGATCACTTCTCGTTTTCTAGCACTTCATCGCAGTAGTGTATAGTTGTAGTACACACAGAAAGATGGCTGAGAAGTAGCGATGAGCTTGGGAGTGCGCGAAATAATTTTTTTCATGGATATTGTGCGGCAGAACAATCACGCAGTTTCACCTGTCATCCCCTAATGACTGGTGGCTATCTAATATTGTTTTTAACAGTACGAAGATGGTCTCGTACATATAAAAACATATGCGAGAAGTAACTAGAAGCTTCAGACACGGGAAATCGATTTTTTTCATTAAACCTGCACCATACAACATTCGATGTTTGTTCCATCTCCCTCTCTGCCGATTTATTGAGACTAATATTTTTTTTCATCTACTACAGACTTTGAGAATACGAAAGAAAAGATGTCAGAAGGAGCCTAAACCCTCGGACGCCCGAAATAATTATTTCGAGCGCAAGTGTCCCACAGGACGGTACAACAATCTGACCGCTCATCCATTGTTGACTGATTGTCGGCTCATGATTTATTTAGCGTACTAGAGACATTCAGTACACATGGAGACACATGAAAGACGTAGCCAGAAGCTTTAGAAATACAGAACGACTTTTTTTGGAAAGTATTCCATACAACAGTCGAGCAGTGCGATTTCTCATCCCTTGCCGATGCATTGTTGTCCAATATTTGTTTGTAAAATACTGGCGAGTTCTCCTAAACATAAAGACGTATGTGAGAAGTAGCCAAAAGCTTCAGACACACGAAAAACCAATTTTTATTCAAGCCCCACCACGCAACCATCGAGCACTGGTAGCTTGACTACCCCGATCACTTCTTGTCGTGTAGCATTTCTTTACAGTACTGTAGAGTAACAGTACACACAGAACGATGACTGAGAAGTGGGCATAAGCTTGAGAGGCGCGAAATAATTTTTTTCGTGACAGTGGTACGGTGGAACCATCGAGCAGTATCGCCTCTCATCCTTTGATGACCTATTGTTGTCTAATATTTTTTGTACGGTATCACAACGTTCTCCTTCATATGAAAACACATGAAAGAAGCAGCTAGAAGCTTCAGCCACGGGAATTCAATTTTTTTTATCAATCCTGTACGATGCAACAATCGAGAAATGTCACCGCTCATGCCTGGAGATTTTATTGCTGTCCAGTATTTTTTCTGAATTTCTCGAGAGTTGTAGTAAGCATAAAAATAGATCTAAAAAGTGGGCCGAATATTCAGGCACAGGTGTCTTTTTTTTGCTACGAAGTGTACAATACAACATGTGATTTTTTATCTATCTCCTTCTCTGTCCATTTATTGAAACTAATTTTTCGTTTTCAACTACTAGCGTCTTTGAGTACACACGCGAAATAATGTCAGACGGAGCCAGAAACTTCGGCCGCACGAAATAAGATTTTTTATCGGAAGTGCGCCATACGACTTTACAGCAGCCTAACCCCTCATCAATTGATGACTGGTTTGCTTCTGATGATTTATTTACCATACTAGACAGTTTCAGTACGCATAAAGAGACATGGAAGAAGTTGCCAGAAGCTTCAAGAATCGCGAATGATTTTTTTCTGTAAAGTTTTCTATAAAACAGTCGAGCAGTGTTATTTCTCATCCCTCGCTGCTTCATTGCTGTCGAATATTCGTTTATGAAATACTGGCAAGTTCTCTTATACATAAAGACGTTTATGAGAAGTAGTCAAAAGCTTCAGACACACGGAACCATTTTTTTTGTCATTCAAGCTCTACCGCACAACAATCGAGCCGTGGTACCTTCCTTCGCTTGATCACTTCTCGTTGTCTAGCACTCCTTTGTAGTACTGGACAGTTGTAGTACACACAGAAAGATGGCTGAGAAGAGGCAATGAGCTTGAGAGGTGCGAAATAATTTTTTTTCGTGGATATTGTACGGCAGAACGATCACGCAGTTTCGCCTGTTATCCCTTGATGACTTGTTGTTGTCTAATGTTTTTTTTTTTTTTTTTTTTTCAACGGTACGAGGATGGTCTCGTACGTATAAAGATATATGCGAGAAGCGACTAGAAGCTTCAGACACGGGTAATCGATTTTTTTTATTAAGCCTGTACCATACATCATTCGATTCTTGTTCTACCTCCCTCTCTGCCGATTCATTGAGACTAATATTTTTTTTCGCCTACTACAAACTTTGAGAATACGAAAGAAAATATGTCAGACGGAGCCTAAACCTTCGGACGCGCGAAATAATTATTTCGATCGCAAGTGTCTCACCCGACGGTACAACAATCTGACCCCTCATCCATTGTTGACTGATTGCTGGCCAATGATTTATTTAGCGTACTAGAGACAATCAGTACACATGGAGAAACATGGAAGAAGTAGCCAGAAGCTTTGGAAATGCAGAATGACCTTTTTCTGGAAAGTATTCCATACAACAGTCGAGCAGCGTGATTTCTCATCCCTTGCCGATGCATTGTTGTCCAATATTTGGTTTTGAAATACTGACGAGTTGTCCCAAACATAAAAATGTATGTGAGAGGTAGCCAAAAGCTTCAGACACACGAAAAAACCATTTTTATTCAAGCCCCAGCACACAACAATGGAGCACGGGTCACCTGTCACCCCTTGATGACATATTGTTGTCTATTTTTTTTTCTCAGCACGAGAAAGTTCACGCACGATGTAACTCGATACTTCAGACATCGGGAAATCATATTTTTTACATTAAATCAGTACCATGCTACAATCGAGAAGTCCCACCTCGCGTGGCTGGACGATTTATTGTTGTCCAGTTATGTCTCTGAATTCCTCGACAGTTCCGGTACGCATACAAATAGATATGAGATGTCGGCAGAGTATTCGGGGACAAGCAATTTTTTTTTTTGCTACGAGGTGCACATAACAACATTTGATTTTTGATCTACCTCCTGCTCAGCCGATATATGGGGACTAATATTTTTTTTCTTCAACTACTAGCGACTTTTGGTACATGGAAGGGCCAATGACAGACGGTGCCAGAAACGTCGGACGCGCGAAACAAATGTTTTATCGAAAGAATACCATACGACGATACAGCAGCCCGACCTTTCATCCATTGATGATTGGTGTTGGTCGAATTATTTATTTGGCGGACTAGAGACTTTCAGTACACATAAAGACACATAGAAGAAGTAGCTAGACGCTTCAGAAATCGAGAATAATTTTGTTCTGGAAAGTGTTCCATGGAACATTCGAGTAGTGTGGTTTCTCATCCCTCGCCGATTCCTTGTTGTCTAATATTTGTTTTTGAAATACTGCCGAGTTCTCCCACACATCACGACGTATATGAAAAGTTGCCGAAAGCTCCAAACACAAGAAACAATTATTTTTATTCAAGCTTCACCGCACGAGAATCGAGCACTGGTATCTTGCCTCCCCTGATCACTTCTTGTTGTGCAGGACTTCTTTACAGTGCTGGAGAGTAACCGTACACACAGAAAGATGGCTCAGAAGTGGGCATAAGCTTGAGAGGCGCGAAATAGATTTTTTCGTGAAAGTTGTACGGTAGAAGAATCGAGCAGTGGCGCCTGGCATCCCTTGCTGACCTATTGGTGTCTAATCTTTTTTTTCAGGTACCACAAAGTTCTCGTAGATATAAAAACATTTGTGAGAAGCAGCTAGAAACTGCAGCAACGGGAAATGCTTTTTTTTCTCCTTTTATTAAAGCTGTACCACGCAAGAATCGAGAAATCTCGCCGCTCATGCCTGGACATTTTATTGTTGTCCATTATTTTTTCTGAATTTCTCGAGAGTTGTAGTAAGCATACAAGTAGATGTAAAAAGTGGGCAGAGTATGCAGGCAGGGGTGCTTTTTTGTTTTGCTACGAAGTGTACAATACAACTTGTGATTTTTTATCTATCTCCTTCTCTGCCCACTTATTGAAACTAATTTTTTTGTTTTCAACTACTCGCGACTTTGCGTGCACACGCGAAATAATGTCAGACGGAGCAAGAAACTTCGGACGCAGGAAATAAGATTTGTTATCGGAAGTGTGCCATACGACGTTACAGCAGCCTGACCTCTCACCAATTGATGACTGGTATGCTTCTAATGATTTATTTAGCATACTAGACAGTTTCAGTACACATAGGGACATATGAAAGAAGTAGCCAGAAGCTTCAGAAATCGCGAATGATATTTTTTTTTATAAAGTGTTCTATAAAACAGTCCAGCAGCGTGATTTCTCATCGCTCGCCGCTTCATTGTCGTCGAATACTTGTTTATGAAATACTGGCAAGTTCTCCTATACATAAAGACGTTGATGAGAAGTAGCCGAAAGCTTCAGACACACCGAATCATTTTTTTTTTCATTCAAGCACCAGCACACAACATTCGAGCGGTGGTACCTTCTTTCGCTTGATCACTTCTCGTTGCCTAGCACTTCTTCACAGTACGGGACAGTTGTAGTACACACAGAAAGATGGCTGAGAAGTAGCCATGAGATTGAGACGCGCGAAATAATTTTTTTTCATGGATATTGTACGGCAGAACAATCACGCAGTTTCACCTGTCATCCCTTGATGACTTGTGGTTGTCTAATATTGTTTTTAACAGTACGAATATGGTCTCGTACATATAAAAACATATGCGAGAAGTAACTACAAGCTTCAGACACGGGAAATCGATTTTTTATTAAGCCTGTACCATACAACATTCAATTTTTGTTCCATCTACCTCTCTGCCGATTTATTGAGACTAATATTTTTTTCCCCTACTACAGACTTTGAGAGTACGAAAGAAAAGATGTCAGAAGGAGCCTAAACCTTCGGACGCCCGAAATAATTATTTCGAGCGCAAATGTCCCACACGACGGTACAGCAATCTGACCGCTCATCCATTGTTGACTGATTGTTGGCTAATGATTTATTTAGCGTAATAGAGACATTCAGTACACATGGAGAAACATGGAAGAAGTAGCCAGAAGCTTTGGAAATACAGAATGACTTTTTTTTGGAAAGTATTCCATACAACAGTCGAGCAGCGTGATTTCTCATACCTTGCCGATGCATTGTTGTCCAATATTTGTTTTTGAAATACTGGCGAGTTCTCCTAAACATAAAGACGTATGTGAGAAGTAGCCAAAAGCTTCAGACACACGAAAAAACCTATTTTGTTCAAGCCCCACCACACAACAATGGAGCACGAGTCACCTGTCACCCCTTGATGACACATTGTTGTCTATTTTTTTTCACAGCACGAGAAAGTTCTCGCACGAAGTAACTCGATGCTTCAGACATGGGAAATCATAGTTTTTAAATTAAATCTGCACCATGCTACAATCGAGAAGTCCCACCTCGCGCGTCTGGACCATTTATTGTTGTCCAGTTTTGTTTCTGAATTCCTCGACAGTTCCGGTACGCATACAAATAGATATGAGATGTCGGCAGTGGATTAGTGGACACGCAATTTTTTTTTGCTACGAGGTTCAGATTACAACATTTGATTTTTGATCTACCTCCTGCTCAGCCGATTTATGGGGACTACCATTTTTTTCAACTACTAGCGACTTTTGGTACATGGAAGGACCAATGACAGACGGAGCCAGAAACGTCGGACGCCCGAAAAAAAAGTTTTGTTCGAAAGTATACTATGCGACGATACAGCAGCCCGACCTCTCATCCATTGATGATTGTTTTTGTTCGAATTATTTATTTGGCGTACTAGAGAGTTTCAGTACACATAAAGACACATAGAAGACGTAGCCAGAAGCTTCGGACGCACGAAAGAAGATTTTTTATCGATAGTGTGCCATACGACGTTACAGGAGCCTGACCTCTCATCAATTGATGACTGGTTTGCTTCTAATGATTTATTCGGCATACTAGACAGTTTCAGTACACATAAGGACACATGGAAGAAGTAGGCAGAAGCTTGTATAAAACTATAGTGTTATATAAAACAGTCGAGCAGTGTGATTTCTCATCCCTCGCCGCTTCATTGTTGTCGAATTCTTGTTTATGAAATACTGATGAGTTCTCCTATACATAAAGACGTTTATGAGAAGTAGCCGAAAGCTTCAGACACACGGAACCATTTTTTTCATTCGAGCTCCACCACACAACAATCGAGCAGTAGTATCTTCTTTCGCTTGATGACTTCTCGTTGCCTAGCACTTCTTCATAGTACTGGACAGTTGTAGTACACACAGAAAGATGGCTGAGAAGTAGCCATGAGATTGAGTGGCGCGAAATAACTTTTTTCATGGATATTCTACGGCAGAACAATCACGCAGTTTCGCCTGTCATCCCCTGATGACTTGTTGTTGTCTGATATTTTTTTAACAGTACGAGGATGGTCTCGTACATGTAAAAACATATGCGAGAAGTAACTAGAAGCTTCGGACACGGGAAATCGATTTTTTTACTATGCCCGTACCATACAACGTTCGATTCTTGTTCCATCTCCCTCTCTGCCGATTTATTGAGACCAATATTTTTTTTTGTCACCTACTACAGACTTTGAGAATACGAAAGAAAAGACGTCAGAAGGCGCCTAAACCTTCGGACCCGCGAAATAATAATTTTGATCGGAAGTGCCTCACACGACGGTAAAGCAATCTGACCGCTCATCCATTATTGACTGATTGTTGGCTAATGATTTATTTAGCGTACTAGAGACTTTCAGTATACATGGAGACACGTGGAAGAAGTAGCCAGAAGCTTCAGAAATACAGAATGATTTTTTTTTGAAAGTATTCCATACAACAGTCGAGCAGAGCGATTTCTCATCCCTTGCCGATGCATTGTTGTCCAATATTTGTTTTTGAGATACTGGCGAGTTCTCTTAAACATAAAGACGTATGTGAGAAGTAGCCAAAAGCTTCAGACACAAGAAAAAATCATTTTTATTCATGCCCCACCACACGACAATCGAGCACGTGTCACCTGTCACCCCTTGATGACATATTGTTGTCTATTTTTTTTTCACAGCACGAAAAAGTTCTCGCACATTTAAAAAGATATGTGAGAAGTAACTCGATTATTCAGACACGGGAATTCATATTTTTTAAATCAAATCTGTACCATGCTACAATCGAGAGGTCCCACCTCGCGTGTCTGGGCCATTTATTGTTGTCCAGTTTTGTTTCTGAATTCCTCGACAGTTCCAATACGCATACAAATAGATATGAGATGTCGGCAGAGTATTCGGGGACACGCAATTTTTTTTGGCTACGAGGTGTGCATTACAACATTTGATTTTTGATCTACCTCCTGCTCAACCTATTTATGGGGACTAATATTTTTTTTTTCAACTACTAGCGACTTTTGGTACATGGAAGACCTAATGACAGACGGAGCCAGAAACGCCGGGCGCACGAAAAGTTATTTTTGATCGAAAGTATACCATCCGACGATACAGCAGCCCGACCTCTCATTCATTGATGACTGGTTTCGTTCTAATTATTTATTTAGCGTACTGGAGAGTTTCAGTACACATAAAGATACACGGAAGAAGTAGCCGGAAGCTTTAGAAATCGAGAATGATTTTTTTCTGAAAAGTGTTCCATAGAACATTCGAGTAGTGCGGTTTCTCATCCCTCGCCGATTCATTGTTGCCTAATATTTGTTTTCGAAATAGTGGCGAGTTCTCGTACACATGAAGACGTATATGAAAAGTAGCCTAAACCTTTAAACAGAAGAAACCATTATTTTAATTCAAGCTCCACCACACAACAGTGGTGCAGTGGTATCTTGCCTCCCCCGATCACTTCTGGTTGTGTAGCACTTCTTTACAGTACTGGAGCGTAACAGTACATACAGAAAGATGGCTGAGAAGTGGCCATAAGTTTGAGAGGCGCGAAATAATTCTTTTCATGAAAGTCTCACGGTAGAACAATCCAGCAGTGTCGCCTGTCATCCCTTGATGACCTATTGTTGTCTAATATTTTTTGTACTGTACCACAAAGTTCACGTACATATAAAAACATATGTGAGAAGTAGGTAGAAGCTCCATACACGGAAAATCGATTTTTTTTTCATTACACATGTACCTTACAACATTCGATTCTTGTTCCATCTCCCTCTTTGCCGATTTATTTAGACTAATTTTTGTTTCTTCAACTGCCAGCCACTTTGAGAACACGAAAGAACCGTTTTCAGAAGGAGCCAATAACTTCGGACGCACGAAATAATTTTTTTGATCGGAAGTGTATCACACGATGGTACAGCAGTCTGACCTCTCATCCCTTGTTGACTGATTCTTGTCTAATGATTTATTTAGCGTACTAGAGTGTTTCAGTACACGTGAAGCCACATGACAAAAGTAGCCAGAAGCTTCGGCAATAGAGAATGTTTTTTTTATGGAAATTATTTCATTCAACATTGGAGCAGTGTGATTTCTCATCCCTTGCCGATTCATTGCTGTCCAGTATTTATTTTTGAAATACTCGCGAGTTCTCGTACACATAAAGACGTATTTGAGAAGTAGGTGGAAGCTTCTGACACAAGAAAAAAATGTATACAAGCCCCATCACACAACAATCGATCAGCGGTACCGTTCTTCCCTTGGCGACTTCTCGTTTTTCAGAACTTCTCTACAGTACTAGAGAGTTACATACAGTACACACAGAAAGATGACAAAGAAGTAGCCATGAGCTTGAGAGGCGCGAAATATATATATATATATTTTTTCATTTCAGTTGTACGGTGGAACAATCGAGCAGTATCACCTGTCATCCATTGATGACGTATTATTGTCTATTTTTTTAAGGTACCACGAAGTTCTCGCACATATAAAAACATATGTGAGAAGTAACTGCAAGCTTCAGGCATGGGAAATCATTTTTTTTTTTTATTACACATGTACCATGCATCGATCGAGAAATCTCACCGCCCATGCATGGACCAATTATGTTTTGTCCAGTATTTTTTTCCGAATTCCTCGAGAGTTCTAGTACGCATACAAACAGATGTAAAAAGTGGCCAGAATATTCGGGGAGACGCGATTTTTTTTTCTACGAGGTATACAATACAACATTTGATTTTTTTAATCTATCTCGTTACTTGCCGATTTATAGAGATTAATTTTTTTTTTTTTCAACTACTAGCGACTTACGAACGCACGAAATACGATTTTTGTTCGAAATTGTTCCATACGACTTTCCAGCAGCCTGACCTCTCATCTATTGATGACTCGTTCTGTTATAATGATTTATTTAGCATACTGGGGAGTTCCAGTACACATAAAGGAACATGAAAGAAGTAGCCAGATGTTTCAGAAATCGAGAATGATTTTTTTCTGAAAAGTGTTCCATCGAACAGTCGAGGAGTGTGATTTCTCATCCCTTGCCGATTTATTATTGTCCCATATTTGTTTTTGAACTACTGGCTAGTTCAAAAATACACGTACACATGAAGACGTACGTGAGAAGCAGCCAAAAGCTTCGGACACCCGAAACATTTTTTTTTTTATTCACGCCCCACCACACAACAATCGAGCAGTGGTATCTTCCCTCCCTTGATGGCTTCTCGTTGTCTCGCACGTCTTTACAGTACTAGAGAGTTCCGTACACACAGAAAAATGGCTGAGACGTTGTAATAAGCTTGAGAGGAGCGAAATATTTATTTGTTTCATAGAAGTCGTACGGTAAAACAGTCGAGCAGTATCACCCGTCACCCCTTGATGACTTATTGTTTTCTAATATTTTTTTACAGTACGAGAAAGTTCTCGTACATATGAAAACATATGTGAGAATTAACTAGAAGCTTCAGACACGAAAAACCAGATTTTTTCATTAAATCTGTACCGCGCGACAATCGAGAAGTCCCACCTCTCATGCCTGGACAATTTATTGTTGTCCAGTATTGTTTCTGAATTTCTCGAGTATTCTGGCACGCATACAAACAGATGTAAAATGTGGCCAGAATATTCGGGCACACGCATTTTTCTTTTTTCTACAAATAGTAGTAAGTAATAAAACTAATATTTTTTTTCAACTACTAGCGACTTTTAGTACACGGAAGAACTAATGTCAGACGGGGCAAGAAACTTCAGACCCACGAAATAAGGTTTTTGTTCGCAAGTGTACCATGTGACATTACAGCAACCTGATCTCTCATCCATTGATGACTGGTTTTTTTTTCTATCGATTTGTTCAGCATACTAGGGTACACATAAAGACACGTGGAATAAGGATTTGAGAAAGTTACCCTTAATCAGCTGTGCCGGGACCAGACAGACTATATTTCTCAGCTAAAAAAAAATTGAGCCGCACTCGCTTCTCTTCTGGCGGTCTGCGCCTCTTCAGATGCGGTAGACGCCCGTCTCTTGGACCCTTCTACAGTGGTCCCAAATCCCGAATAGCCAGCCATACGTAAAAAAAATGTCTAGGGACTTTTAGGGGTTGGATTTGTTGTAGTGGTACACCTGATATGTATTATGACCGTCAAGAAAGGGGAAGCGTCCCTACCTGGCTTAGGAACGCATTCCGTTCGTGAGAGTCGGGCCTGCTGCGTTGTTTACTCGTCGTGCGTCGAAAATAACCCAGAGTTCAGGCGCGTGTAGAATCGCGAAAAGTTTACGGATTTTGATTCTTCAAAATGGATTCTTCCCCCGAAAGTAAATACAATTTCAATGTGTTGCTCGAAATTATTATTATTAACGATGTATGAAATAGTAAGTCATTCTCAAAAATAGTGGTATTTTTCTTCGTCACGTTCTGAAAAATCGTGTTAAAAAAGGCAATAAGTGGAAACCTTTGTCGACCCCGGCTCTCAAACCAAATGGAAATTGTTCCCTAGACATTTCTTCTAAACAAACCCAAAAAATTGCTGCAACTAGCTGCGACTTCGGTTTCGGTTATAATTTTTATGCGATGATGTGTATACTTTCTGCACTTCTTCGTAATTTTTGCGGCTGCAGTATTGTTTATAGAAAATTAATGAAGATAATTCTTCTATTAATTTTATTTTTCCATCTTCTACAGAACCTCTGGATAACACCGAAGAAATTTCTTTCACGAGAATGGAAACTTTCATATTTGTGAAATCGGTATTGAACGGAAATATCAACGTCGTCACTGACATTGTTGAAATGGAGGTGTTAAAAAGATTGAAGCATTCATACATTTTGCCGAAAAGTCTGAAAGATGCCATGGGTAGGTTGGTATCGGAATTCAAAAATAGATGGGAACAAGTGAGCAGGAATGAAATCAAATTGTTCCAAAAATTCGACGAGTGGCTCAACGTTCCTGTGTCTTTCACAATTGAAAATGAAGGTCCGAAGACTTCCACGGAAGACACAATGGGGCGTCCTTCCACAAGCTGGGACGATTTGAGTGATCGCTCGAAACGTAGGAGGACAGAAAAGGTTCAAAATGAACAAACCGTCCACGAACTGGCCTGCGCTACACAAATGGGTCTCCGGGCTTCTGGACATTTACATGCTTCAGATGTCATTAGGGATGCCACAGAAGGCAGTTCAGCAAAAGTATCACAGTAGTGGAAATCTATGAAACGCGTTCCAGAAGATGTGCTGTTAGGCAACGAAGCATTGTCACTTGTAGTAGAAGGTAAAATTGCCCTGTAAAGTCAGAAATTTCTGTAATTAAAGTGGAGCCAAAGTGGACTTCAAGCATTGCTATATCATACAGCTGAAATAATATTAATGGTACAATCGGACGTTATTGGAAGTATTCTCAAAATAAAGTTGGCAGTTTAGAATTAAAATGCACGGCGGGATGCGATGGCACGTCTGGTCGAAGTACTCACAAACAAAAATCTAGCAATGGAGGGGACAATAAATCGCATGCCAACATTATCATTATTTCACTTCTTTCCTTCCAAAGCTTTGATAGCGTCAATCCCACGCGTGATTATTTTGAAAAATCCACGTCCTTCGCCGCCAAGATTTTGTAGCCCAGTTAAAATTGAATTCTTGCACGAAACTGCCGAAGCAACTAGGGCAGAACTTGATTGTATCGAAGCGCAAGAGAGAAACCTCGTGCCCAAACAAACTGTAGTGGGTGGCAAGATAATTAACATCAATTTCAAACTTGTGTTGTGATAGATGGTAAAGTTTGTAATTCTATTACGAAAACATCGACAAGTATGCGTTGCTACCTTTGTGGTCCTACGTCCAAATAATTTAATGATCACGGCGGAAATACGGCACGGAGTTTTTTTTTCGAAAAATCTGAAATTTTCGCCTCGGTAACGGGAATTGATGAAGAATGGATAAAGCGATGTCATGTTGTATTCCGCGTAATTTCTTGTGGTTTCGAAAACAATATACTCAAATTTCGCGAATACACTGTGAAGATGCTGCACAAGAATTAGTCGAACTCTATTCGTGGTACTTCATGCCAACAACAGTACATCAAATTCTTATTCACGGTCACGGAATTGTGGAATCTTCGTTACTTCCTGTCGGACGAATGCCTGAAGAAGCTCGGGAATCATGTAATAAGTATATTAAAAGATTCCGAGAAGATTTTTCACGGAAATGTGACTGCATAAAAAACATAGAAGACATTTTTTGCAGACTTTTAGTAACGTCAGATCAGCTACACGCCAGATCAACGTTTAGATAACGTCAGCTGTTCACTTATTCGTCATCAGTGATCTCGAAAATCTCTATGCAGGAAATTTAAAACACATTTAATGATTACTCGCCGCGACGCCATTTTTTTAGCTATACTGGAGCAGCAATTTCTTTTCAAAAGTCCCCGAGTACAGACTTTGACCCGAATTGAATACGTTTTTGAAGAAATTTTCCGCCGTATTCTATCCGCCATTTTGTTTTTCTACAATTTGACCTCTAATCCGTAATCAGCGATCCCGAAAACGCTCCGAATCCAGACTTTCACCCGAATTGAATACGTTTCCGAAGAAATTTTCCGCCGTATTGGATCCGCCATTTTATTTTTCTACATTTTGTCTCCAAATTCGTAATCAGCGACCCCGAAAACCCCCGCGTCCAACCCTCCACCCGAATTGAATACGTCTCCGAAGAAATTTTCCGCCATTTTGTTTTTATTTTAATTTGACTTCGAATTCGTAATCAGCGACGCCGAAAACGCCCCGAGTCCAGACTTTCATCCGAATTGAATACGTTTCCGAAGAAATTTTCCGCCGTATTTTATCGGCCATTTTGTTTTTCCAAATGTTGACTTCGAATTCGTAATCAGCGACCCCGAAAACCCCCGAGTCCAGACTTCCACCCGAATTGAATACGTTTCCGAACGAATTTTCCGCCGTATTTTATCGGCCATTTTGTTTTTCCAAATGATGACTTCGAATCCGTAATCAGCGAACCCGAAAACCCCCGAGTCCAGACTTACAGCCGAATTGAATACGTTTCCGAATGAATTTTCCGCCGTATTTTATCCGCCATTATGTTTTTATAAATTTTGACTCCGAATTCATAATCAGCGACCCTGAAAACCCCCGAGTTCAGACTTTCACCCGAATTGAATACGTTTCCGAAGGAATTTTCCGCCGTATTGGATCCGCCATTTTGTTTTTCTATATTTTGACTTTGAATTCGCAATCAGCGACCTGGAAAACCCCCGAATCCAGACCTCCACCCGAGTTGAATACGTTTCCGAATAAATTTTCCGCCATTTTGTTTTTATTTTAATTTGACTTCGAATTCGTAATCAGCGACGCCGAAAACGCCCCGAGTCCAGACTTTCATCCAAATTGAATACGTTTCCGAAGAAATTTTCCGCCGTATTTTATCGGCCATTTTGTTTTTCCAAATGTTGACTTCGAATTCGCAATCAGCGACCCCGAAAACCCCCGAGTCCAGACTTCCACCCGAATTGAATACGTTTCCGATGGAATTTTCCGCCGTATTTTATCCGCCATTATGTTTTTATAAATTTTGACTCCGAATTCGTAATCAGCGACCCCGAAAACCCCCGAGTCCAGATTTTCACCCGAATTGAATACGTTTCCGAAGGAATTTTCCGCCGTATTGGATCCGCCATTTTGTTTTTCTATATTTTGACTTGGAATTCGTAATTAGCGACCCGGAAAAGCCCCGAGTACAGACTTTCACCCGAATTGAATACGTTTCTGACTTTTGGCCAGGCCTTTTGGTATTTGGGACCACTGTGTGACACCTTCAATGACGTTCCGGACTCGAGGCAAAGTTAAGTCGCTATTTTGCATCTAAAAAGAGTAGATTGATTCTATTCCGTATTTTCACAAACCCATTAAACCCGTTCCACGATAAATCGCGAATGCCGTATTTCTTCTTAATTTTGCCCCTTAAATGCGGTTTCCCAAAGGCGAGTTTTCGTTCAAGCTTCAACTGCCACCGCACAACTCGATAAATGTACCCTATGTCGTAAAAATTCTCTACTTCGACTCAAAATAAGATTCGCGCGTACGCTTCTTCAGCGTGAACCCCTTAACATTTTTTGTCGATAATCAACATCTCGCTAAGGAGCTTTTTCACACCCAAAAACGAAACGTTCGTCCCGTTTGAAGGAAGTCCTCTGAACCGGTTTCCGCCTCCTCTTGCCGTAAAACTCTAAGGTGAACTTAATTGACCCCTTAAACCAGATTTCGGGAAAACCGCTTTCTTTACGTTCCCAAACGGTACAACCACCCGGCGCGGCTCGAATCGTTAGGCCAGTCGTCGAGTGTCTCACAACAATCGCTCGTTTAATTATTGACTCATGGCCAGGGCTTTTAGGTGCTTTCGAATTTCTTCTTCGCCGATTCCGCGGGACCTGCAAACAAATGAAGCCCGTTCGACATCCATATTCCACGTTACACTTGCACACTCGAACGCCTGTCATCGTAACGTCAGCCACGACCCGACATCTCTCGGTGACTTCTGCAACCTCGTGACAGCCACGTCAAGAAGATAGCGGCGAATGCTCCAACGCCCACTCCGTTCCCGGCCATTCCAGCTCCGCCGTTCCTCGGAATTCAGTTTGAACTATCGTTCGATATTGATTTTTTAACGTTCTTTTTCTCAATGGTACCATTTTTTTTGAGGCCCTCAACCGGGCCCTACGTGTTCAGAATCAAGCCGACTTTGCTTCTGTAAGCCGGGAATGCCATTTTTAGTTTTAACCAGAAAAAAATATTTTTTTTTGGTGGAATATACTTTTCCCACATAGGCGCTATATTTTTTTTCAAAGAGTTCTCGAAAAACCATTTCAAAAGCGCGTCTTCGCCGTCCCAAAATGGCCGCGCACGAATTTAAAAAAGGGGGTGGCCACTTTATAATTGTCACCCAGTATGTAACAGCAGCTCGTACAACCGTGGAAACGTAGGACAGTTGGGGTGGTCGTTGCAGCCCGCACATTGGCGTAGTGTGCCGAAAAATGTATAAAACCGACAAGGAACAGTTTATTGTGCAGCAGGTTTACAGTGCAGCAGGCTGATTTTTGTTGCGACGGATTAAATGAAAATTGACTAAGACTAAGGTGTTGTTCCGAAAAGCCCATACCACTCATCAATTCGAAATTTCGTGTACTCGTTTATTTTGACTCGCTGATCACAACGATGGTAGTGAAAATACCCGCAAATTTTATTTTCAAGGTCATAACTCACGAAAGCAGATTTTTTAAAAAGTTGTTCTATTTTATTTTAATAAATGTGGGTCTTAGAGAAAAATGCTTTCTACAAAAGATGTACCCCATAAAAAGATTGATCTTTTATGTTCTATGCTTTCGTCTTTTATGTTTTACGCTTTTAATTATTAATTAATTGCGAGAAAAATGGGTACATTTTACTAAACGCCATTTCCATTTGTACATAAGTACATTTTGCTAAACTCCATTAGTTTCGGTATTATCTACTCACACACTTTACTGCAATGAAGGTTTAGTTTCAACTTTAAAATGCATTTTTATTTTTTGCTTTTTTTGTTCGGGTACGCGTATTGTGTGTTGTTTAGGTATGCGCATAGTGTTAAATATCAAAACCCAAACTTCCCGCGGTAAAGTGCGTAAGTAGATAATATCGAAACAAAGGGAGCTTAGCAAGATGTACTTATTGGGGTATTATTCCATCTTTCTCTAAACTGAATGGTTTTAGACAGAATCTGTATAGAATGTAAATTATCAATCTTTTTATAGGCTACAACTTTTGCAGAAAACGTTTTTCTCTAAGATCAACATTTATTACAATAAAGTAGAAACATTTTAAAACAATAAGCTTTTGTGAGTTCTGACCTTGAAAATAAAATTTGCGGGTATTTTCACTATCATATTTGTGATCGGCGAGTCAAGATATATGGGTTCACGAAATTCCGAATTAATCATCGGTATGGGCTTTTCGAAACTTTATCCGTGACAAATATACATTACCTCTAAATTATCCTGATTGATTTTTCCAGTCAGTAGATATTGGAAATCGAATTCGTCGACTAAATAACGGCATAGGTCCATCGTCGATTGACGAGATATTCTTAGAGCTTGCGAAGTTTGAACAGTAAGAAACTCTTCTGGAAGGATATCTCGTGTTATCACAGCTGATTCCCATTCGTTCAATTGTTGTAATGAGTTTACGAGAATCTAGTAAGAAATAAATAATAATGAAACTACTTGGTGTGGCCTTCCCTCTATCCCATTTTAAATTAGGCAGTCCCTATTGATTATGTATCTTGTAGTCATTAGACCGTGGCGTAAGTGCGTCATTTGGCGTTTTCCGGTTCATTGCGTCAAACATATCATTATAATGTTTGCAAAAAGCAATTGTCTCGTCGCACCCATTGACCCCTTCGCACCTATGCGACAAATAAAACTGAAGTCCATGAGCAACAGAGTTGCTGAAAATCTGTAACACAAATACAAAGTTTGTTCACTAATACATTATATTTAAAATGACACGAAGAATCCAAAATGACACCATCTGTTTTGTTCTATGCTAACGTACCTGAGTCGCCAGTCTCACGCGCATTTTGGAGGTGTTGTCCAGCGAAACATGTCTGCGTGTTATTTTTGGACATGCACGGGCATTTCCCTCATGGTCTTTGTCCAAATGATACAACATCTCAAAGTACTTCCAGCGAACGTAGTTACTCGTAGATTTTAACTAGGGAATAATACGAGCTTCATGCATTATATATACACTAGGTTAAATAATATCTGGCATATGGCATCACCATTTATTTGATCGAAGTCTTGCACATACAGAAGTCAATTTCGATTACAAAGTCTCAAAAACTTCTTTATCGTGGTGTTAAAATTAAATCTTTACTCGTCAAATAAGTGATGTAAGGCAAAGAAGGTAAGTAAGAATTTTATTTCAGAATATACGAAAATATAAACCCTATCAAGAATTTACATTTTTTAATGCAATTCCTCGTAATATATTTGTTAGATAATATAAGTCAAACGATTCTTCGAGTTTTTCTTTTTTCAGGTGCTGCGGTATTTTATCGAAGGTATGTATAGGTTTTCATGTAATATTTTATTTTCAAGTGCTCCAGAATTAAAGGAAGTATGTGTATGTATCTAATTTTGTGATTCTTTATCTTCTTGTAGATACTGGTTTATATTTTCTAGGTACTTCAGCAATTTTATGGATGGTATGTATATATTATAATTATTTTTTCTACTTGTGCATTTATTTTATAAGAAGGTACGCACGTATGCTGGCAAAAACGTTTTTTATCGTAGTTACGAAGAAACATTCTAAAACTACAGATTTCGATCCCACAACCTACCCGCAGTTTCCCTGTGTTGTACATCCGGTTTCGGATGTTTTTGATGACGCGGCAGATGTCGGAAAAGGCAAAGGCTTTCCTCTTGTCGTCCAAAGGGTGCGTGAACCATGTTTTAGTTTTGTAGGTGAATATAAGACAGATCAACGAATTTAAATTTCCCGCCGGTGGGTTCAAAGACCATGTGACTACTATAGGTTAGAGATATCGCTAGAGTAAGTAGAACGCGATGCGACGACGGAGAGAACGACGCTGGCTGTCTCTCTCTCTTGCTGGACGGCGGTTGAACGAGAAACACGTGCGGGAAAACTCGCGTCACGGGCGTCCGAGCCATATTATGGCGTACGAAAATCCGTGTGGATCTTGGAGCACGGGCGCGAATCGTCAAAAAGGTCTTTACGAAAACGTGCGCGAGGAAAGTCCGCTGAATATCTCGATAATATTTTCGAAATATTGTTCACGCATCTTTACCTGCCTAAGAAAACTTCGACAACGAGAATCAGATCAAAAAAGGCACGCAGTAGCGAGGTCTGATGCTCACATCGTGGACTCCAAAAATTCAACAACAAATTTCCGATCTCGGTGGCCGCTTCACCTGATTCTACAGTTGTCCGGAGGGAAATGAATTTTCATCGAGAATTATCGATCACAATTCTCGATAAATTATCCCCATAAAAAAGGAAAATTCGGAATCACCGACACTCGAATGGACACCAAGAGTATCAACGAGCATCGAGTCATCACATCGAATTACTACGAAAAAGGAGTACCAGTGTTTAGTCAAAGTATTGAATCGGACAACCGTAAGTAGAAATTTAAATCAAAATTCAAGAGAAACCAACAATAATCACCAAGCCGTCCAGTGAGTTAGCCTAAGAACACAAAATTTGGGTCTGCATGCCAAAAGACGCTCCTGTTTCTGTGTAAAGCCGTCAAGCGAGTTAGTAATTATACAAAATTTAGGTTTGTGTGCCGAAAGACGCTTCGTTTTATATTTGATAAATGATATTGGCCAGCGTGCCAAAAGACGCTACTTCGTATAACCTTTTTTTGTGTGTTATTTATCGCATGAGGCCTTCGTGCCGTTGTTGTCACCGTATTTATGAGCGGCGTGTGGCTCAACGTACTGAGCAATCCCGACCGAGGGACGCACCCAGTGAGGCCTCTCGGGGAATCGGTGCACGCCTGACTGAAACGCCGGCGCCCCACCGTAGTGGTGCATCGTGCTGGAGAACGGGTCGTTTGGGTTACGGGTGGAGGCTGGAGTTCTCCGCGCCGCGCTTCTCGAGAGAAGCTTTGCCCGCTTTCGCACGGTGACCCGGGGATGCGATCTCCGAGAGCCTCCATGTTACCGACGAGAAAAGGTCGCGATTTGTTACCGTTCCGTTTTCGGGGTAATTCGGGCAGAAAATATAGATTCCGAAAGGTATATTCTATCAGAATATTCCAGCTCCCGAAATAATATTTCAGCTCTCGATATTATACGAGATAAAGTTCTCGCTTGAACCGGCGATTTCGCATGGTCCGATGCCGCGAGCGTGTTGACAGTTTTTCTGTTAACGCGCTCTGTCTCGCTCTCGCATAATTCCTCGCACGCCGGCCTTGGTCGCGCGAGGTTCAGAGTTGCTAACGAATTTTCGCGTGAGACGGTTGTCTCCAAATTCGCGATCGCTCCCGATTTTTAGAGATATCGTGAGAGTTGTCGATCAGACGTCGCGATGGAGAGACGTGTCGTGTCTCTCTCGTGCCCGTGACGTCGCGCTCTCGTTCTTGCGTAAGAGGCACGTTGTCGTGCTCTCTCGCGCCCGTGCGTATGACGTTTCGCGTGCAGTTCATGTTCGCGATTAAGTTTCGTTTACGTGAAAAGTTCTCGGGTGGATAATCCACCGGCTCCCGTATTATGAAATAAACCCATTGTTTTATTTTATTAGTGACGTTTCCGGTGTCGCAAAAGTGACAGATCCCGTGATCGTTCACGCTACTCCCCAGTGAATCCCGACCCCTCTACCACAATTCACAGCCTGAGCGGCCGTACAGTACCGCAACCGTCCTCCCTTGTGCGAGTGCATCCAGGTTAGTCCGGTTACACGATTCCGGCGATTAAAAATCGAGGAGGCCTCCAGACTCCGAACCCGGTTGGGATTCTGGGATACCAAAAATCAAGGAGAGCTCTAGTCTCCGCTTGGTGGGTCGGGTTGGATCCCCCCGACCCCAGTTTGTCCGGTTGAGACGTCCAGCGATAAAAAGTCTCTGGCGCCCCGGGTACTGCGGAGGCACGCACGCGGGGTGGATGGCCGAAGGTGACGGTTTGTCGCACCTTAGCTCTCGTATTCAAGTTCTCATTTCCGTGGTTGGAGAAAATATCCCCGTCACAAATGGCGCCCAACGTGAGGCCACACCGGCGAGTTCTCGGCAGAGAGTTAAGGGGAATAAAGGAAAGGAATAATTTAATTATTCTTTTTTTTCCGTTCTTTCCGCCTTTCTTGCTCTCGTCGAGAAAAATAAATATTTTCTTTTTCTCTTAGTTCTCGTTACGTGTTTTCGTGTGTTCGCGATTGCTCCCGAATTAAAATAAAAAAATGTGCTCTCGAGAAAAAAAACAGTGCTCCCGAAGGAAAAAAAAGTGCTCCCGTGAAAAAAAAACAAGTGTTCTCGATTCCCAGGGATTATCGTCCATTCGGATTATCGATCATCTTCCGGTGAGTTCCCGACGCAGTCAGAAAATTTTATTTTCGTAAAAATTTACGAATTTTTCCTGCGTGGTTTCCGCGATGCGAGGCTCCGCTGAGTTGCATCGTTCTCGTTACCGGGGGAGTTATCCTTCGACCTCCCCGGTGCTCTCGCGACTTCGAAAATTTATTTCGAAGAGAAAGAAAAAAGGGCCTCTTTTTGTTTCTTTCCGTGATCCCGAGCACTTCGAAAATTTATTTTCGAAGACCAAAAAAAATAAAATATGCTAGCTCCCGTGGTTGGGAATTTGACAAAAAAAACTGTCAAATTCCAAGCTTGCTCTCGCTGATTTCGAACCCGAAATCAAGTTCTCGATATCGAATTTTTTTGTTGTTGTGTACTACGTCGTTTAAATTTGCTCGTGTCTTTTTTTGTCGTGTAATTCGTTTTGTTGAAGTTGTTTCTTGTTTTCTTTCTTTTCTCGCTCCCGGGATCTCGAAAATTAATTTCGAGATTTTTCTGCTCTCGTTACCCGAGAATTTCGTAGATTTTCTCGGGGGATCTCGATATCGAAATGTTGTATTTTTTTGTTGTTGTTCTCTTTGCGTGTTTTATTGTTTTTTTTTCGATCTGCTCCCGGGGTTTCGGAAATGACTTTTTGAGACCCGAAAGCTCCCGTTAGTCCGAAAATATTGTTTTTTGTTTTTTTTTCTTTTTCGGCCGGCTCTCGAATTTTCGAGAATGACGAAATCGTTCTCGGGCTCCGTTCTCGTACCTCGCGGCGAGGCCCGCGCGATACCACACATCGGGTGTCCCCGAGGTGGCACGCGCAATACCATATATCGGGTGTCCCCGAGGTGGCCCGCCTAATAAAGTAAAACTTGATTATGCGTCGTGCGTTCCCATTGTAAATGGAATTATAATTTTTTTGTTTTGTTTTTTTTTCTTTTCCCCTTACAGATCTCGAGCCGAGTCAATAGGATTTTTATTTTTGTTTGTTTTTTTTTGTTCTCCTGTTTGGCTTCAGCCTCATCGGAAATTTATTTCGATTTGAGGTTTCTGCACCGTTCCCGGATAGAGAGAAGAAATTCTTTTATTTTTTTTTCTTCCTCTATCGCTCTCGACCTCGTCGGATTCGTTCGACGGAGGACATTAAAAATTCCCCCAGTTCCCGAAAATCCGAGAATTCATTTCGGATCGAGAGAAAATATTTTTTTTTAATTCTTTTTTTTATTAATTTTCTCTCTCGCTCACATCCCGTCGAATTCACTCGACGGGAGGGAATAAAACTTCCCTGTTCCCGTAAAGCCGAATAAATAGTTCGGATCGAGAGAAAATATTTGAATTTTTTTATTTGTTTTTTAATTAATTTTCTCGCTCACGTCGCGTCGAATTCACTCGACGGAAGGCAATCAAATTTCCCTGTTCCCGTAGATCCGAATAAATAGTTCGAATCGAGAGAAAAAATCGATATTTTTTATTTATTTTTTTTTTTGGAATCAATTTTCTCTCTCGCTCACGTCCCATCGAATTCACTCGACGGGAGAGAATCAAATTTCCCTGTTCCCGTAGATCCGAATGAATAGTTCAGATCAAGAGAAAATATCAATTTAAAAAAAAAAATTTCTGGAATGAATTTTCTCTCTTGCTCACGTCCCGTCGAATTCACTCGACAGGAGGGGATAACATTTCCCAGTTCCCGGAAATCCGAAAATTTATTTCGGATCGAGAGGTAATTTTTTTAATTCTTTTTTTGTTTCCTCTCACGTTCTCGTTTCCGTCGGATTCTTTTGACGGAAGGGAATTCAAATTCCCCCAGCTCACGAAATCCGAAAATGTATTTCGGATAGAGAGGAATTGTTTTTATTTAAATTTTTTTTACTCTCTCTCCTTTCTCGCCTCCCGATCCTCCCGATCTCGCCTTTTTGGAAAATTTTATTTTTCCAGACAGACAGGATTATTGTTTTTTTTTAAATTTTTTTCTGTTCTGTCTGCCGCTCTCGACCTCGTCGAATTCAATTCGACGAAATGGGATACAGTGTCTCAGCTCCCGCTTCGGCCAGGCACACTCTCGTGCTTCGAGTGTCCCGGGGGGAATACCCCATGGCGACCGGAGACGGGTCCCTGCGCTCCCGTCACGGCTCTCGGAACGCTCGTCCGAAGAAACGGACGAGGTTTTACCGATCGCGGACCTGGCACTGGGCCCGTGGAGCTCGACCTTGGGACCGCCGATCCGACCGGGTTGCACCCAGGTGGCCGACGCGTGACACCTAGAGCAGCCACGAAACTCTCGATGCATTGGACGCCTTGTTGCTACCATGCAACAAGCGGACGTCAGCTCCCGAAAAGGCGATACGTGAGCGCAGCCGCTCGCGGTCTGCGCCACCACGCCAGTGATTCCCGAGGCCCCTTTATGGGCCAGTTCCAGAGGGACAAGGTGGACAAAGCCGCGCCCCCGCTACCGAGTGGTCCCCTGAAGACCACGGAAGCTACCGAAAAGCCGAGTGAACCCAGCTGCTGCAATAACGGCAAAACGGGTCACCGGCATGGAGAATGTCTGGACTACTGGCGTCTCTTGGGCTACCGATAAGACCGTCAGGCGTATCCACGACCCGTTACCCCTTTGCAATCGGGGAATCGGATAAGGAGGCGAGTGAGGGACTCTCCTCTGCCTCCCGTGATAAGCCTTGACGACTTACTTTCTCAACAAGCTCCCGTGTAGCGACACCACGCCGACCAGTTAGCGAACCCGCAAACCGGCGAAGGCAGTTACGAGGTACACCCTCAGCTACCGATACGTCTCCCCCGAAGGAAATCCTTCCTTGGGATGACGTAATAGTTAATGTCGGGTCGGACGCAAGTAGAGGCACCCATCGGGTAGAACCCTCAGTTGTGGCTGACCCCTAAAAGCTCCCGTTGAAGGCCTCTGGCCCATAGTTCCGTGTCAGGTGGCAACACTCCACAGCTCCCGCGATATGGGCCTCTGGCCCAGAGTTCTCGCGTAAGGCAACAACGCCTCACAGTTCCCGCAATGTGAGTCTCTGGCCCATGGTTCTCGTGCGAAGTGGCAACACGGCAATGGATCTCCGCCATGCCAGCCGGCCTCTGGCCTTGGCGTTCGCAGAGGCCACAACGCCTCACAGTTCTCGCAATAAAGGCGTTAGCCTGGGTTTTCGCGCGGAGCGGCAACGTCTCGCAGTTCACGACATGAGGGGCCTCCGGCCCCAGTTCTCGTGCAGGACCGTGATGTCCCGCAGTTCCCGCGATAGGGGGGCTAGTCCCCTGATTCGCCGCCGAGGAAAATAGACCTCGCAGTTCCCGCGAGTCGCGACCACGCGACTCGGTTCTCGGCACCAATTACCCCGGAGAAGGGGATGGAAAACTTGGAGCAGTTCCCGTAGAGTCCCCGAAGCCACCACCGAAATAAGGACGCCCCGGCTGATTTGGTGAGTCCGATTCTGGTTCGTTTGTTCCGTCCTTGGTGGTGGTACGTGTGGGCCACATTGGTCCAATATTTCTCGCGTCGCGGGGCGGTTATTCATCCGCGGCAGATCTCGGTCTCTTCCCCATATTATAGCTACCGAATTGTAACGGGAAAAGACGACCATGCTATGGTTTACGCAAAAATATTTTTTGTTTGTTTTTGTGCGATTTTATTTTCTCGTGCTGTGGGGCGATTAGTCGCCCACGGTAGATCTCGGTCTCTCCCACGTTTAGGCTACCGACTGTAACGGGAGAAATACATTTTAGCTATCGAATACGAACAATTGTTTGGTGTTCTGGTTTCCTTTCTCGCGCTGCGGGTGCTTGGTTTCCCGCAGTAGGTCTCGGTCCTTCCCACCGTTTAAACTACCGACTGCAACTGGGAAGGACAATGATTGCTACCGTGTGCATTTCAGCTATGGCTTTTGCTTAGCAGAGATCACGTAGTTCCCTGATCATAACCACCCTTAAGGGGTGGGGAGTTGTGACGTGATTTTTTGAGCCACGTCACAGAAATGCTACCGATGATCAAGAAATGGTCTCGATGCCCGGGTTGCGACCCATCCGTTTGTGTTAAGGGTCTTTTCTCTAGAATGTTTGTCTTGTTACGTTTGAGGTTTTGGGTTGTTTCCGTTTTGGTTAGGTTGGCGTGCGGAACTCGGGCAAGCGGCGTGTGGCTCAACGTACTGAGCAATCCCGACCGAGGGATGCACTCCGTGAGGCCTCTCGGGGAATCGGTGCACGCACGACTGAAACGCCGGCACCCCACCGTAGTGGTGCATCGTGCTAGAGAGCGGGCCGTTTGGGTTACGGGCGGAGGCTGGAGATCTTCGCGTCGCGCTTCTCGAGAGAAGCTTTGCCCGCTTTCGCACGGTGACCCGGGAATGCGATCTGCGAGAGCCTCCATGTTCGAAAGGTATATTCTATCAGAATATTCCAGCTCCCGAAATAATATTTCAGCTCTCGATATTTTACGAGATAAAGTTCTCGCTTGAACCGGCGATTTCGCATGGTCCGATGCCGCGAGCGTGTTGACATTTTTTCTGTTAACGCGCTCTGTCTCGCTCTCGCATAATCCCTCGCACGCCGGCCTTGGTCGCGCGAGGTACAGAGTTGCCAACGAATCTTCGCGTGAGACGGTTGTCTCCAAAATCGCGATCGCTCCTGATTTTTAGAGATATCGTAAGAGTTGTCGATCAGACGTCGCGATGGAGAGACGTGTCGTGTCTCTCTCGCGCCCGTGCGTATGACGTTTCGCGTGCAGTTCGTGTTCGCTATTAAGTTTCGTTTACGTGAAAAGTTCTCGGGTGGATAATCCACCGGCTCCCGCATTATGAAATAAAACCATTGTTTTATTTTATTAGTGACGTTTCCGGTGTCGCGAAAGTGACAGATCCCGTGATCGTTCACGCTACTCCCCAGTGAATCCCGACCCCTCTACCACAACCCACAGCCTGAGCGGCCTGCAAGTGCATCCAGGTTAGTCCGGTTACACGATTCCGGCGATTAAAAATCGAGGAGGCCTCCAGTCTCCGCTTGGTGGGTCGGGTTGGATCCCCCCGACCCCAGTTTAGTCCGGTTGAGACGTCCGGCGATAAAAAGTCTCTAGCGCCCCGGGTACTGCGGATGCACGCGCGCGGGGTGGACGGCCGAAGGTGACGGTTTCTCGCACCAGATCCCGTGTTGAGTTCTCGTTTCCGTTACCGTGGTTAGAGAAAATATCCCCGTCACAGTATATATAAATTGAATAGCGGATGGCCCTCGTGCCGAGGTTGTTACTGTAATTATATTTATGTATGGAATTGCGCGAACGGACCGAAAGTCATCGCAAGTCATGAATTGGATGGATGAATCAAATATTATGTAATATTTTTAATAATGTGCCGAAAATGACCAAATATATTTAAAATAAACTAACTTTATGCCTTAGAACTCCAAAAAATATCAAATTACTTATTACCAGTGAATAATATATCCGCAATAAAGAAGAAAATATTACAAATTGGCGCCCAACGTGGGGCCCGATTTAATTCGAGTCTCACTTCAAATCAATAATAATAGCTTCATTTTCACTCATCAAAATTTGAATAAATACATTTTTTTTAAATAACATAAAATATTAGAATAAATATGTCAATACACAGAACTCCTCCGAAGACTCCGGATAAGGGGAATACCCCGGTGTCCCCTTCGCCGGATCGTAATACCATAAAAGCTAAACGGACATTACATTTAACTGGTACGGAAAAGACAAATGCTAATTTATTTGATGCTCAAAAATAAATGGTCAAAAATTTTCAGTCACTTAAAATCGATATCAATATGCCCAAATTTGGCGATGAATCGGTCCACCAACCACAGGAATTTTTGGAGAAAATGGAAGAGTTTTTCATTATAAAGCGCGTCGAAAACGAGATGCAACTAATGATTGTAGAAACCGCATTAGAGGGTCGAACAAACCTATGGTATAAAGCGAACAAAACGAATTTTAAGGATTTAAAAACTTTCAAGGCTCATTTTCTCGAAGAATTTTACCCAATTCCGGTTCGAGTCAGATATAAAAATTCATGGATAAGCCAACGATATAATCCGAGTTTCGGTTCTCCACAGAGTTATTTTTTAAAGCAATATGCTGCAAGTAAATCTATTACTCCGCCGTTGGAGCCGTACGAGGTCTGTTATACTATAATGCGGGTTTACCCTTTCGTGTTCGGGAATCGATGATTTGCACTAATCTATCGGATATTAATGCCGTGTCTCCAGCTTTAGCCATGCTCGACCGAACAAATGTAGACAGAGAAAACGTGCGGAGAGGTTAGCCTCCCGATTCTTATATATATCCGAATCGTTCGAATAATAACATAGTACCGCCGAGATTCGCCTATCAAAGAGCAAACAACAATGAAAGGTTTCGCAACGCTCCTACGGATATCCGGCCTATAACGCATTACCCAGATAGGGGGATTCCGCCTAGGAAATCAATAGAATCTAGAGCTACTTCCCATGCTATTACAATAATCGACGAGCAAGAGGTGTCCACGAATCAAACACAGACGCCTACAAATACCGAATTGATTCCCTACGCTGCGATACCAACGCCCCGAGTCACTACGAAAATAGAGAGAGAATTACCACCCGGCACATCCGCAAATTTAAACTCATAGGCGGTGCGACGCTTGGTGGCAGTTCCCCGTCGCACCAAATAACGATTTAATTGACGAATTGGCGGAGGAAATTATTCGAGACCCATATGACCGGCAAGCTAGTGAGACAAATTTCCGAGAATGTTGATCGAAATGTTCAAAATACTTATTTCGGCACTTTTAGATACCGGGAGTCAGGTGTCATGTATTTCCGAAGAATTATACCACTATTTGAAATCTCATTTTGCTATAATCGAATTACCGATTATAGCAAACCCGTCTCTAACCTGGTAGTAACGACAGCAGTCGGTAAGAAGACCACTAAGGTGCTGAAACAAATTCAATTAGCTTTAAAAGTAGATTCTATAGTTATCACATCATATTTACTGATCATACCCTATCTGTCTACACAAGCCATTTTGGGGAATGCTTGGTTCCTAAAGAACAGGGTTGCTATCGATTATAATAATTTTGAAGTGAATATTGCCGGTAAGGAGATTACTAAAAAACTAATTTCATTTGATATTCCGGTTAAAGATAAAATATTGACATCCAAGGTAGACGATGTGGTCGTCATTTAAGTTATTGGTGGGACCAAGCAAGCCAGCGTTCCATCTAAGGCGTATGGAGATGGGAAGCATTTTGAGAGTTCCAGTAATGAGTCTAAGCCTAGGCGAAATGTAGATAACGATATAGAGACTGACTTCACGGGTGTTAGGGGTACAGAATTGAAGAATAGTATAATAGAAGATGAACCGGACGTCAATATAGCAGTGTTGGAAAATCTAGGAACAAATGTCGATTTTAAAGAATCAAATGATAATTTAATAGAGCCTATAGATGAGGAAGATGAAGAGATATGTCGTATATATTCCGAGGGAGATAAATTGCGAGTGACGTCTGACCTGAAGAAGCTGATTGAGGGAATGGGGCAATTGTCGAATATGCAACGTATAGAGTTGGAAGAGGTAGTTGGAAGGCACAAGCGACTCTTTATGAAGAAAGACACCCCGGCTGGACAATATCAACACGAAATTCATTTAAAGAAAGCTGGTACTGTAGTTAAGAAGTCTTATCCAGTGCCGTACTCCCTGAGGGGCGAAGTCGAAGAGGAATTAGAATCTATGCTAAATCAAGGAATCATTGAAAGGTCAAAAAGCCCCTTTTGTAACCCGCTCAGAATAGTGCGGAGGCGTGACGGTCGATTGCGCATTTGCATAGATGCTCGCTTTTTAAATGCAGCAATCGAATCGGATAACGAAGCTCCGCCTAGGATAGAAGAACTAATACAGAAACATCATGGAATCTCGCTATTGACAACCGTCGATTTAACTGATAGTTATTGGCAGATTTGTATGCTTTTTTGTATGGCATGCTTTTTTGTATGGCACGACACTGTTTCAATTTTGCATTATCCCGTTCGGTTTGAAAACCCCTGGCAGTGGGTTTATTAGGGCACTTAGTTTGGCTTTTGATAAAAGTTTCGAGTCGTCCCTTACGATCTATATACACGACTTTTTAATCTCATCTTTCTCATGGAATCAACATCGCGAGCACATCGATAGAGTCTTTACGGTCCTCACTGATAATAACTTCCCCCTGGGTCTGAACAAATCGATATTTTGCCGTTCCGAAGTTCATTTTCTGGGATTTGTCCTTTCAACCGAAGGTATACGCCCCGATGCAGACCGTCTTACGGAGATACGTAATTTCGATGCACCGCAAAATAGGAAACAATTGCAACAATTTATAGGAGTCTGCACATACTACCGTCAGTTTAGCATTCGACATGCGAATTTTATCGAACCATTTAGGACGTTGTTGAAGGCCAAATTCGCTTGGCATTGGTCCGAACAACACAAGCCGGCATTCCTGGAGTTGAAAGAAAACTTCGCAAATGCGGTTATGTTATCACACGTAGATCCAAATCGGATGTTTAAATTGCAGACCGACGCTTCGGACAAAGGTATTAGTGACGTTTTATACCAAGAGGATGAGAATCGCAATAAATATATCGTTTCTTTAGTAAGCCGATGCTTGAACCAAGCGGAGAAGAATTACGGTACGACCGAAAAGGAGTTATTAGCTATTGTATACGCGGTAGAGATAGGACAGCCGCTTGAGATTATAACCGATCACATGGGATTGCCTCCTTAAACACCACTGTGTATCATACTCCAAGACTTAAAAGATGGTGTCTCATTTTTCAACAATATATGTACGAGGTAAGCCATTGCGCGGGCAAAGACAACATAGTCGCCGATTTTTTTAGCAGAAATCCCAATGGAAGCTTCGACCAACAAGGTCCCCCGTCCATTCACAGACCATCTTTGATAGCCGCGTTACTATCCCAGTCAAACAAAAAGAATATACTTGCTTTAAACATGGGATCAATGGACATCGACCTGCCGCCATGGCCCGATGATATCTGCGGAGACTTAGAACAGTTAGCCCAATTACAGCAACACGATGATAAATTGTCGGATATTATCAAGGAAGTGGGAGAAGGTAGACGGGAGGAGATGTACAAAGTAAAAAAGGGCATCTTATTTCAACATCAATCAGCGGCTCAGCGATGGGTTGTTGACCTCCCCCAAAATTTAATCACAAATATAATGGTTTACGTTCACGATTCATTGGGACATCCCGGAGCAAGAAAAACGCTAGCCTATGTGAGTACGTATTTCGTTTGGAAAGGTATGAGGAAAGATGTCAACCGCCACGTTCGTTCTTGCAATTTATGCCAAAGGACTAAGCCTATAAATTTCATTATGGAAGGTGAATATCAATTAGTTAAGGCCGAAAAACCCTCTCAGCTAGTAACCGTAGATTTTTATGGGCCTTTGTCGTCGTCAATAGCGGGGGTACAATATATATTTGTGGTTTTAGACGCTTTCACCAAATTTGTTGAGCTCTATCCAATGAAGAAGGTCACCACCGCGGCCGCATTACGCAAATTAGAGAATCATTACTTTACTGAAATTGGCATACCAGAGGGGATTCTCGCTGATAATGGAACTCAATTTACATCGTGCAAATGGAAACAGGCTCTAGAGAGACATAACATTAACGTTCGTTACTGTTCAGTCCGTCATCCTCACAGTAACCCTACCGAACGTGTCATGAGGGAGTTGGGGCGCTTTTTTAGAATTTTGTGCTCAGAAGGTCACCAGCGTTGGGCAAAACACGTCCCCGACATCGAAAGGCTGTTAAATGTCACAACGCACAGCAGTACTGGATATACGCCATACGAACTGCAAACGGATAAGGATCCCCAAAGTGAGGTGATGCACATTATTGACTTTCCCGAATCGGACCCCGAGATTTATCAGCGAAAATTAATAAAAGCCCGGGAGAATATAATGAAGAGTTTCGAAACTCGGAAAAAATATCAAAAAACATATACAATTGCTTTAAGTGCGGGTGATTTAGTACTTCTGCGCAGGCCTTACCCCTCGAATGCGGTGGATAAAGTTATCTCCAAATTCTTCCATTTGTATTTTGGGCCGTATAAAATAGACAAAAAATACGGAATGAATGCTTTCCGGTTGGTGGACCCGGTGAATAAAAAGATACTCAAAGGAGTCTTGAATCGAATTAATTTAAGACCATATCATGAGCCCGCACGACAATGACCATCTTGTGTTCTGTTTGTTTTTTTTGTTCTTCTCACCATTTTGTTTGGCCGATTGCCGTTGTCATAAGATATCTTTAAGCTGATCTAAAGCGCTATTTATTATGGACTTTACCTAATTGTTGTAGGATGGCGGCCCTTAATAAAAGGGGGATATTGTAGGTGAATATAAGACTGATCAACGAATTTAAATTTCCCGCTGGTGGGTTCAAAGATCATGTGACTATTATATGATAGAGATGTCGCTAGAGTAAGTAGAACGCAATGCGACGACGGAGAGAGACGACGCTGGCTCTCTCTCTCTCTCTTGCTGGACGGCGGTTGAACGAGAAACACGTGCGGGGAAACTCGCGTCACGGGCGTCCGAGCCATATTATGGCATAAGAAAATCCGTGTGCATCTTGGAGCACGAGCGCGAATCGTCAAAAAGGTCTTTACGAAAACGTGCGCGAGGAAAGTCCGCTCAATATCTCGATAATATTTTCGAAATATTGTTCACGCATCTTTACCTGCCTAAGAAAACTTCGAAAACGAGAATCAGATCAAAAAAGGCACGCAGTTGCCAGGTCTGATGTTCACATCGTGGACTCCAAAAATTCAACAACAAATTCCCGATCTCGGTGGCCGCTTCACCTGATTCTACAGTCGTCCGGAGGGAAATGAATTTTTATCGAGAATTATCGATCACAATTCTCGATAAATCATCCCCATCAAAAAGGAAAATTCGGAATCACCGACACTCGAATGGACACCAAGAGTATCAACGGTCATCGAGTCATCACATCGAATTACTACGAAAAAGGAGTACCAGTGTTTAGTCAAAGTATTGAATCGGACAACCGTGAGTATAAATTGAAATCAAAATTCAAGAGAAAACAATAATAATCACCAAGCCGTCTAGTGAGTTAGCCTAAGAACACAAAATTTGGGTCTGCGTGCCAAAAGACGCTCCTGTTTATGTGTAAAGCCGTCAAGCGAGTTAGTAATTATACAAAATTTAGGTTTGCGTGCCAAAAGACGCTACGTCCAATGTTTATGTCAATTGGTCTGGAGAACTTGTCGTTGTTGGTAATTTGGGTTTGCGTGCCAAAAAACGCTTCGTTTTATAAGTGTGTGATATTTATATCGGGTGGCGTTATATTGGCCAGCGTGCCGAAAGACTAAATATTCGTTACAAAAGAAAGACTTTATATTTGTTACACAATTTAGGTCTGCGTGCCAAAAGACGATCCATTTCACCGATTTTAAGAATTATTGATAGAGCTATCGTGCCGAGAGACGCTCCGGTTTTTGTGTGTGTTATTTATCGCATGAGGCCTTCGTGCCGTTGTTGTCACCGTATTTATAAATTGAATAGAGCATGGCCCTCGTGCCAAGGTTGTTACTGTAATTATATTTATGTATGGAATTGCGCGAACGGACCGAAAGTCATCGCATGTCATGAATTGGATGGATGAATCAAATATTATGTAATATTTTAAATAATGTGCCGAAAATGACCAAATATATTTAAAATAAACTAACTTTATGCCTTAGAACTCCAAAAATATCAAATTACTTATTACCAGTGAATAATATATCCAAAATAAAGAAGAAAATATTACAGTATTTTCCATTGTCCCGCTGATACCCAAAAGCGAACACGTTTTCGAGTTCGTTGCAGCACCGTCGGCGACAATCCCGTAAATCTTTGCTCCGTATTGCTCCAAATATGCAATAGTTTTCACAACAATTTTCGCGAGCTCTTCACCTTTTACAGAGCTTTTCGAAGCAAAAACTGCGATCGGCTGTGTGTATTTAGCAGCAAGCGGCTGGAATATAAGTACGAGACCATGTGTTGCCTGGTCGTTAATGTCGATCGACTGTTTCCCATCATCGCCAAGGTCCGTTAAGCCCAGATAGGTTAAATATAATTAACGACAAATAGCTTCGTATCGACCTCGTGCACAGAAGTGGTAGGATGTTGTTTTTGCGTAAAAACTCGTAATATCCTGGCGATCGAATGTTCATTAGCATGCACAGCATGACCCAGTCCTCGGTGAAACGCCGATCTCTACCGTCTTTTTTGCTTGCTGCTGCGATGATTTCATTGAGCGCCAATTCCTGAGTGTCCGAAACGTTTAATTCAGCACATTTTTTTCCAAAGCTGCTTCTTCCATGCTGGCTATTTTTTATCTTTCAGCTTCAATACACGTCGCGAGCAGTTTAACGCGATGTCGAGCTGCATTTTTTGACGTTTTTCACGACGAATTTTCAGACGCATCGCCAGTAGTTTCCGTGCATCAATTGGGTTCGAAATACCATCAATCCGGTTTATCATCACGCGGTTTTAAAGACATCTCTCGCGTTGCAATACATTTTTCCTCGTCTTCATGCAGTTCTCACATTTTTTCTTCTTAGAGACTAGAGAGCAGACGTTACTTCTCCATTTGTCGACATAATCGCAATACGCACCGTCAGTTGGTATAAGATGGACACCAATGTCACCTATGCCATCGCAGATGTTCATCCTTTCGAATTTGTTTAAGACGTCTGGGAGCATTCCTTTTTCCTTCAAAACTTGTGCGAGGTTCTTGTCTTGCAGGTCAACGAGGCGTCCATAAACGAAATATTTCAACGTGCCATCCATATTAAGTGTGACACTCTTTCGTGTTACAGGACATTCCTCGCCATCCATGATCCTCGAAACCGTGAATGTAAACAAGGTACGTTGCACAATCTCCGCACTCTTTGGTGGGTACTTTACCCAACTCCACCTCTTCGGGACATAGGCAGAGAAGTCATCATCACTGGTATTCGTATTTTCTGCCACTCTTTCTGAAACCATAAAGTCAAGTAATTGTCATAAGTTATAGTAAGTTTGTGTGTTAATGAAAATGTAAACGGCTCCTAAAATAATTACGTTGCACCACTTCCATTTAAATTTAATTCGTTTCGAAACGGCATATTAATTTTTAAGGGATTTTAACTTTATTTTTAGCAAGGCATTGCGTTACCCACATTCACTGTTTCCGAGAACAGCACGCACTTCAGCAAGCTTCTGCGGAGCAAATGAATCCACCGCTGAAGGTTCACATTTGGTTAGTTCGATAGGAGAGATCGATAACCCAATGTCCATGCTAGTAGCTGAGCTTGGTAAAGCGATATCTGTAATATTAATGTGTAATACAGAAAGATGCAAAACAGCAGAAAAGATTTTTTTTCGAAACGGCTACCAAAACATTTGAATAAGGCGTTGCTTTATTTACGTTCACTGCTTCCTAGAAATGAGCGCATTTCAGCAAGCTTCTGAGGAGCAAGTGAATCCACCGCTGGGGGTTCAGATCTGGGTAGTTCGATAGGAGAGATCGACAACCCAATGTTCATGCCAGTAGCCGAGCCTGGTAAAGCGATATCTATAATATCAATGTATAACACAGAAAAATGGAAAACAGCAGAAAAGTAATTTTTCGTAATGGCTATGGTTTTCACACGGTTTTCACACAATACTATACTGATACCGTGTCTAAAAATTTACATTTCGAATTTTCCAAATTATCGAAGCTTATTACACTGCCACTCAAAAAAACTTACCGGTGGAAGTACGGGTGGCTTGAATCGGTGACATCGCCAGACTCGAGGAATGGGCGGAAAGATCATACTCATTCACAACACCCGGAGGATTGCTTTGCGAAACATTTTCAAATCTTGTGGGTATAACGAGCTTCTTGAGCTGCGGATGCTTGTGTGTAACCTTAAATAGGAAAATACATGAGTCAAAGAAGAACCTTACATTTTAAACCACATATGCAATTTTTAAATCAAACTTACACGTGCAATTACCTGACCAGTTGTGTCGCGTTTAATCCATTGGCGAGAAATGTCTTCCGCGTCAAAATGTTTTTCACACACCACATCCGTTCTGCGCAAATGAATTATTCCTGTAATTGCATTTTTCCACTTCTTCCACGTCTCAATGTCTTTTGGCACACCAAATAACGACAGTTTTTTCGTGGTTTTACTGCCAGTTTTGCAGTTTGGCGCTACATACCACCCGGTCATTTCGTTTTACAATCTCCTAGCAAATGCGCACGAGATTTTCTCTCACACTTCGTAGGTTTTCGGGTTATGTTCATCTGTGAAGCCGATGACAGCTCACGTTGTGTCTGGGTCACGGTCTTACATATAGGTCTGGCAACGGCGGTAGTGGGGGTAGGCACCCTTAGCGGCTCTGTTTTTTATTCGGATTTCTGCCGCTTGGTGCGTGACAGCAAGGGGAAGTGTGGTGCGACAAAGAGAGAAATAGCTCTTCTGACCTTTTCTCTCCTGACAGCAGCGCATGCGCCGTTTGCCTTAACTTAATGTATCGTACTGTCGTGTAAACTGCATAATATACGAAAGCAATAAAAAGCTATAATACGACAATTTACATCCTTTTTTCTCCAATATCTCACAATACATCGTTCTTCGAAATGTTTTTCACACACGTACTGAGACTCTTTCAGCCCCGGAATAGCATCGAGTCATTTTTTGTATCGTTCGACGTTTCTGGGCAGTCAAAACACGGAGCGTTTTTGCTTAAAACTTTTGTACCTCGTTGTCCAATTGCGAACCGCGCAACCCTTAGCCATTTCGCATTTTGTTCAAAAATACTGCGAAAAAAATTCACATTTATGCGTAAAAACACGATAAAAAATGTATCACGGTAAATCGCGTAGAATCTCGTGGTATATGGTCGCAAATAAAGGTTATTTCGACAACCGCCCCACAAAAACAGACGTAAACACTTGGTCCTATTCACGGGTAAGAGGTAAGGGGGAATGCACTTCCCCTCGCTAGTGCCGACGCGTAGCGGCGCCTAGTGAATCGAAAAGTGGAGCTGATAAGCGTGCCTACCCCCACCCCGAAAATTTGGCTTCGTTGCACGACCCGTTTGTAAGACCGTGGTCTGAGTGGAAGTAAGACTGAGACAGAGAGATCCCTTCCCCGCAACCGCCGTCCCTCGTCCACGGGGCAGAAAGTATTGCAGCGCCTCTAGTGCCCACACTACGCATTTCAACATGGCTTCACTAAGCGACCTACCTCCACCACGGGAGTTTCCAGACCTGTATGTAAGACCGTGGACTCGCCCGAATTTTCGGTAGATGGGCAAACTTCCCATCGATTCCTCACACGATCGCCGCGGCTCGCCCTTCCGGCCGCCTCCGATAATCGACGCCCGAGTCGTGGAGCTCCCCGATCGATAAGTTCTTGCTCGGCCGGCCCTACCGGGCGCGAGACGCGTGCTTCCGGGTGACGCTCCGTACGCCGACGACTCGGGAGATGGCGGTAGGAGGACTCTGACAGGCGAGCCTGATGTTCCGCGAGGCCGACTAATGGCGCTGGTGGTGGACCTTCGTTGACACCGAGCCGACGTGGCCTTACACGCCAGTCTGCATGGTCCTTGCGCGAGGGACGTCGTACAAGGGGCGAGGGGAGGAAGGGAAAGGATTGTCGCGGATTCTATATAACAAAGCAACTTGAAGCTAACTTAAAATGAACAAATAAGTTTCTATAGAAGATGCGTGGCGGAGATCAAGCCCGAGCGCGGTCACGCGGGCTTTTTCTCGAAACTTTTGTGACGCAACGTCACAATATATACACATACATACACACACACACACACACACGCACGTACGCACGCACGCACCCACACACACATACACACACACCCACACACACACACACACACGCACGCACGCACACGCACACGCACGCACGCACGCACACGCACACGCACGCGCACGCACACGCGCACGCACACGCACACGCACCCACACACACACACACACACACACACACACACACACACACACACACACGTATATATATATATATAATTAAATTGCGTGTATTTTCCTGTTTCAATCAATTTTGGTTCTATAATCTTATGAACAATTATTCTATATATTTATTAATATATTCATTTTGTCATTTTCAAATGTTATTTACTTCATTTTACAGATTTCGTCATCTTAGCTTAATTCTATTTTATTATTGACAAGAATAGCGCGGTTATTTCTTACAATTACTAATATCTAGTGGTGACTCGAATGATTATTTCACAACAGATCCGTATGGCTAGACTTTATGAACTAGTCGTATATCTCTTATGTTCCTCGAGGATTATTTCCCTTTCTATCATGTGACCTGAACTCAATCTTAGTATATTTACATCACACATAATTTTACGAATTATCCAAGACCGAGATCGCGTGAACTTTTCTTTTGAGCGAACGCAACGCTATTCGATTATTCAATCACGCTGTTCGATTCGTTGCAGTCTTCTTCCTTACAAATCAATCAATCTCGATATTTACGCAAACAATTTTTAAATATGTTGAGTGTGTTACTCATCCTTAATAGCCATGATCAATCCCTCGGTGGCTCTTTCCTTGCTCCGGAACCTGACGTCCCACCTCTTCCCCCACTGGGGTACACGGTCCAGAAGATTCGGAAAAAATAACTCCCGTTCCTCCACGACGGGACGTACAACTTTGTCGCACCCACGTGGCCTGAGACGTCTCTCGAGGCGCACCAATTTTCGACGAGCAGGATTCACGAGGTGAGCAGCTGAGCGGTCACGGAGCGAAAGAGGCCGGGTTATCGATCGCGATCAACATAAGGACGCCGGCCATCCAATCTCTCTCACGTGGTACAATTTCGTTGGTACCTTGTCGTGATTATGACACGAATTCTTTTCTCCCGGCGCACGGGAATATATGAATAGGTTTCTTCGCATATCGCTAAACGATCATTATAATTATCCCCCTCTGGTCTTGTGAAAAGGACACCTCGCGAACAGTATCAACAAGACTAGTATCTTTCATTGAACTCGGAACCCATACATAAATACATATCTATACATAGCGGAGGGTGCTGGAGCACTCATACCGAAAGCCGGGAACGGGGCAATCACCCTGCATGGGCCGATGATAAGGTCGCGCGCTACACCGATTATCAAGAGACGCGGCAGCGTCTTGATGCCAAGTAATAGAAAAGAAAATTCGATGCCACTGATCGACGCCACCGATCTCTACGCCTCTGACCAACTGACGAACACGCCGCGACTCTTTGTACAGTAAGATGGGCTTTTAGCAGACGACCTTTAACTTTCAATCGACATTACGTGAAAACGCAGCCACAAATCGAAAATCTAATGACATTTTACCCATGTAATGTGATTTTCTCCTATCGATTTTATATGGGTCATTTTTCGATCCGTGTACTCAATCCCCTTGATCTCATAATATTCACCGAATTTCCGAGCGAATTCACGACTAGAAATTTTTCCACCCTTGGTGGGTTTTCCGAATCAAATAAAGTCTTTCAGCCATGTCATAAACATGAAACGTACGCCCTTATTAGGGTTAATTAACATTTGCCTGTCAACATCCGCAGTAGACGCATTTGAGATGCTCTGCGCAGCCGCGAGAGCGCCATATCCGCGCGAACGCAGCGCCTCCGAGTAGCATCGCCTGCTACTACCTTTTTCGTTTTAGGCCCGGTCAGCCCCCTGACACTGGTAGATAAATGTTGTTCGCAAAATGTCCTTGCCGCACTGTGGGGCTAGTAGTCGTGTGACAGGCATGTATATATATGTATGTTGCGCCGGTGTTTCGAATATCTTACATGAATAAAAATCTATTGATATATTTGGAATGATTTACCGTTTTAATGATTTTCTATTTGAACACAATAAATAACGTCGCCATAACGATAACGTTATGGCGGAAACCACGAAAGTATGGAATCGATCAGCTGATCGGAGTAATTAGAGCCGAAGGCTGTCACACAACAGCCAACGCTAGGCAGTGGCGATTTTAAGAACTAAAAAGCCGGGACAAAACCCGTTTTCGTTTATCGTATAGGAATAGTAGGCCAGTGTCAGGGGCATGGGCCCGGTTTCACAACTCTTGGTTAACCGAGTTAAGGTATTCCTTTCGCGGAGGGCCGTTTTTTGTGGGGGCATGATCAGGGCCTTCTGAATCGTCGATAAATTACAATTGCACTTAATAAAAAAATAAGTTACAATGGATTATTATACACAACGATTAACTAGAATAAAAAAATCACGCAAATTTAGTAGATTGAGACATTTTTACATTTATTTGAAACGTCACGGCTAGGAAAATTCTTCTGCTGGTCACATGTTTCCAAGTTTTAACGTTAATATTTTCTTTAAACGTTCGGTGACCCTCTGTTTTTATTGTCGTTATGGAACCTTTAGACTTTTTTACACCTGAGAACATTTTATATCAGGCATCTAGAGTTATTTAGTGTATAAATTATTAGATAGAAATGTGGCCAGCGTGACATGTCTATAAAGCGCCGTATGAAAGACGATCTTTGAGCCGTAATTTTTCGTTAAATGTTCGGTAACTTGGCTTGAAATTTTACCAGTATACTGATATGTATTTTTAATTCATTATATACGAAAATCAGTTAAGACGGAATGACGGAAAAAGACACCTCATCGCGGTCGGTATGGTAGAACAATTATAGATCCCGTCGAAACTTTGCCAAACGACGTGAAATAGATAGACGAACAGCTGTCTGCCCGTGAAATTTTCTGAATTTGAGAAAAAAAACGTAGATTGGCTTATCATAAGTCAATCTACGTTTTTTTCTCAAATTCAGAAAATGTGAGAAAAAAACGTTGAAATTTTAATTGAATTACCTTGATCAAATTTTAAAATTTGATCAAGGTAATTCATTAACAAGGTTAATTAATTACCTTGCGTCAGGGCTTTTAATCCCTGCGTACAATGACTGCGAAAGCTGGACTTCGCAGTGTGCTCTCTGCGCTTTGCAAGAGACGAAAGCTCTTTTGAGATACTTTTGTGTCGCAAACCCATTTCTACCCTATGTCAACCGAAAAAACTTTGTTCGGTTATAACAATTTGGAAAACCTCACCTCTCGCCGCGCTCACAATATTGTCCATGCGAAGAACTACAAGTGATGAAAACAATGTTTTCTTAGACTTTCTCCACAGTGCTGTTCATGTAAAAAACTCTGACTAACATTTCATAACATGAATCATCAGAAGACTTCTCTCGCCACTGAACAAGATGACAATTTTCACATTTTGTGGAAATTTGAATAACTTGCCTGACTGTTTATCAAACTTGTCATTTTGTTTAGCGGCGAGAGATAAGTAGTGTAATGAGGCCGAAACGGAATCAAAATTCCTACTACCGACATTTACCGACTTCGTTGAGAAACGAACCAAAAAAGGTTGGTTCCCGACTTATCGGCGGATGGTCGGGTAGGGTTCGGTTCCGTTTCGGCCTCATGATCAACTGTCGATGTTTCTACTTACCGACCGATGGTAGGGCTGCACTGCTTACCGACCGATGATGATGCTCACCTGCTTACCGACCGATGGTAGGGCTCACCTGCTTACCGACCGATGGTGGTAAGTCCCCCTTCGCCCCGAATGGAATTCGGTGGAATGGGGGGGGGGGTAAACACGGGACACACGTCTGATTCCTAGTGAGGCCGCGCAACGACTGACAAAGAGTCGAAGTGCTTTGTAGTAAAAGGGAGTTCCCCTCCCCTCCCGCGGGAAGAGGGGGGGGCGGTGGGAGGAAGAGTGGAGGGTCCGATTTCTCAGAAATTGTTTTAAACATTAGTGGGTGGTGAGTCATCGGGCGCTTGCCGTGGCTTGACAAAGCCCCCCCCCCCACCTCGCCGAGATGCGATAGTTTTGTTTATCGACGTGTTGAAACCGGCGAATTGAGGTGTTGAATCATTATTTTCCGAGAATTTATCATCGGCCGGTGACATTTGATAGCGCCAAAATGGCGGCGAGATTTCGTCAGATTCCTACGAATTATATTTTTTAAACATTTGGGGGGGGGGTGAGTCATCGGACGCGCGACATTTTTTCGCGCTCGGACCCTCGTGCCCTCAATGCGGGGGGGCGGGGGAGTACATAATCGTGCGATTCAAGATCGGACGCACACATGAGAAAGAACTACGTGCACACGAGTGAAAAAATGGAGTTCATCGATAAAATTGGTAAAATTGCCGATTTTCTGCCGACGAAGAAGCTCAGAGAGTTGTCGCCCGGGTCGGATTATATCATCACCAACATACGGGCGGTCAACACTAAATTTGGCAAAAAACACGTCGTCGACATTCGCATCGAATTCAGCGTGTTTCTACTCGGAACGATCATCAAGGCGCTTGATGCTGATTCGACAACATTCGAGAGCATGTTGGCAGCAGCGCATAGAGGAGATCTATGCATGGTCTATCGCGGCGGAAAATGTCACAGCCTGAAATTCGCGAATTCAGCAACATTCCAGCTGATGTTGGCAGCAGCGTACAAAAGAAATGTCTGCATAGCCTACATCGGTGGAAAGTTTATCGCATACGTTAAGGGTCATGAAAATCGAGAACAGCTAGCTCATATACTAAATATGAAAAATTATCTAGTAATTGAAACGTTGGACGCCGACTCTGAAGATATGGATGCATAATGCATAATGAAGAATACTAGTAAAGCATTTCAAGAAAAAATCATCTTGTGTTCAAGATTGAAAACCACGAGAAAGAGCGCCCACCGTCTCGCTGTTTGGAACTCGATCTTGTGTATACAAACTCGACGTTCGAGCGCGTGCCGGCACACACACACACACACACACAGACACACATACACACACACAGACCCACACACACACACACACGCACGCACGCACGCACGCACGCACGCACGCACACACACACACACACGCGCGCGCGCGCGTGCGAGGTTGTATAGAGATTTCCTTCTTAAATACATTTGCGAGCCCTTCTGCATCGATATTTCATTTCGATTCATTGGGCAGTCTGGACCATGGACGATTGCGATAAAATTATTGATAAGTTGTGCGGTGCGAGAAACAATTTCTCTCACGTGGATAAGTGGCAAAAGTTCTGTGAGGTGCACGTCAAACTTTTGGGGCAAACGTTCAAAAAACCAGGGCTCAACGTCGGTCAAAAACTGAAAATACAATCTACAATAGCGAAATTGTTGTTGTTGAGGGAAAAAATCGTGCGTGGAGCAAGTGTAAGCAGCGCAAGTGTAAGCGGTGCTGGTGTGAGTGACGCTCGCGAAAAACTAAAGTGGGTCGATCTCGAGTCGGCATTCAAAAATCGAATAAAGACAGGCTCGATTGTGAATTTCGAGCACAAAGATTTGCAAAGTTTCCTCGAAGATGCGATGCGCGTGGTGGTTTCAAAACTGGACAAAATCGTGCGCGAGGAGGGTAACGTGAAGGTGAATGTGACCTTGGCGTGCAAATTTCACCTCATGAAGGTGAATGAAATCATTGAGGAGGAAAAGACATTTCAAACGACAAACGCGGTCATTCTACTATCGAGCGATATTGCCGAGTGGTTCATCGAGTGCGTCCAAGCAAAACTCTCCGCCAAAATCGAGGACTTCCAGGAAAAAGAGTCGGGTTGGACGTTACACGAAATCTCCCATCGACTTATGAACATTAACAAGTACGAACCGCTGCGAGGGAGCATATCCACATACACGCGTCTCCCGAGGGATATACAGATGAAAGGGGCCGTCATCAATATTCAAAACAATGAACCCTATTCTTTTCTCTAGTCCGTCACGGCAGCACTCTCTCCACCACCGAGGATGAATCCCCAACGTACGAGTTCTTATCCTCATTATAGTGAGATGCTCAACTACGAAGGTCTGGATTTCCCTATGAGTTTGTCAAAGATTGCAAAATTTGAGCAATTGAATGGCTTATCGATCCATGTGTATGGGATTGATGGTACGACAAAAGACGGCACTAGTAAAATTGTGCCGATTCATCTGAGTAAGCAAATGTCGGATAAATCAACGATGCATCTACTCATGATCAAAGCGGAAATCGACGAGGAGGAGGAGGACGAGGATGAGGACGAAGAGGAGGACGCAGGTGTTCCCAAGGTGTATCATCATTATGCGTGGATTAAGAACATGTCGCGACTCTTGGCTGCGCAGGTGTCGAGGAAATGACATCACATGTGGATTTGCGACCGGTGTTTGTGTTACTTCAGCAGAGAAGAAATATTGCAACGACATAAAGAGGACTGCCGTAATAATTGTCGTGTTACTTTTCCCGAAGGTACAAAAACAAAACTGAAATTTAAAAATTATCAGCACAAGGAGATAGTTCCGTTTGTAATTTACGCAGATTTGGAATGTTTGCTCGAACCGGTCACAGCACCGCAGGCTAACACTGTAAATTATCAGAAGCATACCCCTCATAGCATTGCCTACTATAAGCATTGCAGTTTCAATGACGATCTCTCGGAGTACAAGGCGTTTCGTGGAAAGAACTGTATAGAATGGTTCATGCGTGAATTAGAAGGACTGGCCAGCTCATTGCACGACATTTTTCAGACCATAGTACCAATGACACCTTTGAGTAGCGACGAAAGTCGAAGTTTCAAGTTGGCTGAAAATTGTCACATTTGTGAAAAACAATTTGCGCCGACAAACGTAAGAGTCCGAGATCAGTGTCACTTTACGGGAAAATTCCGCGGCGCCGCTCATCAAGACTGTAATTTGAATTACAAAATTGCCCACGTAGTGCCGATAGTTTTTCACAACTTGTCCCGATATGATGCACACTTTTTGATAGTCGCATTGGCTCGAACCTTCGAAGGATCCATGAGTCTTTTGCCGATTAACAAGGAGAAATATATTTCTTTTTCGAAGCGCGTCAAAGGTACACGTGTGCAGTATCGATTCATCGACTCTTTGAGTACTTCTTCTGACAGATATTTTTGAGAACTTTCGACGAAATTGCATTAACACATACGGCCTCACTCCATTGCACTATTTTACCGCACCCGGTCTATCGTTTGATGCGATGTTAAAATGTACCAGCGTATAACTCGAACTCTTGCTCGACGTTGACATGTTAATGTTCATCGAGAAAGGTATTCGCGGTGGTGTAGCGCACTGCTGCAATAGTTACGGGAAAGCGAATAATCGCTACATGCGTGATAACTTCAATCCAAACGAGCCCGAGTCATACTTGACGTATTACGATGTCAATAACTTGTATGGTGCAGCTATGTGTGAGTCACCACCATTCGGCTCGTTCGCTTGGGTGGAAAGATTCGGGGAACGTATCGAGAGTATTTCCGACGACGCCGAAACGGGCTACATTTTCGAAGTCGATTTGGAGTATCCTCGAGAGTTACATGACACCCACAAAGATCTGCCTCTGTGCCCCGAACACTACGTCCCTCCTGGTAGCACTCAACGAAAACAAACGACCACACTGCTTCGAAAAGAAAAATACGTCATTCATTATAAAAATTTGAAGCAATGCTTGAAATTGGGTTTGCGTCTCCTAAAAATTCACGGAGTCCTTAAATTCCCACAGCGCGCATGGCTGAAAAAATTCATCGATATAAATACGGAATTGAGAAAGCAATCGAACAATGATTTTGAGAAAATTTTTTACAAACTCATGAACAATGCAGTGTTTGGCAAAACAATGGAAAATGTCAGGAAACATCGGGAACCGCGACTCGTGACAAAGTGGAAGGGGCGGTGGGGGGCCGAAGCGCAGATTGCCAAGCCAACGTTCCATAGCTGCACCATATTTGACAATGACATCGTCATAATCGAGCTCAATCAAGCATGTGTCCTATTCAATAAGTCTATATACGCCGGATTTTCCATACTCGATATCTCCAAACTCTGGATTTATAATTTTCATTACAATTTCATGCGCGAAAGATTCGACGATCGAGCAAAATTATTGTATACAGACACTGATGGTCTCATCTATCACATCAGCGTGCCCGACATGTATGAAACGATGAAGCGCGATATTGGCAAATTTGACACGCCTGATTATTCACCCAACAATCCGTATAATATGCCTTTGCGCAATAAGAAAGTACTAGGTCTCATGAAAGATGAGAATAATGGTCGCACTATGACTGAGTTTGTAGGTTTGAGAGCGAAATTGTACTCGTTCAAAATTCTCGACTGTGACGACGCGAAGAAGAGAGCTAAGGGTGTACGGCGGTCAATCTTGAAATCCATCACAATCGACGACTTTAAAAATTGCTTGTTTGCGCACGAAAATCTTGTCAAGGCGCAACAATTGATCACGAGTAAAAAACACATTGTACATACGGCGACGCAACAGAAAATTGCTCTCAGCTGGAGAGATGACAAAAAGTGCTAATCCCAGATTCCACGGACACTCTTCCATGGGGTTATGATGATATGGAAACTGAATAAAAAAGCTGTGTGTGTGCGTGTAAAGACGTATTTTTTTTCCATCCCCTTTCCCGGGCAAAGCGTCTGATATCGGACTGATCGCGCACGTCCTTCGATAAACGTGGGATCGTATATTTAATATTATTTTTGCGCCGATTCAAACACGGGAATAATTCTTGAGGATAAGGAAAACTTGGGTCGCGCCGACAACGAAGAAACACTGGAATAGTCGTTACGTTTTACTAAAATGTTTATTAAGTGTCTACGCGTGGATCACACGGCGGACGAAGTTGCGGGTTACGCGAGGTTTGATATTAAGCGCAACTTGGAGGTAGTGCAAGTTGCGTGAATTCTTGAAATTTCGTATAAAGGACGAAAAACGAGATCGAGTAGCGCGAGATTATCTTTGCTATTCGACGCTCGGAGGAGTACTGAATTTTCGGTAAGAACGCGCGTATTACCGGGTCCGAGGATCGCGAGGGCCGAAGGGTAATTCGGGAGTACGAAATCGCTCTTGTTTTTGCGTACGTACGTCCTAATCCGTCGCGAAGAGCCGGGACTACAATCGCGCATAGCAACAGAAATTTGTAAACACTTTAAATTTAATATTTGAGAATACGCTAAATTGATGGAAATTCGAACATACCGCTCGCCTCGTTCCGAATGGAACGAAATGCTTCAAGATTCTCGCAGCGCTTGCCATGTGATCTTTTCGCAAGTACAATTTTAGACCCGACATTAATTGCGAGAACTTACTAACTAACAAAGAATTTTACATTAGAAACCCGACAGTAAATCGAAAACTTAAGATCTAGAAAAAAAATTAAAGCTCCGGGGCGCTTGGAGCTGAATCGCAAGGAAGGGGACACACTTTCGTAATGGGGCGCTTTAAAATCGTTTTCGCGGTACGTAGCGTTACGACGCGAACTAGACCATCGGGACCTGGGTGCGTATCGAGTACGCGAGCTAATTCCCATCGCGACGGCGGGAGTAATTCGTTTTTGAGGAGTACGAGCGCTCCGATTTTTAGGGACGGCGAAGACGCGCGCCATTTTGCCCGCTGTTGCAGCGTGCACAAATAATCTTGCCTCCAAGCTTTCCAGACATGCTCGTGCATAGCCTGCACCTTTTGCCAACGGGAAAGCTGGTTTTCTTTTAAGTCGAGCAAGGAGGGCTCGGGGTTGCTGAGTAAAGGGCGACCGATTAAAAAATGTCCGGGAGTGAGTGCGTCGAAACTCTCCGGATCATCGCGGAGGGGTGACAGTGGGCGTGAATTAAGACACGCTTCGATTTTGCATAATAGCGTTGACAGCTCGAGCTGAGACAACGTATGAGCGCCGACAACGCGCTTCAAATGATGCTTAAAGCTTTTCACTCCAGCTTCCCACAGTCCGCCGAAGTGAGGCGCAGAGGCCGGAATAAAATGCCAACGGATTCCATCCATCGTGAGGTTATCACGTAAGGCAGAATTCTTGAGGGTGGCCACGAATGTTCGGCGCAATTCGTTATCAGCGCCTTGAAAATTCGTTCCGTTGTCGCTGTAAACGTCGATCGGTCGACCGCGTCTACTCATGAATCGTTGAAAAGCGGCAAGGAAACCGGAAGTCGCGTAGTCATCGACGTATTCGAGGTGCACGGCGCGTGTTGCGAGGCAAACGAAGAGTGCCACGTAATATTTTCGCGCCTTTTGGCCTCGTCCTACATACGGGATTACCTGGAATGGACCGGCATAGTCCACGCCACAATGTGAGAACGGAGGCGACGGATTGACTCGAGGAGAGGGAAGGTCTCCCATGAGTTGACTGGCAGTAACAGCGCGTTCGCGGACGCACGTTATACACCTATTGATCCGAGCTTTAACGAGGGATCTCGCACCGAGAATCCAATAATTTTGGCGAAGAAGTCGCAACGTGAGCTGACTGCCTCCGTGCAATGAGCGTAAATGCGTTTGATCGATGATTAATTCACTTATGTGATGCCGCGGTAGAATGCGTGGAAATCGTTCGTCATAAGAAAGGAACGAGTGACGCAACCGCCCGCCAAGACGCAGCTGATCGTTCCCGTCGAGAAACGGATTAAGCGGCTTGAGGGGGCTTGACCGCGGCAGTGCCGTATTTGATTGCAGCGCTTGAATTTCCGCCTTGAAGGATGCGTGTTGAACGCGGCGGACCCAAAAGTCGCGTGCTTCGTTTAAGTTCTCAACTAGTTGAGTAGTTGAGGCTGCGGATTGGTCGGGTTTGCGAGTTCGGTATTTGCGTAGCCAGTGGAAAATAATAACCGTAACTCGAAGCAGTTTTCCCCAGCTTGAAAAGCGGGAGGGAAAGTCCCACTCCTCCGTATCTTGTACGATGTGAGTCGTCGCTGAGGAGCGTTGTTCTTGGAGAACGATTTGTGGATCGACTGCGTCGTCCGAGGTCGCGCAAGGTCGTGCATTCGGCCAAAACGCGGAATTCTGGCGAAGCCAAGATGGGCCTGACCACCAGAGTGGGTGTTGTAGGAATTCGTCAACGGGAATTCCCCGAGACGCGCAATCCGCGGGATTATCGCGCGTAGGGACATGATGCCACTTAATCTCGGGCATTTTAGTTTGGATCTCGGAGACCCGATTTGCGACGTAAGGCTTCCAGCGGGAAGGGTGCTGGGTGAGCCACGCGAGTGCGACGGTTGAGTCGGTCCAACCATGCACGGGAATTGATTCGAATTTTAATTGTCGTTTGACGTATTCAATCAGTCGAACAAGCAATACGACTCCATTCAGTTCGAGTCGCGGAATGGAGACTGTCTGAAGTGGAGCGACTTTAGATTTGGCCGCTAAAAGTGAAACGGATATGTCGGAGGGAGAGTTCAAGACTCGTACATACACGACCGCGGAGAACGCGCGTTGTGACGCGTCCGCGAAACCGTGGAGCTCGATGGCACAATGTTCTTGCGCAGTGGTGCTAATCCAGCGAGGAATGCGTAAGGTTGATAATTTAGGCAGATCATGCCGATAAGAATTCCACCTTTCCAAGAGCGATGGAGGAACTGCGGCGTCCCAATCAATTTTTGCAAGCCATAGGTCTTGCATGAGTATCTTGGCGTTAATAATGACTGGGGAAGCCCAACCGAGTGGGTCGAACAAACGTGCAATCAGCGAAAGCACCGAGCGCTTAGTACTGCGCGTTTCTGGAATTTCTGCGATTTGAAAGCTAAACGCGTCTTCTTTGGGAAGCCACGTGATGCCAAGAACTTTTAATACGGCCGAGTCGTCGTTTGATAGGTCGATGGCGAGGTCGTGACCTACTGCAGGAATGTCCGCTAATAATTCAATATCGTTCGCGGACCATTTGCGTAGATTAAACCCACCGCGTTTTAGCAGTGACACGAGTTGAGTGCGGATTGTTCGTGCGCTTTCGAGATCATCTGCGCCGAATAAAACGTCGTCTACGTAAGTCGAATTGCGGATTACGTCGACGGCAGTGGGAAACGCGCTGCCCTCGTCGTCGGCGAGTTGCAGTAGTACGCGGTTGGCTAGATATGGCGCGCTCGCGGTACCGTACGTTACGGTTAACAGACGATATTTCTGTACTGGACCGTCGGGTTCTGGTCGAAAGACAATGCGTTGATAATCGGTGTCGTCGCGGTGAACGAGGATTTGGCGGAACATTTTCTCAATATCCGCGATATAAACGAAACGGTGTCGTCGCCAGCTTGATAGGACGCCGCCGATTTCACGCTGTAGTTTGGGACCGATGTGCAGATGGTCATTCAAAGACGTGCCGTTCGAGGTGACGCTAGACGCGTTAAAGACCACGCGAAGTCGCGTAGTGGAGCTGCTATCACGGATAACAGGGTGATGCGGAATGTAAACTGGGTTAAGGATCGCGTCAGGTTCGCGGACCTTTTCCATATGTCCCAGCGATTCATATTCTTTTAAGAAACCGGAGTATTCGCTTACAAGCTCCGGTTTTTTCTTGAGACGCGTTTCGTGATGCGCGTATCGGGTAAGCGCGATCTGGAAACTGTTGCCCAGATCGGGAACGGAATTACCGCAAAAAGGCAATCGTAAAACGTAGCGACCGGAGGGATCGCGGGAATGCGTTTTAATGAAATGGTCTTCGCATTCCTCCTCCTCGGGCGTAAGAAATTGTTTTGCGGGAATTTCTTCAATTTCCCAAAAACGTCTGATTGACGCGTTGTCGTCGGTGACGAGCGCGCAATGTGTCGCAGAATTTATCAACGCGGGCGTAACGCGCGTTGTATCCGTGGGGCCGGAGATTATCCATCCCAAAGTAGTGAGTTGGGCCGTCGGTGACCCAATCGGACCTTTTCGAAGAGATTCGAGCAGGATGTAGCCGTAAAGATCGGCTCCGATTAAAGCATTTATTGGTTCCTTGCTGGAAGGATCGGGATCGGCGAGAGCTAATCCTTTGAGGTGCGGCCAAGAGCCTACTTGACGCGAGAGTCGCGCAGCATACGAAGTTATTTTTTGATACACGTAAGCGACCATAGGTAAGCGAGTGCCTTGGTCGTTACACGACTCGAGAGTGAGGTGTACTCGAGAAGTCGCACGTCCGGAAAAGGCGTCTCCAAACGACGTGACGTTGAGATTCGCGCGATGACGCGAAGTACGTAATTTTTGAGCGATTGCTTCAGAAATGAAGCTATGTGTCGACCCTTGATCGAGTAAGGCTCGCACTTTCACGACGCGCTCTTCTGGAGTGCGTAATTTGATCCAAGCGGTCGCGAGTAAGACGGAGTTCGGAAACTCGTGCGTTGTGTTAATCGTTGCGTTTTGAGCAGGGATTTCCTTCAGTGCGGAAGGAGGATTGGGGACCGGAGAACACGCGGTGTTTGACGGAAGTAAATTGACGTCACCAGCGTCGGTCGTTGCTTCGGCAGCAGTTTCGCTAGTCGAAGGAGTCGTCGATTCCTGACGAGGAACGGACGCGCGGTGTATGCTAGTGTGATGTAACCTTTGACATTTGCTACAGCGATTTGGCGACTGGCACTGATTTGGAAAATGGCCAGGCTTTAAACAATTGAAACAGACGCGAACGCGTTTAGCGGTCGCGAAGCGATCATCGATCGATTTTTTGAGCCACGTGGGGCAAGACGCAAGCAAATGATTTCCCGAACAGTCCGGGCACTGTTTTGAAGTAGCGTTGTGTACGTTCGCTTTGGCATTCGATTTATTGGGGGACGAATTTGCGCGGGACGCGTTATGCGAGGTGTCGACTTGAACTGGCGTAATACCTCGAATTCTTTCAGTTAAAAAGTCTTTCAAATATTGGAACGATGGAAAATCGTTTGACGCACCTAGACTCAAATTCCAGGCGGTACGCGTACGTGTACTGAGTTTTTGCGCAACCAAATAAACTAATAAATCGTCCCAGTATTCGACAGAACGTCCTAAGTTTTTTAACGCGTTTAGCGAGGAGTTGACCGTGTCGCGTAGGCGTTTTAATTCAGACTCGGTTTCTAATTACATAGTTGGTAAACTTACGAACGCGTGAATGTGCGCGAGAACTAACGCACGCATGTTGTCGTACTCATCGTTGAGTATTTTCCAAGCGCCTTCGTAATTGGCGTCGGAAACCGATACGTGGTCGAGCATGAGAGCCGCGTTGCCCTCGAGAAACGATTTTAAATAATACATTTTTTGCCCTGGTGTGAGCGATACATTCTCACCAACTAACGCCTTGAAAGAATCCCGAAAAGTCTCCCACCGGGTCGGCTCGCCGTTGAACTTCGGGATGGTGATACGCGGGAGCGCGAAGGTGGATGGTCCGGGTGCTTCTCCAATCATCGTGACGTTCGAAGTCGTTGGAGCTGTCCGTTGTTGTTTCTCTTGTTGATCGAGAATTTCCGTAAGTTGATCAAGGGCGTCTTCGTAATCATTTTCGGCGCTCAGGAACTCGTCCTTGTCGAAGTACTCGTGTTCGAGTTGCGCTTCTGACGCCTTCTGTTGCAATAGTACATCTCGAGCGCAACAAGCTGACCAGAGTTCTTGTAAGTTCGAAAGGCGTGTGCGCGTTTTCGAGGCGGTGAACTTGTCCTTGCCGAGCTTTTTGTAGTTCGGCTAAATTCTCCTTATTTGATTGAATTGCGCGGTTTGCGCGATGAGCAGATCATCGAAAACGGTCATTTTTTTTACTGTATTTTGATCCAGTAAATTTGTACTGACTCGAAAGAGAATAACGACTGCGTGTTATTCGTTTGGAAGAAGCAGGTATGAGATGAGTCCTCTGTCACGATGTGAGTGACAGAGAGAGAGAGAGAGAGAGAGCGATTGTTGACGTTCGGGTTGACCGAGCGGGTCGAAGGAGCTTGTTGTACGCGAGTACAGCTCTATCTCCAATTTCGCGTGGAAGAGCGCGAAATAATTTCTCTAGCGAGAACGATAACAAGAGAACACGAAAAGTTCTTACGTGGTATACTTTTAGCGAAAATATTCCAGCAGCGTTCGATACTCTGTATTATTATAAGTCGAAAGGCACAGGCATCGTCGTGTAATGAAAACGAAGTTGGCCTTGAGGCGCGAACTGTGATAATCTTCACTGAACTTGAAACTGGAAGATTTCACTTAACACTCGCCAAATTACACTCGTTTAATTGTTAATTATCCGGCTCGAAGGACCTTAAATATGATCGCGCACGTCCTTCGATAAACGTGGGATCGTATATTTAATATTATTTTTGCGCCGATTCAAACACGGGAATAATTCTTGAGGATAAGGAAAACTTGGGTCGCGCCGACAACGAAGAAACACTGGAATAGTCGTTACGTTTTACTAAAATGTTTATTAAGTGTCTACGCGTGGATCACACGGCGGACGAAGTTGCGGGTTACGCGAGGTTTGATATTAAGCGCAACTTGGAGGTAGTACAAGTTGCGTGAATTCTTGAAATTTCGTATAAAGGACGAAAAACGAGATCGAGTAGCGCGAGATTATCTTTGCTATTCGACGCTCGGAGGAGTACTGAATTTTCGGTAAGAACGCGCGTATTACCGGGTCCGAGGATCGCGAGGGCCGAAGGGTAATTCGGGAGTACGAAATCGCTCTTGTTTTTGCGTACGTACGTCCTAATCCGTCGCGAAGAGCCGGGACTACAATCGCGCATAGCAACAGAAATTTGTAAACACTTTAAATTTAATATTTGAGAATACGCTAAATTGATGGAAATTCGAACACGGACCTATTCTGGATGTAAACAAACGTTGGCTTGCTCTTCAACTCTCTTCAGAGTAAATTTTGTTTGGTCCTTTGAATCAGTCGAGAACTATGCATCGAGGAGACGAGATTTACTGAGTGTACACGTTTACCGCATTTCTATTCGAGTGTTATCCTTTGCTAAAAAATCGCTGGCCAGACTTAATATTACACGATTTGCATTATCTTCCAACTTCGGTGATTTGGCGGAAATTACGAAAAGTTTTGAAGGGAGCGCGGCAAGAAGACTTTGCTGATGCGTTTGACAAAGGCCTGATAAACACATTCGGCCTGCTACATTCTGTGGTGCGTGTAATCAAACGACGCAATTGGAAAGAATCGGATTCTGTTGCGCCCATCGTTGATAAACACGGTAAGAATTCTCTCTCTCTTTCACTCACGCACGCGCGCACACATACACACACACACACACGCGCGGATATTGTTCAGCACAAACTTGTCTTCTTCATTCGAGTGACGAAGATTCATTGCCACCATCACCACCATCCTCATCATCATCATCATCTTGTTCATCACCACCACCACCATCAAAGAGACCGCGTTTAATCGATGAGCAATCTGATGATTCGTCGGAAATCGAGTCGCCATATTGCTCAAAACCAAGGGATGCATTTGTGCAATCTGATGGTGCTGTAGCTGGACCATCGGGAATAAACGCCCGTAGACTATCATCATCATCATCATCATCATCATCATCATCATCATCATCATCATCATCATCATCATCATCATCATCATCATCATCATCATCATCATCATCATCATCATCATCATCATCATCATCATCATCATCATCATCATCATCATCATCATCATCATCATCATCATCATCATCATCATCATCATCATCATCATCATCATCATCATCATCATCATCATCATCATCATCATCATCATCATCATCATCATCATCATCATCATCATCATCATCATCATCATCATCATCATCATCATCATCATCATCATCATCATCATCATCATCATCATCATCATCATCATCATCATCATCATCATCATCATCATCATCATCATCATCATCATCATCATCATCATCATCATCATCATCATCATCATCATCATCATCATCATCATCATCATCATCATCATCATCATCATCATCATCATCATCATCATCATCATCATCATCATCATCATCATCATCATCATCATCATCATCATCATCATCATCATCATCATCATCATCATCATCATCATCATCATCATCATCATCATCATCATCATCATCATCATCATCATCATCATCATCATCATCATCATCATCATCATCATCATCATCATCATCATCATCATCATCATCATCATCATCATCATCATCATCATCATCATCATCATCATCATCATCATCATCATCATCATCATCATCATCATCATCATCATCATCATCATCATCATCATCATCATCATCATCATCATCATCATCATCATCATCATCATCATCATCATCATCATCATCATCATCATCATCATCATCATCATCATCATCATCATCATCATCATCATCATCATCATCATCATCATCATCATCATCATCATCATCATCATCATCATCATCATCATCATCATCATCATCATCATCATCATCATCATCATCATCATCATCATCATCATCATCATCATCATCATCATCATCATCATCATCATCATCATCATCATCATCATCATCATCATCATCATCATCATCATCATCATCATCATCATCATCATCATCATCATCATCATCATCATCATCATCATCATCATCATCATCATCATCATCATCATCATCATCATCATCATCATCATCATCATCATCATCATCATCATCATCATCATCATCATCATCATCATCATCATCATCATCATCATCATCATCATCATCATCATCATCATCATCATCATCATCATCATCATCATCATCATCATCATCATCATCATCATCATCATCATCATCATCATCATCATCATCATCATCATCATCATCATCATCATCATCATCATCATCATCATCATCATCATCATCATCATCATCATCATCATCATCATCATCATCATCATCATCATCATCATCATCATCATCATCATCATCATCATCATCATCATCATCATCATCATCATCATCATCATCATCATCATCATCATCATCATCATCATCATCATCATCATCATCATCATCATCATCATCATCATCATCATCATCATCATCATCATCATCATCATCATCATCATCATCATCATCATCATCATCATCATCATCATCATCATCATCATCATCATCATCATCATCATCATCATCATCATCATCATCATCATCATCATCATCATCATCATCATCATCATCATCATCATCATCATCATCATCATCATCATCATCATCATCATCATCATCATCATCATCATCATCATCATCATCATCATCATCATCATCATCATCATCATCATCATCATCATCATCATCATCATCATCATCATCATCATCATCATCATCATCATCATCATCATCATCATCATCATCATCATCATCATCATCATCATCATCATCATCATCATCATCATCATCATCATCATCATCATCATCATCATCATCATCATCATCATCATCATCATCATCATCATCATCATCATCATCATCATCATCATCATCATCATCATCATCATCATCATCATCATCATCATCATCATCATCATCATCATCATCATCATCATCATCATCATCATCATCATCATCATCATCATCATCATCATCATCATCATCATCATCATCATCATCATCATCATCATCATCATCATCATCATCATCATCATCATCATCATCATCATCATCATCATCATCATCATCATCATCATCATCATCATCATCATCATCATCATCATCATCATCATCATCATCATCATCATCATCATCATCATCATCATCATCATCATCATCATCATCATCATCATCATCATCATCATCATCATCATCATCATCATCATCATCATCATCATCATCATCATCATCATCATCATCATCATCATCATCATCATCATCATCATCATCATCATCATCATCATCATCATCATCATCATCATCATCATCATCATCATCATCATCATCATCATCATCATCATCATCATCATCATCATCATCATCATCATCATCATCATCATCATCATCATCATCATCATCATCATCATCATCATCATCATCATCATCATCATCATCATCATCATCATCATCATCATCATCATCATCATCATCATCATCATCATCATCATCATCATCATCATCATCATCATCATCATCATCATCATCATCATCATCATCATCATCATCATCATCATCATCATCATCATCATCATCATCATCATCATCATCATCATCATCATCATCATCATCATCATCATCATCATCATCATCATCATCATCATCATCATCATCATCATCATCATCATCATCATCATCATCATCATCATCATCATCATCATCATCATCATCATCATCATCATCATCATCATCATCATCATCATCATCATCATCATCATCATCATCATCATCATCATCATCATCATCATCATCATCATCATCATCATCATCATCATCATCATCATCATCATCATCATCATCATCATCATCATCATCATCATCATCATCATCATCATCATCATCATCATCATCATCATCATCATCATCATCATCATCATCATCATCATCATCATCATCATCATCATCATCATCATCATCATCATCATCATCATCATCATCATCATCATCATCATCATCATCATCATCATCATCATCATCATCATCATCATCATCATCATCATCATCATCATCATCATCATCATCATCATCATCATCATCATCATCATCATCATCATCATCATCATCATCATCATCATCATCATCATCATCATCATCATCATCATCATCATCATCATCATCATCATCATCATCATCATCATCATCATCATCATCATCATCATCATCATCATCATCATCATCATCATCATCATCATCATCATCATCATCATCATCATCATCATCATCATCATCATCATCATCATCATCATCATCATCATCATCATCATCATCATCATCATCATCATCATCATCATCATCATCATCATCATCATCATCATCATCATCATCATCATCATCATCATCATCATCATCATCATCATCATCATCATCATCATCATCATCATCATCATCATCATCATCATCATCATCATCATCATCATCATCATCATCATCATCATCATCATCATCATCATCATCATCATCATCATCATCATCATCATCATCATCATCATCATCATCATCATCATCATCATCATCATCATCATCATCATCATCATCATCATCATCATCATCATCATCATCATCATCATCATCATCATCATCATCATCATCATCATCATCATCATCATCATCATCATCATCATCATCATCATCATCATCATCATCATCATCATCATCATCATCATCATCATCATCATCATCATCATCATCATCATCATCATCATCATCATCATCATCATCATCATCATCATCATCATCATCATCATCATCATCATCATCATCATCATCATCATCATCATCATCATCATCATCATCATCATCATCATCATCATCATCATCATCATCATCATCATCATCATCATCATCATCATCATCATCATCATCATCATCATCATCATCATCATCATCATCATCATCATCATCATCATCATCATCATCATCATCATCATCATCATCATCATCATCATCATCATCATCATCATCATCATCATCATCATCATCATCATCATCATCATCATCATCATCATCATCATCATCATCATCATCATCATCATCATCATCATCATCATCATCATCATCATCATCATCATCATCATCATCATCATCATCATCATCATCATCATCATCATCATCATCATCATCATCATCATCATCATCATCATCATCATCATCATCATCATCATCATCATCATCATCATCATCATCATCATCATCATCATCATCATCATCATCATCATCATCATCATCATCATCATCATCATCATCATCATCATCATCATCATCATCATCATCATCATCATCATCATCATCATCATCATCATCATCATCATCATCATCATCATCATCATCATCATCATCATCATCATCATCATCATCATCATCATCATCATCATCATCATCATCATCATCATCATCATCATCATCATCATCATCATCATCATCATCATCATCATCATCATCATCATCATCATCATCATCATCATCATCATCATCATCATCATCATCATCATCATCATCATCATCATCATCATCATCATCATCATCATCATCATCATCATCATCATCATCATCATCATCATCATCATCATCATCATCATCATCATCATCATCATCATCATCATCATCATCATCATCATCATCAACACTTTCGCTTCCGTCAATACGATCACGAGAACCGCCACAGCGACTATCAAGTAAGTGCGAGAGGGGGTTGCGTCGACGGGCGTCGGATTGCATCTATGCGTCGACGGGCGTCGAGTTGCATGAGTTGGTCGTGAGAGCTGTTTCTTCATATTGGATAAGACAAAGGGCAACGGTCCGAGGCTAGATTTTTTCCTCCGAACTCTAGCCAATATTCTTCTGCAGTAGATGTCAACGGGTGGATTCAAATAAACCGCGCACCCATTCAACGTGAGCAGATTGACGTCAACCACGAACCGCCCGACGAACCCGCTCAAGCCGACGAGAGTGACAACGACGACGACAGCTCACGGCGCAGTGAAGTTAGCGAACATACGAGTGAAGATCTTTTTGAAGAAGATAGTGAAGATTCAGGTAAAAAGACAAAAATTTTTGAGAAAAACGCATAAAATATTTTGGGGAAATACGCATTTCCTGTTGCAGGCTACGAGACGTGTACTTTTGCTAATTTGGCGCGAAGGCAACAAATCAAAGAATTTTGGAACCTCGACGAGTAATAATTTCCCAAGCCACTCTGGACAACACCTCTCTCAAGCTTTGTCGTTGGAGTTATTCAGCAGCAGCGACCGTTAGTCTACACAAAAAAAATATATCTTCCGGCTTGAATTTGACATTTTTTTTCTTTTCTCCCCCCCAGATGTCTTTTCATATTCGAGGTAATTCCATCGTATTCGACGGAATAAATATGATTTTGGTAAGTATACACTAAATAAAAAAATTTTAAGTAAAAATATTTTTTTTTTATAAAAAAATTCCTTCTTTTTGTTTCTAGACCGTGGGGCCCGACCAGAATGAGTCCTTAGAGATTCAATGGCAGCATCAGTTCATAGCAGCCGCCAAAAATGTGAGAGCACGGAAGCGTGAACTTCGTGACAACACCCTCCGCGTGTGGAAGGAGGACGGTGTGAATCGCGTCTGCTGTGCCCCCGAAGCTTCAGATATCTTTAATTTGAGACAACTTTTTGTCATGACTCCGTTACGTAACGCTGTGTGAGATGCGAAGTTTTTTTTAAACGTTTTTTTTTCACAAATCCCCTTTGTCGATCCAACTGTTGTGCGTATCGTCGAAACCGAGCCACTTGACGAGCATTCGATTTCCACGCTTCCTCGCCACCTTCTCAACGAGGTACATGTCGGGATACTTGACTTTCTGGAGCTCCTCTTCGTAGAAGCAGCCGGCGATGGGTTCGTTCCGATTGTCCTTGAGCTTGTACGTCGTTGGATTCGTTCTTTTCACTCTGCGTATCGTGAATATTTCCGTTGTCCAATTGGGCGTATAACCCTTCTCAAATACATTCTTAAATTTGCTAATTCGCACATTATCGCCAATTTTGAATTTTTATGATTTTTTTGCCGTTAATCGACGCTGGCGGAAAATACGATGGAGAATCTCTCTTTCATTGGTGCGATTGATATTTTTCGGTTTGTCCCGGATGGTTCGATGCACGGTGTTGTTGTATTCGGTAACGAGAGAATCCAGAATATCCATCCATTTGTACATTCCGCGAAGACTGAATTGCATCCACATTTTATTTTTTAACGTTCCATTGAAACGCTCGCAGATTGATGCTTTCAAATTGCTATACGTTGAATACATGTTTACATTGTGTCTTTTCATAAGAGCTTCAAACTGTGAATCATAAAATTCTTTTCCACGATCGACGTGCAAGTTCTTGGGTATGCGATCCTGATTGAAAATAGATTTCATGGCAATCGTCGTATCTTTACTGCTCTTGCTTCTCAACGGTATGGCCCAGGCGAATTTGGAGAATATATCGATGACGGTCAGGAGGAACTTATGTTGGGAGTTTTGCCTCGCGTACGATGACATATCTACGATATCGGCTTGCCACGATTCATCCAGACCTCGAATGTCAACGTGTCGACGAGTATAATTTCTTCGTGCAGGCTTATGCAGCTCTCGCACGAGAGTCAGTTTTTTGTCATCATTCATGGCGCGCGCGCGGAGATCCACACACATCAACGTTCAACATGCGAATGGAAAAACGATCGTTTTTCCTAATAAATAATTCCAGCCTCGCGCAATTCCTCGATAATCGATAATATCTCATTGGAATGCGATGAGTTGCCTGCCGCTTGAGATGCGTGGAGTAATCGAAGACGATCTACAAGCTCATTCGGATTGTCCCAGTAAACATAGTCAAATTGCATATTTTTTCTGGCCTTTTTATACATCCCCCGACCCGTACGTGCTCGAATTATTTTCGAAATATAAATCTTGAATTTGTGACTGTTTTCACGTCGCACAGCTCCGTCCGGTTTGTAATATTTTTTATGCGCGTTCGTGCCAATGATGATATTCTCATAATTTTTCAAATCGTTCGGTTCGAGAAAAGCGACATTTGGCACTTTTTTAAATAGGAGCTCCGTCAATCCCACAGTTGTCGCATAACTTTTCTCCCCCACACGAATATGCGGAGAATCGAAAATTATCGGAGAATCGCCAATCATTAATTTGGTGCTGGCAAGCATTCGCACACCGTATGTGGTATCCAGACTTTTCTTTTTACCCATACGTAACAATACGAGATATTTTTTTATCAATTCATCGACCCGACTGGGTGAATCATCATCATCATCATTATCATCAGCATCGGCATCATCATCGTCATCAGAGGCATCATCTATGTGCTCATACGCCGCTGTGAAAGTTGAATCTTCCGGTGACTCATTCATAACTTTACTCTCATTTTCTTCCTTTTCATTCTTGATTTCCTCCTCCTCCTCCTCCTTCTTCAATGGGGACCTCTTGTGAGAAACGAGCTTTTCCAATGGGGTGACTATCGGCTTTAAAGACATCCTGCATCGCCTGATCAGCATTATCTCTACCCATCTTTATCATTCGATGTTTTCGTCTAATTGCATTACTGGCCTTGACGATTTGCTGCAACACATCTTTTTCTTGCAAAAGTTGTCGACGCTTCATGCTGTTGTCAGTTTCACAATACTGTATGCATTGGAACAAAGAGCATCTTATTTATTGACTCGGAGGAAAGAATCAAACCCTCGTCTATACCTACCCTCATTGATACTACTATCCTTGTCAATTGTAAGGAATCCATACTTGCTGGAATTCCAACATTCGAAACATATATTTTTGAATTGTGTGTATGACATATCGGCATTGACATGGTCATTGTACACATGCTTAAGGTTCGAGTCGTCCTGCTTGAAGAGAACTATGAAATTCGTATTATCGCGTACGAGATGCTTAGGAATACGAGCGTATGTTTGAGAAAGATAGAAACAGTCCACATTCTCATGCCTTCCCATAGAGAAAAAGGCTCTCACGTTGTCCTGTTTCTCGCACGCTATATCGTCAAAGATGAATATGGAGTTTGGTCGTGCGTCGCTCGGTGACACCACTTGTTCATGCTCGTTAAATGGATGATATTCGAGACCCTTCACTGGCTGGAGAAATTGTTCGAGTAACTGATATTTCGGCTGTTTCAGCGACTTTGAATAGAGATAAACGTTTTCGAATCTGAGACCATTCGGGTGTATCACGAGGGTGAGCAACGCGTTGGTTTTTCCTCAGTTTGACGGACCGCAGAATACCGCGCGAATCGAATTTTGCAGCAAATCACCATGACGCTTTTGTCCACCCTCTCCCCGAATTTGCGTAAATTAATCAAAGTTTATCACCGGCAGCTTTCCATACGTCTTGGACTTCATCTTCGTCGCGACTGACATAATTTTGGTATAAAACGAGCTTTTATATCTATTGCCACTTCAGTCGAGCGTCAACCGTCATCATGATCAAACGTCGAGGAAAGAAGTCCGGTAAAGGTCTCCTTAATCGTATCATCAACAAACTTCCCGTTGAATTGCACTTGCCTGGATATCAGTATTGCGGACCCGGCACAAAGCTAGCTAAACGTCTTGCACGCGGCGATCCTGGAATAAATCCTTTGGATACAGCGTGCAAAGAGCACGATATCGCGTATTCGAAAAATCGTGCAAACTTCGAACCTAGACATTCTGCGGATAAAATTTTGCAGGAGAGAGCTTGGCAACGAGTTCGCGCCAGCGACGCTAGTATCGGGGAGAAAACAAACGCGCTTGCCGTAGCAGGAATCATGAAAGCGAAGAGAAAATTCGGCATGGGGATTAAGAAGAAGAGGGGAGCAAAAATTATTGGCTTGAAGAAAATCATCGATGCAGCGAGAGAAGCCATGGTGAAGAGTGTTGCCTGTACCTCGTAAAATCGGTGGCCTCCTACCGTTTCTCGTACCCATCTTTGCCGGTCTCAGCGCTGCAGGGGCGCTAGCAGGTGGTGCGGCCAACATAGTCAAAGCGGTCAAGGCCGCTCAAGCAGCGAAACGTGAGCTCGAAGAGAGCAAGCGTCACAATCGAACGATTGAAGCAATATCATTGGGCAAAGGCTTACATCTCAAGCCGTACAAACAGGGAATGGGTCTTTTTATCGCGCCAAAAAACGTAAAGTAGAGCTACCTCACCGACCACTCACCGATGCAGATTTGCTAAAATACGCCAAAATAATGGAAATCCCGTATTTTCGTGGATGTTACATGAGAAATCAATTGCCCAAGGGTAGACCATGGCTACGCGAATGTGCCATTGTAAATCTCGATGAGGATGTGGGGTCTGGCACACATTGGGAGGCGTACAAAAAAACCAACAATAGAGTCTGTTATTTCGATAGTTTTGGCGATCTTCAACCACCTGCCGAACGTTTGAAATACTTCGGTGTGAGTAGCGTGAATTATAATTACAAGAGGTACCAGACATACGACACATTCGAGTGTGGTCATTTGTGTCTCAAGTTTCTCTGTCGACAATTACCGCGACGAGAGAGATTTTCTCTGTATAAAAGTGGGTGGTAAGGGAAAAATCGAGTCAGTTTGTCAAACGACATTATGGATAACAGTCTTACGTTGACCTTGTCGGGATCATCGTCTGTGCTCGAGGCTCAATACTTTCCCTCCATTGAACTCGCCCCCCACAAGAATTATACCCTCGGACTCATCGAACTCCTAACCTACAATTCTATTCCAAATATAGACATTGGACACAACAAATTTTACGTTAGCAAGAACGTTTTTACGCAAAACAAAATATTACCATTCGCATTAGGCTCAACCACAATACGCTGCGCAGTGAAATCGAGTGCAATTATGAAATATATTTCACGCCCGAGGATTCTATCGGACGTATGCTAGGATTTGCACCCCGTAGACTACGAGCTGGTGAAAAGCATCAATCGGATAATCTAGTGACCATTCTCAAAGTGAACGCCTTGCGCGTCGAATGTAACCTCACAGCTGGCGCGTATATTAACGAGCGAAGAGTAAACACAATCCACGAGTTTTTCCCATCCGTACCACCAGGCTATAAAATCATCGAGATACCGTCGCACGTCATTTATCTACCAATCGCGAGCAAGACGGTAGACAACATTCAACTGCGAATAGTGGATCAGGACGGTGATTTGGTGAACTTTCGCGGTGAGACAATAACCATACGCTTACACATCAAATCGCAATGGGTATAGTCTTTCACAGAGTCGCGAGCACTTATAAAAACAATACTTCGTCGATGAGAGAGTCCAGTAGTCGAAGGACACGCTCACCGCTAACACCGCAGAACTTGCTGTTTTTGTGGAGTTTGGGTCTACGAATACGTGGAAAAATCGCATGAAAAACTACATAATCTGCATTGCGTGCGTATGCTGTTTGAGATGGAGGCGGAAATAACTGATATCAAAACCCCCGTCATCTTCGATGATTCCATCGCGCACTATGAGATTCATGCTCATCAGCCGTATGCATCAACAACCTTCAATGACAGTGATGAAATACGTATTTCCATTCAGCATCAAGACATATGCATACTTCCCAGTCAAAGTTCGCTACGCGTATGCGGGCGAGTCACCAAAGCCGATGGCACAATTGCCGCCAATACACATTTCGCAAACAATGGCATTTGCTATTTGTTCGACGAGGTGAGATACGAGCTCAATGCCATGGAAATAGATCGATGTAAAAATGTGGGCATAACGAGCTCGATGAAGGGATACGCATCCGTGAGTCAATCCAAGAATTATAAGCTTGAGAATGCTGGCTGGTATGATGTTCGCAGCGGGCACGCTGTCGCAGATGCCGATGGGAATTTTGACGTATGCATACCGCTGAGTATGATCCTCAGTTTCGCCGAAGATTATCAAAAAATCATTGTGAACGCGAAGCATGAATTGATTCTATTGAGATCAAATCATGTGGGCCGTGAAGACATCTACGCAACTTGAGAAGCCACGATATGTCATTCTAGCCTTCCAGACCGATCGTAAAAATAAGAAAAGCGCAAATGCGTGTAATTGCGATCATTGTGACATCACAGATGTCAAACTCTACCTCAATTCGCAAAGTTATCTCTATGGGAATTTGAATCTGGACATTGCGCAGAACCAATATGCGCTTCTCTATCAAATGTATGCAAACTTTCAATATTCGTACTACAATAGAGAGCCCGAACCATGCTTGAAAAAATTGGATTTCATAAAGTATGCTCCGCTCATTGTCATTGATTGCTCGAAGCAGAACGATTCTCTCAAGTCCGGCCCCGTTGACGTACGCATCGAATTCGAATCAAAGACGAATATTCCCGCCAATACTTCCGCATACTGTCTCATTGTCCATGATCGTGTTGTCAAGTACAATCCGATAGGTGGCGGGGTAAGAAAGTTGATATAAAGTTGAGATCACGCGCCCCGCTTCAGTCATCATGGAGTTTATCGTTGATGTGCAAGGCTTCAAGCGACCGATCAACAAATTCGTCGGGAAGGAAATATCAATTGTCGAGGTGGCGCGCTCGCTGCAAGCTTGACTGCAAGCCCTTAACGTTTCTCTTCGAACCACCGTACGCCTGGAATTCTCTGCCGGGAAAGTACAAGAGTACGAATATGTGGTTGGAGCGCAATTACCATGGTTTGCGATGGGACGATGGCGACTTTCCACACGACACCATCCCCATGTTCATTCGATCAGTCTTACAACACGCTCGAATCGTCTACATCAAGGGATTGGAGAAATCGCTGTGGTTGAAGAAATTCATCGATCTAGCAACGGAGATCATCGAACTGGAGACTCTGGATTGCCCATCGTTGGAGAAGCTTGTGACAAAAGAGCTGAGAAACAACGGATGTCCCTACCATGCGACTCTCCACCCGAAATGCAAATGTGCCTACGAAAATGTAAAATGTCTGGAGAGATGGTTGAAAGAGGATGCGAGGAAATTAATTGTTTTATTGTCGATTACATAATTCTTCTTTTTATTTACAAAAAAAATTTTTTTACAAAATGTTGTCCTATTCACACGCACACGCACACACACACACACACACACACACACACACACACACACACACACACACGCACACACACACACACACACACACACGCACGCACGCACGCACGCACACACACACACACACACACACGCACACACACATAAAAAATGTTCTTAATACTGTGATGGCGAGGTTCGTGGGTTTCTTCGCACCAGATCTCATCTAAGTGCTGACGTCAGCCTGGAGCGCCTTGGTGATCCGAAACACAATAATTTTTGCCATGGATTCGCTGCCGCGAGGTTAGCAGAATTTCAGGTCTGAACACCTCCGCCAACATCGAGCCTTTGTGATGTGTTTTTTTTTCGAGACCCCATAGCGACTCGGAATTTCTTCACCTGGAGAACAAAAAACAACAGCATTTTTCACTTCCAATTCACTTGAGCAGTCAATCGACATTAGTCGCCTTCCTCCTCATCGCGCACTGCATTCGCAAGGTTCGTTTGCCAGGTTTTTGAATTCTATGCTATTGAACTTTCCACCGATGTAGATCATGCATAGATCTCCGTTGTACGCCGACGCCAACATCGTCTGGAACGTCGCCGGATTCGTTTCAAGTACCTTGCTGATCCTCCCCGGTAGAAATACGGTAAACTCGTTGCGAATGTCAATCACGAACTTTTTGCCATATCTCGTGTTCACTTCTCGTATATTGGTGATGGGATACTCCGACTCGGGGGTCAACTCGTTCAATTTCTTCGCCGGAAGAAAATCTGCGTATTTACCAATCTTATTGATCGCGTCCATTTTTCACTTGCCGTCTAATCGTTCGAAGCTGTCTTCACGAGATTATATACTTGCCCCCTTCACCATTCCCCCTCCACTCTGAATCCTCGACCAATGACGTTTGTCGGTGAGGAGATTCTTCGCGCCGTGGCTCCAAATTTATTTTTTCAAATATCATCCTCAGCGAATGAATCTGCGCCCAGGAGACTATTTCTCCTTTCAATTGTTGAATGTCTTGCAACAATCGTTCGATGCGCACTTTTAATTCACGTCTCTTGCACGCATTTTTTTCGTTGCGGCGCATGATTCCGCCGCCTTCCGTGGCAACTTCTCAACAAGAGCCTATTTATTCCGTGAATCACCTACAGCTCCGTATCGCCCGGGACGAACATTATCATTATATGCTTCACTCCTTTTGATCTTTGGAATTTTTGAATCGGAGGGGGGAGGGCTTTTTCGAAATTGATCTTCAGCAAACTTCTTCAAATTTTGAGAAACAGGATTTTTTGAATCTCTGAAATGAATCATGTTGACGGGGAAACGCTATACTGACGAATATTTTTCTAGACACCCCCACTTATAGTCCCCTTCATCATGGCGGCCGAGTTTCAACGCGTTTATCGATATCGCATTTTATTTGGGGGGGAGGGGGGGCTTTGTCAAGCGCAGCATCCACAAGGTGTGTGTGTGTGTGTGTGTGTCGGCACGCGCGTGCAAATGGAACGTCGCATCGCTCGAGTATAAACAGAGGTCTTTTCATCTGTTTATTTCCTCCTGCTATCGAGCTAAATTGAGGACACGAGGGTCCGAGCGCGGAAAAATGTTTAAAAAATATAATTCGTAGAATTCTGACGAAATCTCGCCGCCATTTTGGCGCTATCAAATGTCACCGGCCGATGATAAATTCTCGGTAAATAATCATTCAACACCCCAATTCGCCGGTTTCGACACGTCGATAAACAAAACTATCGCATCGCGGCGAGGTGGGGGGGGGGCTTTGTCAAGCCACGGCAAGCGCCCGATGACTCACCACCCACAAATGTTTAAAACAATTTCTGAGAAATCGGACCCTCCACACTTCCTCCCACCGCCCCCCTCTTCCCGCGGGACGGGAGGGGAAATCCCTTTTACTACAAAGCACTTCGACTCTTTGTCAGTCGTTGCGCGGCCTCGCTAGGAATCGGACGTGTGTCCCGTGTTTACCCCCCCCCCATTCCGCCGAATTCCATTCGGGGCGAAGGGGGACTTACCACCATCGGTCGGTAAGCAGGTGAGCCCTACCATCGGTCGGTAAGCAGGTGAGCATCACCATCGGTCGGTAAGCAGTGCAGCCCTACCATCGGTCGGTAAGTAGAAACATCGACAGTTGATCATGACGCCGAAACGGAACCGAACCTTACCCGACCATCCGCCGATAAGTCGGGAATCAACCTTTTTTGGTTCGTTTCTCGACTAAGTCGGTAAACGTCGGTAGTAGGAATTTTGATTCCGTTTCGGCCTCATTACACTACTGAGATATGTCATGATGATTCACTGAATTTCTCTAAAGATAGTTTGAAATGTTACTCAGAGGTTTTCACGTGGACAGTACTGAGGAGAAAGTCTAACAAGTCATTGCTTTCAACCCTTGTGGTTCTTCGCCTTGGCACTATTGCGAGTACAACGAAAGCTGAGATTTTCCCAGTTTTTTTATGCGAACAAAGTTTCTTTGGAGTATGCGGTAGAGAAATTTGTGTGCGATTCAGGAGTATCTGCAAAAAGCTTGTGTCTCTTGAACAGCGCAGAAAGACTACAAAGTGCAGCTTTCGCACTCACCGTGTACATAGTTATAAGTGCTGACTCAAGTTGATCCATTGGTCTTGACAACAGGGAATGTAATTTTTCAAAACAATGAATATTCATAGAACAACTGATGCCGAGCTTGTTCACATAGTTCACACATATAACTATAACACATAGTTTGGCCCTAGAAGGTGGAAAATTATTGAGTGGTTTGAATGCTTCGAACAACAATTGGATTGTGAGACTGTAAGAGTGAGAGACCTGAACTTGACTACGAAAATATTTCAAGTACGGTCGAGTTGCATGTATTTATATTTTCCATTTCTCTATTTGTATTATTAAGGATCGTCTGTTTCGCATTCAAGGAGAATTCATTTTCGATCCAAAAAAAGTTCAAGCATTTAAGAATTCGTTATAGTTCCAAAAAAAGTTTGAGCGTTTGAGAAGAATTCATTTTCGTTCCAAAAAAAGTTTGAGCATTTAAGAATTCATTTTGGTTCCTTTCCAATGATGCAAACTTCAGCGTCATATAGTTGGGATCACAAATATTAAGACAACAAAAAAATTATGAAATTTTTTCAGTGATTTTCAAATTGCTCTGTCTCCGCGAAAAATCATCATAGGAGAACATTTTAAAAAGCATTTCAAAGGTTAGAATCTCTAGATTTCAAGCTTCCATTTCAATTTCAAGCTTCCATTTCAATTAAAGATTTCAATCATCGTACACGAATTTAAAGGCCAATTCTGTCCAGCATACTTTCAGCTGGACAGCTGAAAGTATGCTCTTCAAGGTAAGAAAAAAATCAATTTTTAATTAATTTGTCTTCTGTGAGATGTGCAGTTGAAAAATGTCAAAAATGCTGTTTATTCTTTAAATTACAAAAGTTACGACATCTTTGCGGATAGCTATCGCGAATATTATGCTCAGAGATTTTTTCCAAGTTGATAGTGTCCATAAAAAGTATGCTAAGTGTAAAGTTGTCCCGATTTTTGCCCTGTAGCTCGAATGATGAAAGTTTTGAATTTAGTAAAACAAATTGAAGGAAAATCATTATTGCTTTAGGTTACTATTATTTCGCTTACTGGGTAAAACATAGTTTTTGGACGTTTACGGGTATTTTCGCTCATGTAAAGTGAGAATTTGTACAAAGAAAAAAATTTAACTTCTTTTCGATAAACAAATTTTTTTTTTGTTTTTAAAAGGAAACTTACTTTTATTTGTTTGTCAATTTATTATTAAATAATAACAAACATACCCTCTTAAAGTAAAAAGTTCCATTCGTTAACCTTTTTTTGTTTGAACAATGGACGTTAGAAATTGTAACCCCTCTGCATTTCCTATACTTTTATTAATTTGAAATTAATCTTCTCATAAATTAGCACATTGTGAACTCTTTATTGTACAAAAATCGTAAGAAGAAAAAAAACAAGTTGTATTAATTTCCTTTAAAAAATGTTCAGTAATAAAAGGTAATGTTTTAAACGAGTTTGAAATTACAAACGTCTAGTTTGTTCAGATATATTGAAATTCCCCTTTCAGAAACATCTAAAAGCTCTTTCAAAAACTTTTTTAAAAAAGTAAAAAAAAAAAACGCCAAGTAATAAAAATCCCTCAAAATCCTTATAACTTGTTTTACTATACAAAAATTCTGATTTATCTCAAATATCTCAAACTATACTTTCCATTTAAGTTCAAAAAATGGTTTTATTTTACTTCTTTAATGCAAACGTACAAAAAAGTGAAATCACTTTTATGAAATAGCCAAGCAAGTTTACTAGTCATGTTGCACACAAAATTGTTAAAGCTCAGGAATAATATTTTTTTAATATTTAATTTAAGTCATACACTACCGGCGGAAAGTTTCCGGACAAGAGTTGGAAAAAGTGCCCGAACGGTTCTTTATGCCATTTCGCCGGTAGTTGGGCTAGGCCAATTTGACCAACGGCATTTTAAAGAGGGGGGATTTACCTACATTTTGGCTTATCAAAAAAAATTTTACGATTTTTTTTACACTTGGCACCCAGTTTTGAAAACGACAATTTTTGTCGTTTTTTGTTGTTTTGTGAGTGGACCCCGTTTACAGTAAAAATCTTTTTTATGCATTTCTCCTATTAAAATCATAAAAGGGGAAGCCTAAGCTTCAATTTCGTTTGGTAGAAAAATTTTTGCGATTTTTTATTCCGAAACATATTTCGTTTTTTCGATAAAAATATACAATATGAAAATTGCTCCGGAGTACGAAAACGACGAGGTTTACAACAAAACCTCAAGACGGTAAAAAGTTGCGTTACTTTTTGTTGAGTTCATGAGAATTTTTTCAGATTTTTTTTGCGAAATTTTTTAAAAATTTATTTCCGGTCGGAACTCGATTGATCTCAACACCATGATATTAATTTTTTTATTTACATATTATACTTTGGTCTCATCAAAAAAATCTCCTCTCGCTGACAGCACGCTCTTAATCGTCGTAATTGAAATGTTTTTTCCACGACTTTCGACAAACTGCGCTTGGATGTTTGCCGCCGTGAGTTTTCGATTCCTTTTAGACATCACAATTATTGATTAGTCTTCCGCTTTGGAAGTAACAGGAGGCCTCCCGGAACGATTTTTATCGCGGTTCGATTGTGTCTCTCTGAAACGTTTTATAGCATCCCCAACGGTTGATTTGGGTATTTTCAATCGATTTGCAATGTAGCGAATTTTGAACCCTTCATTGCAAAGTGCAAGGATTGATGCACGCTTTTTGATGCTTATATTGGGTCGACGACCCATTTTCTTCTTCAAAAAAAAAACTCTAATGAAGTCAAAAATTGTATTTAATTAACCGTCAATAAATTAATAGTTAAACACACTTCAAATTCAATATATTATTCGACACGATACGACGGGAAAATCTAATGCGAACGTTTTTTCGATGCTTGCCGAAGAAGTACTAAGTCGAAATAATTTTTGAATATTTTTTCATTGTAACACGTAAAGAGTGCGTGAACGTTTCTCCCACTCTTTGTAGAGTAGTAAAAAAAAATATATCGCTCACCTATGCGACAAAGCGAACGCTCGCGAACGCTCGACAATGCGAACCTCGCGAAAAAATAAACAAGGAACAAGGTCAGACACTCCGTCGCGAGATTCGCTATGTTCGCTGACTACTCTACTTCGAAAACAAGAAGAAAACAAAGAGTGGGAGAAACGTCCACGCACTCTTTACGTGTTACAATGAAAAAATATTCAAAAATTATTTCGACTCAGTACTTCTTCGGCAAGCATCGAACAAACGTTCGCGTTAGATTTTTCTGTCGTACCGTGTCGAATAATATATATTGAATTTGAAGTGTGTTTAACTATTAATTTATTGACGGTTAATTAAATAAAATTTTCGACTTAGAGTTAATTTTATTTTTATTTTTAAGAAAAAAATGGGTCGTCGACCCAATTTAAGCATCGAAAAGCGTGCATCAATCCTTGCTCTTTGCAATGAAGCGTTCAAAATTTGCTACATTGCAAATCGATTGAAAATACCCAAATCAACCGTTGGGGATGCTATAAAACGCTTCAGAGAGACACAATCGAACCGCGATAAAAATCGTTCCGGGAGGCCTCCTGTTACTTCCAAAGCGGAAGACCAATCAATAATTGTGATGTCTAAAAGGAATCGAAAACTTACGGCGGCAAACATCCACGCGCAGTTTGTCGAAAGTCGTGGAAAAAACATTTCAATTACGACGATTAAACAACGCTTGCGCAGCGCACAATTATACGGAAGAGTCGCAACGAAAAAGCCACTCTTGCGCCGTGGAAACAAAAAGAAGCGATTGAATTGGGCACGCCAGCACAAGAATTGGACGATCGAAGATTGGAAACGGGTGTTATGGACCGACGAATCCAAATTTGAAATATTTGGAGGAAAACGTCGAGTTTTCGTTCGTCGCTCAGCTAACGAGAAAATGCATCCTGATTGCGTAATTCCAACCGTTAAACACGGCGGCGGTTCTGTAATGGTGTGGGGATCTTTTTCGTATGCTGGTGCGGGGGACCTCTACCGAGTCAAAGGAATCCTGGACCAAAAAGGATATCACGCGATTCTGAAAAACCACGTTGTTCCTTCTGGAAAGCGACTCATCGGAAGGGGGTTCGTTTTTCAACAAGACAACGACCCGAAACATACTTCAAAATTCTGCTCGAAGTATCTTGAAACGAAGCAAAAAAGTGGGGAGCTTCAAATTATGCAATGGCCTCCTCAATCTCCCGATCTCAATCCCATAGAGCTGCTGTGGGATGAAATGGATCGGCAAGTGCGCAAGGTCACGCATTCATCCGCCGAAAAGCTATGGGAATCCCTACAAAAATCATGGAAAGAAACACCCCGAGAGACATTCGAAAAACTTGTGGAGAGGATGCCGCGTGTGGTAAAGAGCGTGCTGTCAGCGAGAGGAGGTTTTTTTCAACGAGACCAAAGTATAATATGTAAATAAAAAAATTAATTATATTATTATCATGGTGTTGAGATCAATCGAGTTCCGAACGGAAAAAAAAAAAAAAAAAAATTCGCAAAAAAAATCTGAAAAAATTCTCATGAACTCAACAAAAAGTAACGCAACTTTTTACCGTCTTGAGGTTTTGTTGTAAACCTCGTCGTTTTCGTACTCCAGAGCAATTTTCATATTGTATATTTTTATCGAAAACACGAAATATTTTTGGAAAAAAAAAATCGCAAAAATGTTTCTACAAAACGAAATTGAAGCTTAGGCTTCCCCTTTTATGATTTTAATAGGAGAAATGCATAAAAAAGATTTTTACTGTAAACGGGGTCCACGCACAAAACAACAAAAAAACGTCAAAAAATTGTCGTTTTCAAAACTGGGTGCCAAGTGTAAAAAAAATCGTAAAATTTTTTTGATAAGCCAGAATGTAGGTAAATCCCCCCTCTTTAAAATGCCGTTGGTCAAATTGGCCTAGCCCAACTACCGGCGAAATGGCATAAAGAACCGTTCGGGCACTTTTTCCAACTCTTGTCCGGAAACTTTCCGCCGGTAGTGTATAACTATTATAAGAAAAAATTGATATCACCATTAGATAAAAGTACAAAGTAGGTAACACACAAGTATACTGGAAATGCTGTGCAACGACTTGGCGTGCATTGTTAAAAAAAAGTTCGGCGAAAAATTTCGTCATTTATTATGCAAGTGAAAATCAGATTCATGTGGAGTACGAATCAAATGACTGATGTATCCTTTGAGCACACTGCACTTGAAATGTCAATTTATTTGGATAATACGAACAAAATGTATTAGGAGTACAACTTTGCAGTGACCGTTTTACTTAGAGAACCACTGCGACCGAAGTAGTGGCCCTAGCTCAATAAAAAAGTGGCATTTTAAACTAAAGGCTCTGCCAATGTAAACAATTTAAAAAAGCTAACGGATACGTGTATGCATTATAAAGTTATAGGCACTCAAACATGGCAACCTACGAACCGAATTCTCAGCATTTGCGTGAGGTTATGATTTACTTCTTCAACATCAAGAAATCTGCGGTTGAGGCCCACTGTTTGCTTGTAGATGCTTACGGGGAGGCTTCTATTAGTGAGAAAACGTGTCGGCGGTGGTTTCAACGCTTCAAAAGTGGAGATTTTGAGGTCGAGAACAAGCATGGTGGCGGAAGGCAGAAAGTTTTTGAAGACGGGCTGACAGCTGGACGTTGTGTACTATGAGCTGCTCAAACCATCCGAAACCATCACAGGGGAACTCTACCGACGTCAGTTGATGCGCTTGAGTAAGGCACTCAAAGAGAAACGGCCACAATTCAACGAAAGACATGACAAGGTGATACTGCAGCATGACAATGCCCGACCCCATGTTGCAAATGTCGTGAAAAAGTACTTGGAAACGCTGAAATGGAAGATTTTATCCCACCCGCCGTACTCTCCAGACATTGCCCCTTCCGACTATCACTTGTTCCGGTCAATGGCACACGATTTGGCTGACCAGCACTTCGGTACTTACGAAGAAGTCAAAAATTGGGTCGATTCCTGGATTGCCTCCAAGGACCAAGATCTTTATCGACGCGGGATTCGAATGCTACCTGAAAGATGGGCCGAGGTCGTAGCTAGCGACGGGCAGTACTTTGATTAAAAAATATGTAGCCACTTTTTTATAATAAAGCCTTAAACTTTTGAAAAAAACGGTCACTGCAAAGTTGTACTCCTTATATATAAAAGCATTTACCTTTTATTCTATAACTCAATAACCGCATATCTCATGAAATATATTGCGTCTTATAGACTTTGATGGAATGGATAAAGTATGCATCTCTAAACCACAGCATCGGTAGGGTTAAACGTCAGCATCACTGTTTTATCCTCCTGCTGGTGGAAAGAGAAATTTCGTACCGATAAAGCTCTTATAGATATGATTGCTAATGCCCTGGTATCTGATGGGACATGATAAATTGAAAAGTTCTTTATACTCCTGTTGGTCGACGCCACGTTATAATGTAAAATTATATATATACATATATATACCGACGCAAAATTTATTTTCGCGGGCGGTTGGAACGGAAAATTCTGTATCTTCCCGAGCTTTTTCCTTACCATGCACGCCAAGTCGTTGCACAACATTTCCAGTGTGCTTGTGTGTTACCTACTTTGTACTTTTATCCAATGGTGATATCGTTTTTTCTTATAATAGTAATATGACTTTTTAAATTAAATATTTAAAACATATTATTCCTAAGCTTTAACAATTTTGTGTGCAACATGACTAGCAAACTTGCTTGGCTATTTCATAAAAGTGATTCCACTTTTTTTGTACGTTTGCATTAAAGAAGTAAAATAAAACCGTTTTTTGAACTTAAATGAAAAGTATAGTTTGAGATATTTGAGATAAATAAGCATTGTTTATATAGTTATATACCCTTAACGACAGTGGGGTCGCTTGGAACCACTAAACGAAATGCATTACCTCCGAAGGACTTTTCGACGCGATAAGGTCCGTAATATAAACAGAAGAATTTCGCAGTCACGCGATCAAATGCACTGGATGGACATAGCTGACGCACCAGAACCAAATCTCTTTCCTGAATTTTTACCTCGGAAATAGACTTTTGAGCTCTTTTCCAACCTTCGAAACTAAGCAATAATTTTGCAATAATTTTAAATTTTTTGTTCGTGGGAAACATCGATAGCCGCGGAGGGAAACGCGGAGGGAAACGCTAAAAAGTTTACCGACCTCGTCCTTAACGCGGCTATCTGTATGAAGCTCGTACGGAGTGAATCCCGTGCTAGAATACGTGGTAACATTCGGGAGTCCTTCTATACGCAAGACGTACATGCCGAATGCGACGCAGAATAGAAGGTTCGAAATAGCCGTCCAAGCTCTCCCATCACCCTTTCCGAGGAATTACTTTGGGGATGTCTGATCGAGCAAAACTGAGCCTTGACATTATATTGTTCGAGAGTTCCACGCCATTTTGGAGATGTAAATTGCGTACAATTGTCCGCAAGGATGGCAACCGGTTTCCCAATCTCTGGGAAGTAATGCTTAATCAATTTAGCTAGAGCGATTTGGGTGTTAGTCTTTCTTATTGGATGGAGCTCTACAAATTTGGAGAATGCATCCCGAACAACGAATATATACTGCACTCCGTCGATCGTGCACGGCAGAGGTCTATAAAAATTAACGGTCACTAAATCACGGGGTTTTGTGGCCTCGATCATCTGATATTGACCTTGCATGGCGTAATTTAGTCCTTCGACCCGTTGGCACAACTCGCAGGATCGTACGTAATTCTTAACATCGTGGGATATCTTGTTAAAATAAAAATACGTCCGAATATGTCCCAGGGTTTTTGCGGCCCCAGGGTGACCCAGCGCTTCGTGAGCGAATATCATTACGGGCTGAACTAATATGCGAGGAAAGACTAGTAGCCAGCCAGTGGGAGACGGATAACGTGTAAATAGTATCTCATTGTGAATTTGGTAAATCTCTGTATAGCTTCTCTTTTCTATATCCTCCTTCAATTTCATTATCTTGGGGTCTTGTAACTGCAAGTCTTTGATTTTTTCGAAATCATTTTTGAGAGTTTCGGGTAAAGACGCTATGTTACGAGTCAACTTGACTATACTTGTATCTTTTATGGATCTCTCACCCGGGAGACGATGTTGACGGCTCCTCGCTCGTCTTCCTCAAATTTTCACACAGGATTTCTACTAAAAAAATCTGCGACGATGTTATCTCCCCCGCACAGTAAGTGACAGTGAACGTAAATTGTTGCAGTATTGTACTTCATCTTTGAAGTCGTTGCGTGTGGTAGGGGATACTATTCAAGAAGCTCAATCCCTTGTGATCAGTTATGATTTCAAATGCCCTACCCGTAAGATATTTTTGACATTTTAATATGGAATAAACTGTCGCTAGAAGCTCTTTCTCCGTGGTGCTGTAATTTCTTTCGGCGCTATTGAGGCAACGACTAACAAGAGAAATTACATAATGGTTTTATTCCATATCGGTTTGGTACAGAATCCCGCTAATGCCTTTATCCGATTCATCTGTCTGTAGCTTAAACATTTTGTCGGGAAGGAAATGTCTCAACGTAATCGCTAGGGGTGTGCGGGTAGCAGAATTGGTCGGGTCGGGTAATTAGACTATGATCCGATCGGGTATCCGAATTTCTTCGGGTACTCGTCTCACATCGGGTATCCGAATTTCTTCGGGTACTCGTCTCACATCGGGTATCCGATAAGTCCTGTTGCCGGAATAAAATTTTGTTTCATAGATTCGTTTCATCGATAGCGCCACGGAAACGTACCAAAACGGACGAAATAGACTCCAGCTTTATGTTCTCTACCCTTCGCCGATAGGTTGGAGTTCATAAGAAATACGAATAATTTATTTAAGGCGTTACCCCCACTTGTAGCGCAAAAAAGGCCTTTTTCATGAATTTTTTAAAAGAAAACTACAAAACTTTTTTAATCGATCAATATACCATCTTAAAGAACACATCTTGAAGAACTTTCGGTAATTTTTTTATTGAAAACTATTACATTGTTTAGTGGCAAATGGCCGTCAATGCAATAATGTTTTTATATACACGGTTTGCGGTGGCCAACATTGCGGCGAAGTGGATCATCTGAAAAAAAAATGCGGATGGATTTAGTCAAATATAAGTATAAACTAGTCTTTAATCGAAGGATTTAAAAAAAATATTCATTTTTCACGAAATGGCGGACAGTCAAAGTTAATGGTTCGATTTTAACGAAAAAAACCGACCGTTTTTTGGCTATAAAACGGCCATTTTTTTTTCGAAAAAAAAATCGAACGATTAAAGACTACATTTTTATGTATTAAATAAGCCTGCAAAATTTCAAGAAGATCGGTTCATTAGTGTTCGAGTAATCTTGGTCACCGACTTCAGAAATGTCATTTTGAGAAAAACGCGTTTAAAGTTTCAATTTCAGTTTACACGAAGAAAATATTTTTTTTTGTAAACTTACATAGAATCATCTATTCCGGGCCCATACAGAAGTATGGGCCCGGATACTTATACTTCAAAAAATGCAATAAAAAAAATCGTTTTTTTCAAAATCGCAAGTGGGGGTAACCCCTTAATAATCTTAGTTTTTTCGTTATGTACCTATATATCTAGAATTTTTTTCCGGCAAACTTCTTTTAAGACACTCGCATTTCAGGAAATATTAAGCAATTTGAATGTCGAAAAACTGAATAAAAGCAAGATTCTGCGTCGAATTTTCATTAATTCTGTCTAATGCTAACTGGTAATTTCGGCGATTCATTTTTCTCAATTTAATTTTTTGTCATTGTTTAATTTTTTTCTAGGTAAAACTTGTTCATCAAACGCTTATATCTCTGAAACCAATCAAGATATTTTCACTTTTAAAATGTCAAATGGAAACTACATTCTTCTCGCTTCGAATAAACGCAAGGCGTTGAATCTTGGTCTTTTTGGATTTTTTCTCCATTCAAAACCCACGTTAAAAAATTCAAAACTTTAAGGCGTTCGCCGGAACAGAAGATATTTATTGTACATTTTTTCCTTTCGCACACTTTTTAGTGATGCCAAAATGCAGCTTTCGCGCGCTGTTACGATATGATCCGCCAAAAATGACCGTTTTTTACTCCACCCTACATACACGCACACACACACGCACGCACGCACGCACGCACGCCCGCACGCACGCCCGCACGCACTTACATTATTTGGTTTATACACCTAAATAAAAAAATAAAAATAAATATAAATAATAGATACGGATCTCCGAGTCGTTTACGAGTACCAAAAATTTGACAGTACCCGATTACAAAATTCGGGTACCCGATAGTGGCGGGTAATGCAAAAACATAACCCGTCGGGTACCCGACCTGACCCGAGTGAATCGGGTACCCACACACCCCTAGTAATCGCATTTGCGAAATTGTTCTTCAATTCCTCAAATGCTTGCGTATGCTCATCGCTCCATTACCAAACACCTTTACTCTTTAATAACGATCGAAATGGGTCGATAAAATATGAACGTTTGACGCCAAATTGCTGGTAATACGTACACACTCCAATAAAGCGTTGCAACTGGTTTTGACTTGTTGGTTTCGCAAACTGGCGAATAACCTCGAGTTTATCGGGACCGGGGCAGATTCCTTCGGTGGATAAAAAAAGCCTAAAAAGTTGACGGACTTTCGACAAAAATACGATTTATCAAGACGAAGAGTGAAATTTCCTTCTTCCACACGGGACAACACTCGGTCAATATGGCCCAGATGCTCTTCGGAAGAGCAAGACGTAATTAACAGATCATCCATGTAGATCGTGAGAAATGACTCGAATTCTCGACTGAATACGTGACTGATGGCGCGAATGAAGCCGCCCCCTGCCGTTTCAAGGCCGAACGGAATGCCGCAAAATGGATATAAAGTCGATCCATAAAGAAAGGCAGTATACTGGCCCGACTCTTTTTTCAATGGTATCTGCCAATATCCATTCGCGAGATCTGAGGTGGTTATTCTTTTAATTCCGTGATACTTCTGCACCAGCTCTTCAATGAGGGGTGGCGATTCATTATCAGATTCAATTACCTGGTTTATGAACCGTACGTCGAGGGAAATTCGCAGTCGGCCATCCTTTTTCTGCACTACCCGTAGCGGGCTGCAATGGGCGCTGTTCGATCTCTCAATAATACCATTCAGTAGCATCTGTTCGAGCTCTAACTCTACAGTGCTTCGAAGAGCGAGGAGGACGGGGTACGAACGACGAACGATTGTTTTTGGGGTTTTTAGACGGATTTCGTGTTCATAGAAGCCAGCCCCCGTTGTTTTGGCAGTGAATAGCCGCTTGTATTTTGCTAAGGTCGAATAGTGTGTGGATTGTTGCTCACCTGATGAATCAGAGATCCCTTGGACAATTGAGTGAACGTCGTCAAAGGAATTCTGGTTGTCCCCATCGACATGCAGCCGGCCAACAGATCGCTCGTATAGCTCGTTATCAGTAAGATGTTTCTGTGCTTCTATGCCTGTTTTTTGCCCAGTCAGGATATCGCTGAGCTTATAATTAAGTTCACATTCGCTTACTGTAGGATTCATGCCCGGGATCATGGTCCCGGACAAAATCTGGATACGCGATTCAACAGAATCATGCATTATATCCGATTTCGGGGCAGATTCTTTCACCGAATGTCTCGTTTCATAACATCTTGGCACCACAACGGCGGCTTTGCCTTCTCCTTCTATAACATTTGGTTCTCTCGCGTATAAGGTTTCTCTCGCGTATAAGGTTTTTGTAAGTGAACTGCTTCACTAGCCGTATCCCCCTCAGTATGATTACCGTCCTGATTCATCTCCTCCTGAATTACCTTAAGACTATTCGTCATTTCGTACACATAGATTACTTGAATATATATTATCTCGTCTTGTTGAGACGAAACCACTCTTTCCCCCGCGGACCGATCAAATAATACTAGTTTTGGGGGAACCGCCGAACCTTGAAGTGACATCGTCAAACTTCGGTAATCAATTCCGATTTTATTCTGATAAAACCTATCATTCCCCAAAATCACCGGTGATGTTAAATATGGAACCACAAGGAAGGTGGTCATCAATGTTTGTCGACTCAGCCCTATCTCGATTCGAATCTGTTTCCTTACCCTTGTCGGTTTTTTACCCACTGCGGCGGTAACCACTACATTGGTGACTGGTAATTCCTGTATTCTGAAATGTTTCTGTAAATAGATGAAATATTCTTCGGACACACAGGTCACTTGACTACGCGTATCGACTAAAGCGACGATGGGAATTGCGATGGTGTGTATTACCAGTTGGGGGCACTGCAAAAACAATTTCGCGCCTATCTTGTTTGTCTCATCAAGGACTTCGTTATTGAGGTCTGCGAATATGTCAAACGGGTCCAATGGCGCTGGTCGACCACTATTGAGCGCCCCCGTATTTAGTTTAAAAGATTCATACACGGAATAGGCGTCAGAGGCGCCTGGCAGTTGAGAGGCGGAGGTGCACTACACGATTGGACATGCATGACTGCTGCCTCCAAACCTGTGTTATGTCCTCGCGCGGACGCGCGTGCAGTGACCCAACACCACCGTTGGTGCAGGGCCCAGTACTAGCACCAAGGGATAAGCAAAGATAAGAGCCTAGACCGGAGGGGATATGTGACCCCCTAGCATAAGAAGTTTCTCCCCATGCAAAGTTGTAAGAAGAAAATGTGAAGGGTGGGAGACGGGAAGTTCCACCAATAAGGAAAACTTTCCCTCATCCACCCGCAAATTTTTCGGGTATAACAAGCCCGGTTTTGTAAGAAATGATCAGTACGGAGGAAGATTTCTGACCCGAAAATACAAGACTGCAAGTTCAAAATCGACGAAAGAGTGAGATACTTCTTCACTCTCCACCTTCCTCTGGATTCCTCTCTCCGTATTCAACAAAGTATCGCGGACCACCTCGTACTCTGAATCTTTTCCTCTCACCTATTATAGAGCAGCGCCGACCACCTCGTGCTCTGGATATTTCAATTCCTGGTCAAATAGCGCGGCCCACCGCGAATTTGGAAATTTCCTTAATGTCGTCGCTCTGAGTTAACGCTAGGTTTTTCTTTTATTACAGTGGGTAAACCAGGCGGGAGAAAGAATCATCACCGGAAAATATCCGCGGAATACCACGTGTACAGCTGGTCAAATAACCACGGCTATTGTACGGGGGAGTACCTTAAATCAGTTAACTTCATACCTCCGGTTGTTTAACAGTATCGGTTGTTAGCAATCGAATATACCATAAGATTTCTCCACCCTAAATTCATCCCGGTCAATGATCCTCGTTATAAATTTTATATCAAGAAATTAAGTCATTGACCAAATAATTTCCTATGATGATACTTACATACACATACTTCATGTGTGTTACAAAAACTGAGGAAATTACAAAAGAAAAACCAGTCAATTTACCAAATTACTGTGCCCGGATCCCTGACTAATTAGCCGTAGCTAAGGTCAAAAACAGGGCAAATTTTATTTATGTTACCCGGACGTAACATACCTCTTTTTTGGTGATAGCGGTGGGATATGTAACGGTAGTTTGGTAAAATCATGGTCGTAGGTTATACGCTAAAGAAAGGTGAATCTTCCGGGACGAATACGGATGGCGATAGCTCAAGAGAAGACACTGTTTCCCAAAAACCAAATCCTGAAACCCCATCTCATCCTGATAATTCAGACACTGACCAAACAACATCCACGACAATGCCTATAGGAAATACACAAATCGTGTCCCTTTAGGACGCAGGTCTACTTGGTCTACACCCAAGTAGACCAAAAATTCGACGGAACGAACATTTCCGTTTACGAATTTATCGATAGCTGCGAAGAAGCATTATTGATGCTTCCTCAAAACGTAGAACAAAATCTAGTTAGAATCATTAGGACAAAGATAACTGCGGAAGCAAAACGGTGTATTCAAGGAACAGAATTTGATAAATTAGAATCTCTCACAACGTATCTAAAAGAATTATACGCCGCAGCAAAAACAATAAATCAGGTCCGTCAAGAACTCGGAACACTAGTACAAGGCGATGATGAAGATGAAATCAAATATATAAATCGAGTCCGTGAAATAGTGAATCACATAATAGAAGCCTATAAAGCGAGCAACAACGGTCAAATAGGTGAAGTAGACAAAAACAATACAGAAAAGGAATGCATAGAAAGTTTTTTAGATGGGCTCAAGCCGGAAATTCAAATAAAAATAAAAACGTCTTATAATAAGTTAGCTGAAGCAGGATCAGACGCCATAAAAATCGATAGGAAACAGACCGTCATAAATCAGTTACGCAAGACGCAGAAAATAGATAAGCCGTCACCGCGTCCAGAGAACGTAGGGGTAGTATCGAAGGATTTAACCATCTGTCAGATCTGTAAACGTCCGGGTCACACGGCTGACGCGTGTTGGTTTAGGCACGCGGGATCGACCAAAGCGCAGGATAAGCGGCCCACGCCGCTCTCAGATAACCAGTCACAGCCTAGGTCCGGTCAAGAAACATACAGGGACAAAAAGTTCTGCCGGTACTGCAAACGAGAAGGACACTTAATCGAAGAATGTAGAAAACGAGAGTACAATAATAAACACAGAAATTCGGGAAACTCGAGCAGTCTTCCGAAAGAAGGGGCAACTCGGGAGACGCTTCTAAGGGCAATAAAACCAGCACCTCGAACGACGTTGGTCATAAATCAGAACACATCGGGAGACGAGTCAGAGTAGCTTACGTTAATTTGAAACAACGATTTCGACTTCCCACCATAGAATTAGATTCCTCGGTTATGAGACCTTGATGGTCGATACAGGGTCCGAACCAAATCTGATTGAAGAAAAATCGTTAAAACCAGGTGCCACAGTAGATGCTATGGATATCCTTCAATTACATGGAATAACGGCAAATCCAGTCGAAACCTTAGGGTCACTCACGGTAGACATCTTAGGATGTTCAGCCACGTTCCATGTAGTCAAGGAAAATTTTCCCATCGAACAGGCTGGAATACTGGGAAACGAGTTCTATCAGAGATTTAAGCCAGTGATCGACTACAAGGGACATTGTCTCAGCTGGAAGGATAAGAGCATCAAATTCTCGAGTCCGGAAACTATAACAGTGCCGGCCCGATCAGCTTCCTCTTTCTACGTCAGAATAAAAAATGAAAAAAATCTCGAGGGATATATACCCCAATTAGAAGTCGGAGATGGGATTTATTTCGGTAAAGCCTTAGTCACCAACCAAAGCGGAATCGCATACACTCGAATATTCAATACGAGAGAGGAAGCCGTCGAAATCGTAGTTCCATTATTAACGCTACAAGAATTCGAAGCAATCGACGCAAATTGCTCGACAATTGCGCCAAACAATAATCAAACAGCTATCTCTCACTCCTCTAAACCCTGTTCCAATCTCACGATGAACAAATCAAAACAAAATCAAAATCCAGTAGCTACTTCAAAATCAAACGCAGTTTGCATGACAACTGCAACAAAATGAAATCAAAATTCAGTAGCTACTTCCAACTCTTCTAAATCAGACGCAGTTTGCATGACAACTGCAACAAAACAAAATCGAAATTCCGTAGCTACTTCCAACTCTTCTAAATCAAACGCAGTTTGCATGACAACTGCATTAAAACAAAATCCAGTAGCTACTTCAAAATCGGACGAAAATTGCATGACAATTGCGCCAGAACAAAACGAAAACTTGGTAGACCCACTTCCCAAATCTCGTCCAAAAACTATCGCTTGCAAATCATACACGGATTATTCTAAAAAGAAAACAACTGACCAAGAGGACAACCAACGATTCGAACAAATAGAAAAATTGTTACGCCTCGATCACCTTAATTCAGAAGAACGCGGTAATGTAGACAAATTTATTAAGGAAATCCTAGATCGATTCTATCTTCCGGGAGACACGCTAGGTGCTACCACACAAATCGAACACTCAATTACCACGACCAATGATCACTCGATCAATACGAGACAATATCGGTACCCTCCAACCCATAAGGATGAAATAACGCGCCACTAAAAGAACTATACGAAAAAGACATAGTTAAAACTTCTCGGTCTCCTTATAACAGTCCAGTATGGATTGTTCCCAAAAACCAGACTCTCACGGTAACAAACGATGGAGGATGGCCCTCGATAAAATAGCTTTTTCAACTCCATTCGGACATTATGAATTTCCTCGTATGCCTTTCGGGTTGAAAAACGCCCCCGCCACATTTCAAAGATTAATGGATCGAGTACTGCGCGGACTGCAAGGTTCCGAACTTTTCGTTTATTTAGACGATATCGTGATCTACGCATCCTCATTACGCGAACATGAGATAAAATATACAAAATTAATTTCGCGACACAAAAAGGCAAATTTTCTACAGCCCGATAAATGCGAATTCTTAGGTAAAGAGGTTACCTGTTTGGGGCATCTAATCACAGATCAAGGGATTAAACCCGATCCTAAGAAAATTGGAGCCGTAAAAGAATATCCAGTCCCTCGAAACGTTAAAGGAGTGAGGCAATTTTTGGGATCGACTGGTTGCTACAGACGATTCGTTAAGAATTACGCTAAAATTGCAAAACCTTTGACGAATCTCTTGAAAAACGAAACTACCTTTACTTGGGGAAATAATGAGCAAGCAGCCTTTCAGGAACTCATTAACATCTTATGTAAGGAACCGATCTTGCAACACCCAGACTTTACTCGACCATTCATTATCACCACCGACGCGTCCGGATACGCGATCGGAGGTATCTTATCTCAAGGGGAAATCGGAAAGGACCTACCGATCTCGTACATCTCACGAACCCTAAACAAAGCCGAAAAACGATACGAAACATAGGAAAAGGAAGCGTTAGCCATCGTTTACGCGGTAAAACAATTTCATCCGTATATATACGGTCATAAATTTACAGTCGTAACAGACCATAAACCTCTTGTCTGGTTTAAAAATTAGCACGACCCAACCTCTCGCGTTTCAAAATGGAGATTAAAATTATCAATGCATGATTTCGATGGGGTTTATAAGTCCGGCAAAACAAACGTGAACGCGGACGCACTATCGCGGACGCACCATCGCGGAATCCAGTCGAATCACGAAACATTCACATGGTTCAAGAGAGTGGATTACCAATCCATAAACCTAATCAAATCACCACTTAAGTAGAGATCCACCAAGAACCTGAACCGCTACGCAACAACAATCCACCCTTAAGGAGGAGTCAAAGAACCATACGCAAACCAGAACGTCTTAGAGATGAAGCAGACAATAATATAGAAATTAGGAAGAACGAAAAAAATGTTCAAGAAACTAAAATCAAACAACCTGAACAGCCAGAAATTGAATACCTGGGTAGCACATCGGAACCATCAAACAGCGAAAACGAAGAAGACATAGATAACAATGATAAGAGTACCGAAAAAAGAGTCCAACAAGAAATTATACCCAAGACACACGACATAGAGCACTTCCGCTATCCTCGAAATTTAGTAGAGTCCAGAGATCAACTGTTTATGAGGAAAGACAATTACGCTTATTTTTTTCTACGTCTCTGATGAACCATGCGATGTAGGATCAATTCAATTTCAATAGCGAAATCAGTTATCTAAAATCGATAACCTTCAAGCGGGAAATGCAAAGTCAAAAGAATACAATAACAAGGTCCACATTGCATAACCAATAAGAAGGCTCAAAGATGGCCTCACAGCAGTAACATCAGACATAGCAAAATCAATAGCAGCCTAGGTGAACTAATAACTGAACTTGGATTAAAATCAATCAGCATAGCCAAGGCAAACGAAATAGACTCCGTAGATTGGAAAATTATTAGAAGTCACTTGTGTGATCTCAGCGAAATGGCATCCTGCAAAATAATAGTTTGCACTGGAATAGTCCAATATGTCGAACCAGCGAAACGAAAACAGATAATAAAAGAAATGCATTGTTCAGCGCTAGGAGGACACAAGGGCGTAGCAAATACCTTCAACAGGATTAGGCATCGCTATTGTTGAGAAAATATCAAAAGCGATATTCAACAATACATCCGAAACTGTTTAGAGGGTCAATTAAAAAAAAAATAGTCAGCGTTAAAAACAGGAACCCTATGATAATAATAGATACGCCCGGAGCGGCTTTTGACAAGGTCGCCATGGATATCGTAGGTCTGTTACGAAAAACCAAAAACAATAACGAATACATACTCACCATTCAAGACCAACTTACTAAATATTCTTTACCCATTAGATTGCCGAATGCGAAGGCAACTACAATAAGCAACGCATTAGTGGAGAGATTCATTTGCACTTTTGGAGCACCCAGATCTGTCCAAACAGATCAAGGTAGTAACTTTCGCAGCAAGATATTAAAGAAATTGGTCAAGCGCTTCAGAATCGAACAATATAAGACAACAACTTTCCATCCTCAATCGAACGGTTCTATTGAAAGATCTCACCATGTATTAGGAGAATACCTCAAACAATTCGCAAATCAAGATCAAGAATGGGATGAATGGTTGGAATTGGCAACCTTCTCATACAACACTAGTGCACGAACAAACACGACACACACCATTTGAACTCGTATTTGGAAGATTAGCGAGACACCTGTGTGAAGTTGGCAACTGACTTTACAGAAAGTAATTTTTTTTGCATTCGTTTGTACTCGATTTGTAACCATTTGTACCGCTTTAAATTTCGTTTGAAACTTAAGGGGGAAAAAGTACGAAGGTATAGAAAAATGAACAGCAACCCATTTAGAGCTAAACAATTTTAATAAACGCGATTGAAAAGAGAATCGTTTGTACCCGGTTGTACCGTGGAAATTTTTTTTTCAATTTTTTCTCGATTTTTTAAAAATTCCGTCCGTACCGACAAGTATATCGTTTGTACCACCTAGCAATTGTCTCTACTCATTCGTATCGGTGAGTATATCGAATTTAGCACCGTGTAATCGTTTGTACCCATTCGTAATGACGAGTATATCGTTTGTACCACCGAGAAATCGTTTGTACCCGTTGGTATCGACGAGTATGTCGTTTGTACCGACGAGAAAACATTTGTACCCGTTCGTTTCGACGAGTGTATAGTTTGTACCACCGACAAAACGTTTGTACCCGACTGTACTATCGAGCAATCATTTGTACCGGTCTGTAATGTCAAGCAATCGTTTGTACTCCATCGTAGTGACGAGTATATCGTTTGTACCGCCGATAAATTGTTTGTACCCGTCTGCACTATCGAGCAATCGTTTGTACCCGTTCGTGCTGACGAGTTTATCGTTTGTACCACCGAGAAAACGTTTGTACCCATTTGTGCTATCAAGCAATCGTCTGTACCCGTTCGTATCGACGAGTATATCGTTTGTACCACCGAGAAATAGTTTGTATCTGTTGGTATCGGCGACTATTTCGTATGTACCACCGAGAAAACGTTTGTACCCGTCTGTACTATCGAGCAATCGTTTGTACCCATTCGTACTAACGAGTATTTCGTTTGTACCAACGAGAAAACGTTTGTACTCGTCTGTATTATCGAGCAATCGTTTTTTGACGTTGGTATCGACGAGTATATCGTTTGTACCACCGAGAAAACGTTTGTACCCGTCTGTACTCTCGAGCAATCGTTTATACCCGTTCGTACTGACGAGTATATCGCTTGTGCCACCGAGAACAAGTTTGTACCTGTCTGTACTATCGAGCAATCGTTTGTACCCGTTCGTACTGACGAGTATATTATTTATACCACCGAGAAATCGTTTGTACCCGTCTGTACTATCGAGCAATCGTTTGTATCCATCCGCATAGACGCGTATATCGTTTGTACCACCGAGAAAACGTTTGTACCCGTCTGTACTATCGAGCAATTATTCGTATCCGTCTGTACTATCGAGCAATCGTTTGTACCTGTTCGTACTGACGAGTATATCGTTTGCACCACCAAGAAAACGTTTGTACCCGTCTGTACTATCGAGCAATCGTTTGTATCGGTTCGTATCGACGAATATATCATTTGTACCACCGAGGAAACGTTTGTACCCGTCTGTACTATCGAGCAATCGTTTGTACCTGTTCGTATCGACGAGTATATCGTTTTCACCACCGATTAAACGTTTGTACCCGTCTGCACTATCGAGGAATCGTTTGTACCCATCCGTACTGACGAGTATATCGTTTGTACCGCCGAGAAAACATTTGTACCCGTTTGTACTATCGAGTAATCGTTTGTACCACCGAGAAATCGTTTGTACCCGTTAGTATCGACGAGTATTTCGTATGTACCACCGAGAAAACATTTGTATCAGTCTGTACTATCGAGCAATCGTTTTTACCCATTCGTACTGACGAGTTTATCGTTTGTACCAACGAGAAAACGTTTGTACCCGTCTGTACTATCGCGCAATCGTTTGTACCCGTCTGTAATATCAAGCAATCGTTTGTACCCCCTCGTACTGACGAGTATATCGTTTGTACCACCGAAAAAACGTTTATACCCGTCTGTACTATCGAGCAATCGTTTAAACCCGTTCGTATCGACGAGTATATCGTTTGTACCACCGAGAAAACGTTTGTACCCGTCTGTACTATCGAGGAATCGTTTGTACCCATGCGTAACGACGAGTATATCGTTTGTACCACCGAGTAATCGTTTGTACCCGTCTGTACTATCGAGGAATCATTTGTACCTATTTGTACTGACGAGCATATCATTTCCACCTCCGAGTAAATCGTTTATACCCGTTTGCACCATCGAATAAATCGTTTGTTCCCATTCGTACCAACAATTAAATCGTTTGTGCCGCCGAGCAATCATTTGTACCCATTCGTACCACCGAGAAATCGTTTGTACCTGTTAGTACCAACGAGTAATTCGTTTGTACTAGCGGATAATCGTGTGTACCCTTTCGTATCAACAAGTATATCGTTTGGACCACCGAGCAATCATCTGTACCCGTTCGTACCGACAAGTATATCGAGCAATCATTTGTACCCATTCGTAACATCGAGTAAATCGTTTGTACTGGCGACCAATCGTTTGCACCCGTTCGTACCGACGATTATGTCTTCTTAACCCTCGATCAATCATTTGTACGCGTTCGTCCCACCGAGCAATCGATCGTACCCATTTGTAACATCGAGTAAATCGTTTGTACTGGCGTTCAATCGTTTGTCCCCGTTCGTACCTGCGATTGTGTCTTTCGAACCCTTGATCAATCGTTTGCACCCGTCCGTACCGGCAATTAAATCGTTTCTACTCGTTTGTACTGATAAGTATATTGTTTGTCCCGGCGACTATTCGTTTGTACTCCTGCGTACGGACAAGTATATCGTTTGTACACGTTACTACCGTTGACATTTTTTTTCGAATTTATTTTCAGTTTTCAAAACTGTTTCTATTCCTTTTTTGTTTGTTTAATTGCAATCGGCGCGTGATCGACGGTAACGCAGTTAATTTCGTTTGCACAATAAAGGAAGCTAAATTAGAGGTTGTAAATAAGACAAAAAATCGGTCTCGACCTGGTACAAACGATATATTCGTGGATACGAACGGGTACAAACAATTACTAGCCGGTATAAATAATATACTTTTTAGTACGAACGTGCTCAAACGATTTACTCGTTCGTACAATCACATACAAACGATTAGTCAGTGGCACAAACGATTACTCGCCGGTATAAACGATATACTCGTCGATACGTTCGGCGAAAAACGATCCGAAAACGATTTCCGTCGGCCAATTTCGATTATTACCCTAAATGGACGAGGTATGTCTCAACTAGACTTTTGGTCGACATATCTATTCGTCAGCTTAAACGTACGATTGTAATACGCGACGGTACGAACGGACGCCATCAATCAGAAAGTGAGTCTCACCAGCAGAATTCAACGATTATTCCAAACGGCTACGTCAAGACATAAATATACTTTCGATTGATGTGTATAGTTGTCTTTTGGTACAAACGAAACGTTCCGCAGTATAATCGGGTAGTAATGAAGTAGATCCGGATGTAGGTAATGATAAATACTGATTTCATGGTGTTCAAGTTGGATTGCGTCTACTATCACGAATAAAAGACGTAGTCTTTTGACGAGTATTTTTTTTAAATCAATTGCGTCCAATTTCCGCTTCAATACAGACTCCTTTATTTTCATGGTAATTCGTGATGAAATTATGGAATGATCTGTCGACACTACTCTGTACTTTGGTGGGCCTGAAGTTTCGGTTTTATTTTTTTGCTCGACTTGTTATCTTTCCATAAATTCCTGCACATTTCAGATTTAGTTTCTTAAAAATATCTATTTTTTAAAATGAATTCGACCATTGGGATCCACTTTTATCGAGGGCTGAAAGTTGAAAAAAATCCTATCTCCTGCGGGTTGAACATGATCGTTTTTTTCAATTGGCGTGGTTTGTACTTTGGCCCGTAAGGAGCCCCTGAAAAAAAAAATATGAACCAACGTTGGTATTTTTTTTGGGGGCTACTTTCCGGCTAAATTACAAACCGTGCCATTAAAAAAATGACTATGTTCAACCCGTGGGAGATAGGATTTTTTTGTACGTCTACCCCCCTATAAGGGTGGGTTCCAGATAATTAAAATCGTTGGTATTTTTTTCAGGGGCTCCTACCGGACCAAGGAACAAATCGCGCAAATTACAAAATTATCATGTTTGTCATGGTGATATGATTTTTTCGTTCTTTCACCCTCATATAACAGTGGGTTCCGGATAATCAAAATCGTTGGTATTTTTTTGTGGCTCCTTCATGGCCAAGGTACAAACCGCGCCAGTAAAAAAATGACTATGTCCTACCCACGGGAGATAGGGATTTTGTAAGTACCCCCCTCCCTTCTAAGGGTGGGTTCCAGAGAATGAAAATCGTTGGTATTTTTATCGGAGCTCTTTTCGGGCCAAGGTACAAACCGCGCTATTTGAGAAGGACCCGGAAGATCTGGTGTAGGTGGAAAAAGAAAAGGCGCCAAGATCTTGTTGTACGGAAAAATAATATAAAAGTATATTAACAAGATATAATAAAAAGTTACAGTACACGTGTGGAAAATTGGCCCGGTAAATGATGAGGAAAGCCCGGCTTGAAGGCGTTAATGAGAACTTTCCCGAACGAGGGTGGACAATGGCCGCCGCCGTGAGACGCGTCCCGACACGCGGGAGAAGGATCGGATCGACCGAGATCTTGACGATCCGCCCGTAACGCAGTAATATCGCCCGACGTACGCGACTGTAACTACGTCCTGAGTACTATACGATCCGAGGTATGGCCCCGAAAAATACGATGAGGAAATTTCCCGTTTACCAATTAATCCGTGAGACGACGCGTGTAATCCGTGTGATCGATGAGGAAAGAATGAGGGTGAGTGAGGGAAAAGCCGCGCAATCACGCGATCGATGAGAGGAAATGCCCCGAAAAGTGGCGCCATCGACGACAGCCACGAGAGGATCCCGGCGTGACTCGCTCGTCTAATTCCCGCGGAAAATTATGAACAATTCGGGAATTACGAGCGGATCGTAATTCCTGAACATTCCGCCCGCCATCGGCAGCAGTGCTACCGATTTATTGAGACCCGGATGAGATTGGAAGTAGGGCCAATTTGGCAATAGGCCGCTTGAGTGTGGTGGTGGCGGTCTTGATAGTGACCACCCGTGTGAACCCATCCTGTCCCGGATGCAGTTCCAAGACCCGTACCAAAGGCCATTTAGTAGGTGAAGTCCTTTCGTCGGTCAACAGAGCCAAAGACCCGACCCGACTCTCGTGAGATGGATGATGCCATTTTGAGATGGCTTGTTGCCGTTGTAGGTAGCCTGTTGACCAACGATCCCAAAAGTATTGCAGCCGCTCTTGTATGAGCTGCCATCCGGAGAGCCGAGCGGGATTAATTTCCCGCAGCGATGGCTCCGGAACTGCGGTGTGCGCTTCCCCGATGAGGAAATGTCCCGGTGTAAGCGCAGAGAGATCGTCCGGATCTTCCGTGAGAGGTTCCAATGGACGAGAATTGAGAACGGCCTCAATTTGTGCAAGAAGAGTCGTAAATTCCTCATACGTGAGCGCCGTCTCCCCGATCGTCCTCCGAAGATGATATTTGACCGATTTGACTGCAACTTCTCATTTCCCGCCCACGTGAGGAGCTCCCGGAGGGTTGAACACCCAATGTGTGCCGTCATTGGCCAATATCTGAGCAGTTGTTTCAGATTCTAAAGTCCCGCTGATGAAGAGTCTGCGTAGTTCTGCGTCGGCTCCTTGAAAGTTCGTCCCGTTGTCACTGTATAAAGTGTGACAGATGCCCCGTCTTCCAGTGAATCGCCGAAACGCTGCGATGAACGCCTCGGAAGTCAAGTCTGAAACAACTTCGAGATGAATCGCTGAGGTTGAAAAGCATACGAATATGCACAGCCAGCCTTTGTGAGATCGAGAGCCTCGCCCTCGTCCGCGTTTGAGAGAGACTGGCCCGGCGTAATCTACTCCCGTGTAGAGAAACGCCCGTGAAGGTGTGGCCCGAGTGAGAGGCAACTGTCCCATCAGTTGCTGAGCTTTTATCCCTCTTTGACGCGCGCATTTCACACATCTCAAGATGAATGAGCGTGCTGGTGCCCGCCCGCCAATGATCCAGTAGTGAGTGCGCAGGTATGCCAATGCAACCTGAGCCCCACTGTGAAACGTCCGATGATGAGCATCTGCTATGAGAAGTCGTGTGAGAGCCGAATCTCCAGGTAGAATGACGACGTGTTTGCTCTCAGGTCGTAAGAGAGGCATTGCGTGAGAGGATGCGATTTTGAATGTGCCTGTCCCGATGAGAGAAGTGTGAGCTCCAATAAAAAGTGTGTCCCTTGTATGGCTTTAGCCCAAAAAAGCCGTGCGTGTTCCAGGCCACCCGGGGAGATTTGTGAGCCCGGTCTCCCTTGGTTTTGTCGTCGAAGTGTCGTAAATACTTTGAAGCAGAGGGAGGTGATTCTCAATAGCCGAGTGAGAGATGAATATCGATGGATGAGGATCCATAAGACCGGTGAAGTTGAGCCTGCTGAGACAGTGAGCGTGAGGCCTGGTCGCTCTTCAAGCGCCGTTGTGAGATCCGCGCCGGTGATGTGAGAAGGCCAATGGAAATGAGGTTTTGTTAATCAGTGAGGCCCGTCCCACCAAAGTGTATGTCGCTCGAGCTGAGAAACGGTTAACCCTCGTGATGCATAATCCGTAGGATTGTCCCGGCCCGTGATGAATTTCCATTGTCCACTAGGAAGGAGCTCTTGAGCCGATGAGACTCGATTCCGAACGAAGTCTTTCCATCGAGATGGATGACTCGTTACCCAAGTGAGTGTGACGGATGAATCCGTCTACAGAAAAACCTGTCAATCAGTGAGCTTGAGAGTATCTTGCACATACCGTACTAGTTTTACCAGGAGAAGAGCCGCTGAGAGTTCCAGACGTGGAATCGTAAGACGTTTGATAGGCGCAACCTTAGTTTTTGCGCAAACCATCGTAACCCGTGTTGCTGATTCTGGTCCCGATACCCCAACGTAAACAACCGCTCCCATTGCGAGTTGTGAAGCGTCAGAAAACCCGTGTATCTGCACGGATGACGAAGGAGTGAGATGAATCCATCTCGGAACCGAAATGTTTCCCAGATCCGCTAATTCCCGACGAAACGTAAGCCAAGAGTCGTGGACTCGCGATGAGACGTCGTCATCCCAACCGAGATTCTCCAGCCACAGATTTTGCAAGAGGATTTTCGCCCGAATCACGACTGGTGCGAGAAATCCCAAGGGATCATAGAGCTGGGCAATCTCAGATAAAATAGCCCGGTTTGTGATCTTGTTCCCGGTTGAGAGTGGAAGTGTTGTGAATTTAAACACGTCCGTGGCTGGAATCCATGTAAGTCCGAGTACCTTTGTCTCGCAATCCGTAAACGAGTGAGAATTTTCTGTGCTGATATCGATCCCGATTGAGTTGAGAAGCTTTGGATGATTGCTTTGCCACTTAGCGAGTGGAAAGCCGCCCGCCGTGCAAATCCCGATGAGTTGATGTGCCTGTGTGATGAGATCCGAACTATGATCAGCTCCCCCGTAAATATCGTCCCCGTATCGCCCCATTGTAAGAGGAGCGACCGCGTCAGGATACTTGTCGCCCTCATCCTCCACCAACTGCAAAAGAACGCGAACAGCGAGTAACGGAGCTGGCCTCGTTTCGTATGTGACCGTTGTGAGTCGATAAACAATTACGTCGATCACAATATCCGCTGTAGATCCCAATCGTCCCGATGAACCTGAATTTGCCGAAACATCCTCGTAACATCCGTTGCAAAGATGTATCGATGTCGTCGTACCCATAATAGAACGTCTGAAATGTCCCGTTGCAATTTCGCACCCGTGTGCAAAATGTCGTTGAGCGATACTCCCGTTCTCGTAGCGCTTGACCCGTTAAAAACAACCCTCAATTTCGTTGTAGTGCTCGATTCTTTCAACACCCCGTGGTGAGGAAGATAATAAACCCGTGATTTTTTAGAAAGCGCACGTGAAGCCCGTATCATGTGAGACTGTTCCTCATATTCTTGCAGAAACTCTGAATATAGTTTCTGATGTGAGGTATCCCGTGATAGTCGTCGTAATAGCATTTTCCGGCTCTGGGCTGCCCTACCGTACGAGTCCCCGAGTTGACTTGTAGACGACATTATCGGCAACCGAACGATATACCGTCCCGTTGAATCCCGCAAGTGAGTCCGCACAAAATGAGACTCACATTCCTGTTCTTCAGGCGTAAATTGAAGAGCAGGTAAACTGAGAGCCTCTTCCTGTTCCGAAAATCGAGTGAGAAGATCCTGAACTCCCTCGGAGTTATGATCTACCGAAACTTGCTGCGACAATCCCGAACATGAAGCCCGATTGGCGATTGGGCCAAGAACGAACCACCCGAATATCGAATTCTGCGCCATAGGAGTCCCGTCTGCTCCTTTTGGAATTTTTGGACGAATAAATTGAGAGTATGAGTCTGCTCCCAAAATGAAATCAATCGCCCTTGGTGAGAGAAAATCTGGGTCTGCTAATTGCAGTCCGTCCAAATGAGACCAATGTAATCCGGATGTTGAGAAGGAAGGAAGGATAGGCATTAGCTTAGGTAAAATGAACGCTTGAACATTTATTTCATGATTTGAGTTTACTGAATGTAAAGTACAGGTGACTGCGCCTCGAGTCAAGCCCGAATGAGTCTCGCCATCCCAATGATGGGAATGGCCGCGTTGTCCCGGTGAAGCTTGAGTTGCTTCGCCAACTTCTCCGAAACAAAGGTGAGCTCCGATCCTTTGTCGATTAGCCATTCGTACCCGGTGAGTTGCCCCGGATGCTAATTCGAGATCTGCCAAGTCCGTGGTCAACAGAGTTGAAAATCCCGGAAGCGTTGATGAGCTAGCACCCGAGCAAGCTAATGCCCCCGTCTCTCATTGTGTTGAGCCCGATGGTCGAGTAACTCCCGATGTGCTCGGTGTTCCCGCAGAGGACGACTGTGGGTTGCGTTGAGCCGCAACCGTGGCTCGTTGGTCCCCAGATTTTGACCACCCGGTGTGGATCATCGTATGATATTTACGATCACACTCCTTGCATCTGGTCGTCTCCTGGCACGCCGTTACTCTGTGTTTCCCCAGACAATTGAAACACAGGCGCTGACGGGTGACTTCTTCCCGTCTTGCCTCGTTTGAGAGTTGCCGAAAGCTCGGGCACGCCACGATGAAGTGAGCACCCTTGCAGTGTGAGCACGCAATATGACGATACCCGAATGATGATGTGGATGCACCCGATGAAGCCGGTCCCGATGTAGAAGGCCGCGAAATGGATGGCCCCGATGAGACTGCGTATACCAGTGAGGCATAAGTTCCCGATGATGGCTCCTTGCCCGTTGGCTTGGTCTGAGAACGGGAAGTCTCTACGTTCTCACGAACCCGAGCCCGATTCGTTAGAAAAACTCGGAAATCCGAATTCCTCGCTGTGCGACGTATTGTCCCCGAATTACTCGTAGGTAATCTGAACTGGACACCAAACGCGAGGCTTACGCATTTCCGTCACTGAGAAAAGACGAAACACCCGCGAGTATAGTGCTAAGAACCCGTCCGAAATCTCCGAAGTACTACTGTAGAACGCCCGAAAAATCTCGAAGTCGATTAGTTGATATAATGTTCAAAAAACTCCCGAATCCACTCGATGTGTAAAACCCGAAAATGATCGAAAACGATTCTTTGAAACAAGAACTGTCCAAAATTTCCCGAAACCCGATCTATGAGAGAGCAAAGACTCCGATGAGCTGAACGCGTGCGAAAGTTCGACTTCTTGTGAGATATAATTCCCGAAAAATGTCCGGAAACACTTCGCAAACCCAAAAGTGACCGAGAATGTCCGAAGTCACTGCGCAAACCCGCAAGTGACCGAAAATGTCCACTGTCACTACGCGAACCCGAAAATGACCAAAAACGTCCAAAGACACTCGCACACTCGAAAGTGACTGAAAATGTCCGAACGTCACTACGCGAAGCCGGAAATGTCCAAAATGTCCGAAGCCACTGCGCGCAGGCGAAAATGACCGAAAATTGTTCAAACGAACTCCCAATTCACAGGCCAAGTGCACGCGTAACGCCCGAATGTCAATTACGCGACACTGAAACTGACCCGAGAGATTTCTTGAGAAAAACTCACCAAATGTTCGATGAAGCTGCTTTGCGTACCGATCGAGCTCCCGTGGCCTGCTGAGTCCAAACGTCCCATGAGTGGCCGGCACGTTAACCCGAGCACGTGTCTCGCGAGCGTAGCACCTCTCTGAGAAAAATGCCCCGAAAAATGTGACGCGTATGATTGTCGATGAGAGAATCCCAAGCGTTGCGCGTAAAATCTCACTTGTGTGTCTGTCACGTGTATCTGAGAGAGAACGCACGATCCACACTGTACGAAGCCCGCGAGACACTGAGCGAGAGCCAATGAGAAGGCTGAGTGTGAGCGCGAGAGAGAGCGCGCACGATCTTCTCTTCCCGAAATCTGAGATACGCCGCGTATGGCGGAATGAGAGTGAGAGAGCGCGCACTAGACGCGTGAAACAAAGCCGTTGAAAATTCTAACTCTAGAAAACGCGTCTAGAACTCTTCGCTGAACAAAACTTTTGGGAGCTTCGATTTTCACTCCCGAAAAACTCACTGAGTCCCGATTCGTCCAGAAATGAGTCCCAAAAATTGTCCCGAATTTTCTCACACACGTTTTACTACACTTTTTCTCGAAGAACTGGCACGTAATCCCCCACCAGATCCGGCTTGAAGGACCAAAAATATTTGAGAAGGACCCGGAAGATCTGGTGTAGGTGGAAAAAGAAAAGGCGCCAAGATTTTGTTGTATGGAAAAATAATATAAAAGTATATTAACAAGATATAATACAAAGTTACAGTACACGTGTGGAAAATTAGCCCGGTAAACGATGAGGAAAGCCCGGTTTTAAGGCGTTAATGAGAACTTTCCCGAACGAGGGCGGACAATGGCCGCCGCCGTGAGACGCGTCCCGACACGCGGGAGAAGGATCGGATCGACCGAGATCTCGACGATCCGCCCGTAACGAAGTAATATCGCCCGACGTACGCAATTGTAACTACGTCCCGAGTACTGTACGATCCGAGGAACTATAGCCCCGAAAAATACGATGAGAAAATTTCCCGTTTACTAATTAACCCGTGAGACGACGCGTGTGGTCCGTGTGATCGATGAGGAAAGAATGAGGGTGAGTGAGGGAGAAGCCGCGCGATCACGCGATCGATGAGAGGAAATGCCCCGAAAAGTGGCGCCATCGACGACAGCCACGAGAGGATCCCGGCGCGACTCGCTCGTCTAATTTCCGCGGAAAATTATGAACAATTCGGGAATTACGAGCGGATCGTAATTCCTGAACACGCACCAATTAAAAAAAAATTGCGTTCAACCTGCGGGTGATAGGATTTTTTGTACATTTACCCCCTATAGGGGTTATTTTTCAAGGGCGAATTACAATCGATAAATTTTTTTCGGGAGCTTCTTCCGGGCCAAGGTACAAATCGCGCGAATAAGAAAAATGATTGTGTTCAACCCGTATGAGATACGATTTTTGTCAACTTTCACCCCATCCCACCCTTTAGGTTGGGTTCCGGAAAATTGGAATCGGTTGTACTTTTTTAGGGGCTCCTTCCGGGCACGGTACAAACCGCGCGATTTGAAAAAATTATTTTGGTAGACCCTCCGGAGATAGGATTTTCAACTTACACTCTTCGATAGGGGTGTGTCCTGGTGGTCGAAAGCATCAAACATTTGTATGACGATATTTTTTAAGCAACTAGAGCAGCAAAATTATAGAGAACTGAAAAGTTCAGAAAGAAATCTACAGATATCACACAAAGTGCAACTATCTCATAGCATTGAAAATGTAATCCATTCATCCATCCATCCATCCATCCATCCGTCCGTCCGTCCGTCCATCCATCCATCCATCCATCCATCCATTCATTCGTCATTTCCATGTGATTCGTCATTTTTCAATAAATCACAGGCATTTATCATGTCGCAGCTGCCCCCCCCCCCCCGCCGCGCTACTACAACAAAGTGGCAGTGGAGTGGGGGTAGCGTTAGTTTCATGTGACATCTTGCTAACTCAGACCTCTATACCCAACCAACCTCAACAAACATATACATTTAAAAAAATGCCTATGCTAAAAGTGAAAGTTTCGTAGCAACGATGCAAACTTTAGGCCCATATATTTCGAGAAAATGTTTCCGACCGTATTGCAGTTATAAATGTCGACTATGGTTGTGACTATAATGTGCGCTATATTCTTTCAAATTTTCGACGCCGGAGATACTCTGCTCAATTGTTGTTGACCCCGTACATTTTATAATTGTTCAGGAATCGCGCATGAAAGTTTCGAATTGTTTTTTTTTCACTTAACAGAGGTTTTCTTCGGGAGACGGCAATTCACCACTTCACCTACTTTTCGTTTCTTTAAATAACCAAAATGTACATTACGTTTGCGATAGTGAATATCTTACTTGTATCCTAAGACAACGCCAGAGATAAATAGATGGATTCATTAATGGTATCTGGAGACGTTTTTTAAAGAAGTGAAACGAATATATTTTTCGGATAGTTTTATCACTTTTAGCATATGAGTATCAAACAAGCGCTTAACTGACGCCAAGCTTTTGAGAATTTTTTCGATGCTGCAATTTATCTATATTTTATTTCTTCGGCATAATGGGTTGTAGTGGAGATCTGAAAAAAATCTGCTGCACGTGATAAGTATTCGAGATCTTCGAGAGGTATAGTTGGGCTCTCTGTTAGGCAGCGGTGGAATCCGCAGACTGTGCACCACATACGGTAGGTGCTCCTCACTACTCACAGTAGTCGATCGAGCTTCCGCAGGCAGGTCACTCGGCAACGAGAATTGGAGCACAGGCGGCCGATATATCTATTATTCAGGAAAACAAATTAAACAATTAGCGCACATTAATGTTTTCATCCATCTGCTTTTACCTGCACAAAGCTGAGTGGAATACTTGCAGCCCACGCACTGCATCTAATTTTCTTTCTTATTTCCATGGTACTAGATTGAACACTGTCACATGGTACCATTTTAATCTAACGTCTTTTCACAACATATATAATGTAGCATACAGTGTATTGTCGGCCGTTTTTTAAATTTTGACAAGCCCGTAAACGCGATATTACGATGAAAACTAAAAATGTTTACCCTTCTTTTATAAGGCTTGAATGATGATATTAATCTGCAGATAACACATATCGCTCACACGACGTATTGCTTTCTCCAAGATCATATACATTTTGTTACCCTGGAACACATCCTTATAAAATGCCTGCACCGCCGATCTACACAGTTGAGGAGATCTTTGAAGCGGTCAAGGCATTCGGCGGTCGGCTGCATTTTTATCAGGTAGTTGAGAAAGACGAGTCTAAGCTGTATCCATTATCTGAACAAGTATGGGATGACGCACACAAAAAATTACCAAACATCAGTAAAAAGTACATTTATCTATACATCTCCACTAAGCGGAACGGAATTTATGAAAAACTCGTAAAGCGCCTTAATCTTCCGGACAGCAATACTTCAAAAGCAGACCTAGACGGTAGTTGCCATTCTAACTCGTCGATGACTGAGTCAGAAAAGATTCCATTCCCTCCTCTGCGGACAACTATATACGTGTCGAAAAACGAGTACCCGAAAATAAAATCTATGTTTTCGTACAATAAACACGACGGACCAACATTGACGCCTGGTCGGACGAGTATACTTTATGCTCTTTTTTGGCAAGACATTCAACTCCCATGCCCATTCGCGTTCAAATATGCAAACCTCAACGACAAGCCGGGGGAAATTTTTTTGACAATACGCGGGGAATGTCGAGAATGCGGCAATATTATACACGTATACATACCAACGATTGAGTTTTCAAGCACAGGTTTGGCGATAAACGTCTCCACTTTCGATATGAACGATGTTGTACATAAAAAAAAAACGGTTCTTATCCGGCACTGACCGATCGGCCGTTCTCAAAGAGTTGCAGGCAGACAGTACACACGCCTGGCGAAGGAAGCGTGCAAACGAAACTATGCAGTTCGGTGGCAGGGAGCCTGCACATCTGTATTCAGATCACGTCCTGAGAAAAGCGAAACAACTCGGAAATGATGCGATTGGGTCTTGCTAACGTGTCCGATCCGTTCGAATCTGTGCTTAACTTGAAATATGAGGCTGAATTTGCTGGCTTCATAAAAGAATTAGCAATTGACAAGTTCTATGTATTTTACTGGAGTCCTGACGCAACGGGATCTCTGATAAGCCGAATAAAACAACCAGATGGATCCAGCAGCCCTATATTTCTGTACCAACCAGTTGTTCCATTCCACAGTAAGATTCTACCTGCGTGTCACATGGTTTTCGAAAAACATGACGCCAACATAATGACGTATTGGTTGCGAGAGCGGCTGCGCTGCGGTGTACCGCATTCCATAGAAGTGGTAACAGATTTTTCATTGGCGTTGCTAAATGCAGTTTGCTTAGCTTTAAACAACAGTTCGCTGAGCTACTACGTCGATAGCTGCATCCAAACGCTTCAGTCACCTGATGAAACTGCGCAACCACTTTGCATTATACGGATCGACATCGCACATGTGATAAAATTAGGGTGCCGGTGGAAGTGTTTCCAGGGCAAGCATTTCAGTGTGAAGGATTTTTTCGTAAGATGCATTGGAATTTTAACGAAATGTGCTGATATAAATCTGATAAATAAGATGGACGGAGTCTATCAATAGCAATGACCGGAACGGCAGTTTTGCAGCATAAACACGCCTCGTGAGAGCCATTAAAAGCGTTGCTCATTGTTATCAATACGAGACTGATTTTACTGAGCCTGACGATGTCGACAGCAATGAGAATAGATTCGACGATTGCAACACCGCGTCAAAATTCATTCAAGATCTTGTTGCTGAATGTGAATCCCTTCTAATCAATGGAGAGCGACCAAATCCGTACCACTGTCCTGAGTTTGCAAACAGTTTCATCAGAATAGCGAAACATTCCCCTCTCTGGACAGCTGTTATGTCGCGAGATAAATTTTCAGTAGCTACATCATCGTATAGTGAGGTGTATTTTCGAGAGATCAAACAGCTAGTTCTTAAAGGAAAAAAAGCTATGCGGGCGGATACATTTTTGGTAGTACATATGCGATCACTCGCAGGGGCGACGAAAATTCTGCACGCTTTACATCAGGATAGAGGTGATATATTTCAGACTCGACGCAAGATAAGGAAGCTCGACGACGTCACGATCGACGATGAAGAATTCACGGCAGACGATAAAGTGGGTTCACAAAATGACGAGCAATTCACAAAGCATGCCGAGGAAGTCACCGAGGACAACTAGGAGGACGAAATCACGGGGACCGAGGCCGAAGCGACGAGAGAGGATATGGAAATTCGTATGAAGAAATCGGTTGGGACCGAGCGAGACGCAAAAGACAGTCACGATCCTATGGTAGATATAAAAACATTGGAGGCTCTCGAAATAGTACACACGGACTTTGAAGGTGCGAGTTCCGAGTTCGCAGGGACTAAAAGTTTCGAAGAATCGGGCCGAGCGTCATCATCACAACGAACCGTGAAAACGATGGTGACATCCGAAGTCAAAGATTACTGTAACGACACAACAAATTCTAAAAATAGCGATTGCCCAAATACGTATCTCAATGAGATTGAAACGTGGAAGGGTATGAATTAGAACCCAAAAAAATGTGGAACATTTTTACGTCCATGCCACGACATTCAGCATCAACATAATCGACCAAAGTGTATAACCTACACAGTATCGTTATTAAAAAACGGATCGCTCCTCGGATCCGTTACAGTGAAAAATAGAAACATCATGGTTCGTAACACATGTCCAATCGATTCAGTTTCGCAATCGATACTAGTCGCATATCGAGACTAGGCAAGTTATCAAGATCACGTCAGATGTACGCGAAATACTTTCTTCGACTTTGTGAAACTGCTAGATACGTTGGGCTGCACGAAAAAGATTTATAAGGAGAGGGCGCTTATTATGATGGACATGAAAAAAATCGATAGTGGGGTCCTCAACTGTATAATGAATATGAGCAACCTTATAAAGAATTATCTATTGGCAGATCAGGCATCGTACACCATACATCACAAGTCGATGTAGAGCTGTTCTATACTCATGGTGTGAAGATTCTGCAGCAAGCCCTAAAACATCGTCTAGAAAGGAAGAATCAGTGCACTACTTGTCGATCAAGTGCCGTCGCTTCAACGATTACAACCGGTAACCTCATTATTGTCGACATCGAGTGCCTACAATGGACTCAGCTTGCGGCAAATCTCGGGCATCCCGATTGGTCAGGAACGTTGACGAAAAAATTGGTCAAATGCCGGAAAAAATTGAAGTCGGAAACGTGACTTACACTATATTGTCCATAATAGAATACGTTGGTAACTCAGAATCGACTCGACACAACGATGTACCAATGGGACATTATATTGCTCATGTGCGTCGTCGATGGGACGTTCACAATGATCTTCTCAGTGATAACAAACCATTGCTGGCCACGTCTCGGATGATACTCGATAAGAAAAAATTAGCTCTCGTTATGTACGTAAAAACGATATAAAAAAGAAACGGTTCCACGAGCACTACACCTAATTCTTCTATCAGAAGAAAAATAAGTCCACTTACAGAAAAAAGCAGAGACTTAAAAAGTAAGAGAAAAACTGTTTTTCACCCTTGAAAAAAAATATTATGAAAGCAAAACAAGGAAGAAACTATAGATATTCAAGAAAAATATAAAAAACAAAAACCAAAAAAGAAACAAAAACAAAAAAATTTCTTAAAATTAAAAAAGAACAAGTTTTTCAATTGAAATCAGAAACATGACTTCAATATAGTGTTAATAACAAATCGTGTTAATATTGTCCATGATAGGATACGTTGATAAATCAAAATCGACTCGTCACTACGATGTACAGTCAAAAGTATTAACAAAACATTATGTCGCTCCCGTGCGTCCTATAACAAGTCCGTGTGAACGTCTTGGATTATATTCGATAAGATAAAGTTAGCTGTTGTATATCGTTAAAAAATATATAAATAAAACGGTTTCACCAGCACTGTGCCTAATTCTTCAATTAGCAGAAAAAATACTAAACTTACGGAACCAAAATGGAGAACCACAGACATTCAGAAAAATCTAAAAAATAGAATGAAAACAAAGAAAAAGAGAAAAAAAACAATAAAATGATATAATAAAAAGGAACAAAAAATACAAAAAAATCTGAAAAAATTACAAAAAAATGCAAAATGTTGTTTTGAATACAAAAAAAAATACAAAAAAAACCTCTACAATTACTACAACCTTGACGACTGGTGTAGGCGCTGGTAGTATATAAAAATAAAAATGTTGACCATGATAGATATTTTATCGACTGTCTGAATCCAAAGAAAAGAAACTCTCAGCTGTACAAACGCGTACAAGCGACCAGAAAGCGAGTCTCGGTTGCATTTCGATAAGTGTCGTAACTTGTCCATTTCGAGAGATAATCGAAATCTGACAAACGTACTCTCTTTCTGATGGTCTTTACCCGCCCGTAGTGCTCGGTAATTCGTTTGTAGATCCAGTCTGTCGACTGACATCAATCTAATCGAAAACATCATTGAGAGTCTCGTTATATTTTAACCCGCTCATTTGGAGTCATAATCGAGGGCTGCAAACAGGGATCGCATGTAGCAAAATTTAAAGATGCCGTGACGACAATAAAAACTTGAGCTCACCATGTGGTTAAAAAGATAAAACTTAGAAAAATGTGACTATCGGAACGATTTTCGTAGCCGCGGCGTTTAAGAGAAACTGTAAAAATCTCCAAATCTACTAAATTTATGCAAAGCCTTATTCCAGTTTATCGTTGTGTATAATAATTGATTGGGACTTATTTTTATTAAGCGCGACTGCAATTGACAAATAATCCAGAGACGCCCTCCTGATGCCCTCAAAAATACGATCCTCCGCAAAAGGAATAACTTCGATCCGATCGATCCGATCCGATCATGCGTACCTGTTTGTTTCGCTGTGTCTTTCGTTTGCATTTGAGAAAACAACTGAATTGTTTTAGATGTTAAACTGAAGATACGAACTGGTACAAACCATTGCTCGATAGTACAGACGGGTACAAACGTTTTCTCGGTGGTACAAACGATATACTCGTCGATACGAACGGGTACAAATGATTGCTGGATAGTACAAACGGGTACAAACGTTTTCTCGTTGGTCCAAACGATATACTCGTCAGTACGAGGGGGTACAAACGATTGCTTGATATTACAGACGGGTACAAACGCTTGCTCGATAGTACAGATGGGTACAAACGTTTTCTCGTTGGTACAAACGATATACTCGTCGATACGAACTGGTACAAACGATTGTTCGATAGTACAGACGGGTACGAACGTTTTCTCGGTGGTACAAGCGATATACTCGTCAGTACGAATGGGTGCAAACGATTTCTCGATAGTACCGACGGGTACGAACTTTTTCTCGGTGGTACAAACGATATACTGGTCAGTACGAACGGGTACAAACGATTGCTCTATAGTACAGACGGGTACAAACTTTTTCTCGATGGTACAAACGACATACTCGTCGATACGAACCAGTACAAATGATTGCTCGATAGTAGAAACGATACACTCGTTGATACCAACGGATACATACGATTTCTCGGTGGTACGAATGATGTACTCATCGATATGAACGGCTACAAACGATTGCTCGATAGTACAGACGGGTACGAATGTTTTCTCGGTGGTACAAGCGATATACTCGTCAGTACGAACAGGTACAAACGATTGCTCGATAGTACCGACCGGTACGAACTTTTTCTCGGTGGTACAAACGATATCCTCGTCAGTACGAACGGGTACAAACGATTGCTCTATAGTACAGACGGGTACAAACGTTTTCTCGGTGGTACAAACGATATACTCGTCGGTACTAACGGGTACAAACGATTTCTCGGTGGTACAAACGATATACTCGTCGATACCAACGGGTATAAACGATTGCTCGATAGTACAGACGAGTACAAACGTTTTCTCGCCGGGCCAAACGATATACGCGTCGATACTAATGGGTACAAACAATTTCTCGGTGGTACAAACGATATACTCGTCGGTACCAACGGGTACAAACGGTTGCTCGATAGTACAGATGAGTACAAACGTATTCTCGTTGGGACAAACGATATACTCGTCAGTACGAATGGGTACAAACGATTGCTCGATAGTACAGACGGGTACAAACGTTTTCTCGGTGGTACATACGATATACTCGTCAGTACGAATGGGGGTACAAACGAATACACGGTGGTAGAAACGATATACTCACCGATACGAATGAGTAGAAACAATTGCTAGGTAGTACAGATGATATACTTGTCGGTACGAACGGAAATTTAAAAAAAATCGAACATTTTTATTTCCAAAAAAAAATTGAAAAAAAATTCAAAAGAAAAAAATGTTCAACGTTACAAACAGGTACAAACGATTCTCGTTGCAATCGCGTTTATTAAAATTATTCAGCTCTAAATGGGTTGCAGTCCATTTTTCCATACCCTCATACTTTTTTCCCCTTTAAGGTACAAACGAAATTTAAGGCGGTACAAACGGGTACAAACTGAGTACAAACGAATGCAAAAAAAATTACTTTCTGTAAAGTCAGTTGCCAACTTCACACAGGTTAGCGAGATTCCCTTCTAACGATCCTATAACCACAGAAAAAGAAGACACCTACCATGAATATTTAGTCAACTTAGTAACTCGTCTACACGAACTCCAATCTTCAGCCCGAACCAATCTAATCGGCGCTAAACTTAAATCGAAGGAAATTTACGATCGCAAACTGAATCCACAAACGCTCAAGGCCGGTGATTTTGTCTTCCTGTTAAAAGAGCCTAAGCCTGGCAAATTAGACGATTACTACACCGGACCTCATGAAGTCTGAGAGGTATTCCCAAAGGGAAATATAATAATATTAATTAAAAAGAAACCTCACGTAGTCAACATAAATAGGTTTAAATACTCCTATATTCCTATTCCTGTAAAGTCAAAATTCATCGCTTCATTTATCACTGCAGTATGAGTTCTCACACCTCGGTCGTTGCACAAGGCCAGTTAGAATACCTGGCCGACGTATCTCGCGAAGCATGCGAAACAATGCACACTTTCGGAATATATGAAATTGGAAACTCGATAATTGGCGAGTTACACAAAAATCGAAGCACCACACGAAGCGTAACGAAGCGGGAATGACGTGACTATTAACGAACCAAGTTTGTGTAGACCTTGAGGGCGGACAAACCTTTTGGAATTCACTTCCTTCAGATCAATGTAAATTCAATCACTACGATGTACTATATGAAGGCATGGCGAAGGAAATAAAAAACTTGGGACATAACTACCCTCAAATCATCTACACACTGTCAACTCAGGGAACAACTTTTACTCTAACGAAGAAAAACGAACATGTGGTTATGTGGTTATACGTTAATTCGCACAGAACATCCCAAACTACTTATATTCGAAACGAAAAGGGGAGAAACATTCGCAAAACCTAAGCCTATAGCTGTAGAAAATCTAGATATATTTACTATATGTGAACTCCAAATTTGTTGTCGTAGAAAAACATATCTGTAATCAAGTCAATCAATTATATCTCGACGTGTTAACGCAACGATGCAACCTAGAGCAACAAGTGCTGAAGAACGCCCTCGTCATAGCAACCTAATTTCCCCATGAGTTCGCGTACCATCTCATGAAGGGACTAGGGTACATGGCCGTTATCGCTGGAAAAGTCATCCACATGGTGAAATGCATACCTGTCGAAGTCCAAGTACGAAAAGCCGAGAATTGCCAACACCAACTCCCAATAACCAGGGGTAACCAGAGTTTGTTCCTATCACCCCGTACACACATTACCATGCAGACGGGCATCGAAACAACATGCGACGCCTTACTGCCATCAGAGTATCGTTTGGGAGGAGCCTGGTATAAACTCCTACCAGTACGAATCCAAAGCTCGCCACCAACGATCATTAAGCCCATGACCAAACCCACGTGGAAATATACAAATCCAGCATCGCTGGCAACCAGCGGAATCTACAGTCAAGAAGATCTCGACAAACTAAGGGATCACATCATGTTTCGCGTGGAAAAACCAGCCGTGTTGAACACCTTCGCTCGAGACGTCAGTGGACAACCAGTTGGCAAACACGATTTGGCATTTTCAAACATGTTGGGAGAAAACGGACTAAACAACCTGGTCGAATCCGTTTGTGAAACCTTGTGGGGTCGGTTCATGTTCTTCGGGACGGTAAGCCCTGCACTAATTGGGATCATACTCCTGATACGAATGACCAAACTCGTCGCTGACACCGTAATCCACGGTTACGCACTACATACTGTATATGGATGGTCCATATATCTAGTCGGAGCCATCTGGGACTCGGTAACGCATCTCCTACTCCACATGAAGAGGGGTGCATACAAAACATCGGTCCAACCTACGGACGACACCGAACTTGGTGAACTCACAGCGATACATGTACCAACAGTTAAAGAAGAAGAGGTCCAATCAACCCTAGCGGGTTGTGCGATTTTACAAAGTGGTAAGGTCGAAAAAATTGGCTCAAATTTTGATTGGTTCGACACTTTTCATGTAAAGTCGCGCGATTCAAGAATAGATTGGTCAATTCCACTTACCAGTTATAATTTGGATGGTTGTTCGGTTCTCGCTGCTCCGCTGGTTATTCGCTACCAGTCATATTATCCAATGAAGACCGGTTCAGGTTCAGACGACCTTTTGTGAATTTAATCGTACAGCCCGCACAGCCCGATTCGCGGATAACTATTTATTTTTGTTAATAAACAAAGGCCGTCACCGGGATAAAACATAGGGGGATCGATTCGGCCAATTACATAGAATAAGCACGTAAATAAAAAAGTCGCCACTGCCATGCGTGTTGGCTGCAGACGGCCTTTTTGAGATTTTTCGTGCGAGGGAGGCGACGCGATTCGGGAATAACAATTTTTTAATAATGGAAAAAAGTCTAAAGTATAGTACTGTGACTATAATTTAAGGGATACAATGATAATGATGAAGAAAACGAAGAACTCCAGTCGTCAAAGAGTGAATGGCGTGGTGAAACGGGGAGTGACGAAAGCTCGGAAGCATGCAACGGGGAGTCGCGTAGAGAAAGCAGCAACGATGAAAATGTCAAGGAGGTATGGAAAAAATTGCAGCCAGTGTAAGGGTTGTTGGTCCAACATTGATTACGAAGTTATCGCAAATATATTGAAGCAGGTGGAAGAAATGAAGTGCGTAGAACACGACGACAGTACCGTGGCAGGATGTGAGGGAATAGGTACCGGTAAAGAGGTGTTGACGCCAACGGAATTGAAGACGAATGGAACGAAGAACTGTCATTCTGAAGGTCGCGACAAAATTGAAAATGATTCACAGGAAGAAAGCGACGTCGCCGCGGGTAACTCGGATGGTTCGCACACGGAGGAAAACGACGACTTGGGGTACATTGAAGACGCTTGTGACGTAAGTAATCGCATTTGTCGCGGTTAACTTTGTGAGTATTCCAAGCCGTGTAAATGAAATAATAATTTTTGTTCCAAATGTAGGAAAGTGATGGAAATGCTACTCGCTCCGCGAAGAAGGGTTGCTTGGTTGTTGTGAAGCGGACACACGATGACAACCGAAGTTCCGTTCATGAGAATACTACAGATGACAAACAATTGGAAAAAGATCACACGAAAAGGAAACAAGGAACTGTAAGAAGGGGTTAAGAAAAATGTTGGCAGTATTTTCATTGTGAAGAGTAGGCGTGAAACGTCGAGGGAAATGATTGAGTAACAAAAGTACCAAGTGCGATGGCAAACAAATTGTTTATTCTTCTTCTTCTTACTCAACGATGTGAAACCTTAGCAAAAAAGAGTAGTTGCTCTTGAAATGGAGGGCGAACGTCCGGAGAAGAACTTCATTTCGACCCACGTACTGGCGCCGGACGATGAAGAGAACGGAGGAGGGGACTGTGAGGATGCTTGCAGTGATACGTACAGCGATAATAGTACAGTTACAGCCGACGCCCCGGAAAGTTCAGGAATGAAAAGGCCGAACAGGGACACGCTATCATCGAAGAGATATAAAATTACCGGTAATGAGGCCTCGCCACGAAAGGAGCATAACCTTGATGAAGAAAGAGATAATGAGAAATTGAAAAATCCGATGACACTCAAAACTGCATCGGACAAATTGGTCGGCGTACGTACCTCTGCAGACATTGGAAAATCCAAGAGGGGCGTCTTAAGTTTTGTTAACGAAACCCGTCACGGCGGGCGTGTAAGTTTTAATATTGTTATTACAAATTTATGGGTACTGTAAGCCGTAAGAAAATAATAATAATGTTTATGTTAATTTCAGAAAAATTTCCAGAACCCCAAGAACATCCCAAAAGCGAATAAGAAAATTGTGGTAAAGAAAATGGAGTCATACGCCGGGATAAGCGCAAAGATTGATACAATCAGAATAGCACATATCGCGCAACAACGCGACAGTGAGAACATTGCAGTGGTAAGCTGGCTTTATTGAATACTTGAAACGGTATCAACCTCATCCCGGACCGACGTGCTTCGTCCAGAAAAGGAATGGGTTGGCGAAACACGAATTGAAGGCGATAAATGTTCATTGTTATTTTTGACGTATTCGTTTTACAGTCGCAAGAGACTCCGCCGCGAAAGGGCAAGCCACACGTTAACAGATATTTCAAAATGACCGATTCGAAAACCAACATTATTGACGGAGTAGGAAAAGGAAAGAGGTTCGAAAAGAAAGGGAACCGGTGTTACGAAAAGTGCTCGGGCAATGAAAGCACGGAAACCGTTCTAAACGAAGATAATAAAAAGAAAAAAGTCGTCGAGCGATGGAAAAAAAGAGAAAATTGCCGTAACGGGAAAGAGCAACGTGAAACAACCGAAAAGAGCGTGCGATGTTGCTACGGGTGATGCGTTCAAATCAACGTTACCGGTACGAATAAAGCATTAACAAGTAATGTGACGATTTATTACAAACGCGAACGATATCATTAATTGATATTTACTGCAGGTTATCAGCAAAATAATGAAGAAGGTGACGAAGAAAGTAACGCCGCCGTTCAGTAAACCGGGAACATCATCCATGCAGGTTGCAAGAATACTTTATTTCATGACGATATATGTTGCGGTGTTCATGAATTCGCACTATAGCCTGAAAAAATGGTATTGATTGCAGGCAATCGGGAAGGGAATAGCAACTGCGAAGGGAAATAAGAGGAAGAGAGAGGATCCTTTCGAGTTCAACGAGAGTGAGGAAGATGTACGCAAATGTACGAAGAAGCAGAAAACACAGTCGTTACCGGTACAAGAAAAAGTGAAAGAAAGAAGCTTTTCTCAACGAAACAAGACAAAATGAGACGGAGGAAAAGAACAGGTAACAGTAAGTATTTTTAACCTATAATAAAGAAATTAAAAATAATTGGACTGCTAGGGAGCGTGTTTTATTCTGTCATGAACTCCGAATTGCAAGTTGAATTGCATGAACAATGGAATTTGAATTTATTCATAGGCGAGAAGAGAAAAAGCGCACAATAAATATAGGCGAACCGTTGTCCAAAGCGCCAATGGCAGTAAAAATAATAAAGATAAGGAAGAAACTGCAACCGGTGTCGCGTGTTCTGAAAGGCGCAAGGAAGCGTTACGGGAAATGGTAATAACAGCAAAGAAACGACGATGATAATAGGAGCATGTAACGGTAGAATAATAATTTTCTTCAAGAATGATTCCTTATTCACAGACTACAGAATTTAACATATTGGTCAAGCAAATGAACAGATTTGTCAAAAGGTTTGCAAAATTGTGCAAAGTAGAAAGTAGTGACGGGTCAGAGTTCGAAATAGTTGACCCAGAGGACGAAAACGAGGATGAAATCGAAGTAGCTCCAAACTGGAAGTTACCCCGCGAAACTGTTGCGAAAGCGGGACTGAGTAACTCCATGTGTAATCGCATGGGCATCCTCATACGAAGCTTGTGGGATGAGGAAACGAGGAAGGAATTAACAACGAAGAAAGATGGCAAAGGGGCGGCCGGAAAGAAGCGAGTGTCAATTGAGGAAGCAAAATTAATAAGGAGTGAGTGTTACAGTGTCATTGAAACGTGTACGTGCGACACGCATATATCGTAAGGATAACGTTAAAGAAATCATGAAATTCCATTCCGTTACGATATGAATTTATTAAGTCCTTTTCGAATTTTTCATTAACAGCAGTATGCTACAACCTCCAAAAATATCGAAAATTACCGTTGAACGAAGTTGAAACTGTGGAAGATACGATGCAAGCGATAGGGAAAAAATTAGCGTATAATCGGTACAACGTAATACGCTATCAGAAGCACAGAATGAACAAGCAGACTCATGTACATGAAGCAGCATTGCAAGAAAATGAAAGTGATCGCGATTATGACGCCGGCACCAGCAACGACGATAACGAAACAAACGAGAAAGATGACTGTGAAGAGGTGTATGAGGACAGCTCAGAGGAGAGGAACGACGACGACAACGATAACGACGAAGAAGAAGAAGACACCGGGAACGACAGCAACAATAACTGATATGCCCGCGATAAAAAAATTGTTAAAGTATTAGCGTACCGGTAACATGTGCAGAATGATAATAACCTATTAAAAAAAACAATCATAACGATACGTAACTGTATATATATGTACAATGTGTACTTTCATTGAGGCGTCCTCCGTAATAGTGAATAATGAGTGTCCACACGGAAACTTTTATAGTTGATAATGCTCCGCAAAGAAAAATAGAACCGTTGCAAACCGTGCGAAACCACGTTTTCGTAAAAAAAAAAGAAGAAATCGGTAATATTTATTTTAATACACCCTCCTCACAAAATTTGAATCGAAGTACCAAGAATCACGCGAAACAAATGCGATAACACGTGTGTGAAGATTTTTTTAAACCTCTTTCATTTTATGCCAATGAAATAAAACTTTTATAATATTCTTTCAAAGTAATGAGTCAAAGCGGTGGACTTACCGGTTTACGCACGATTACTAGTAGCGAGAATTTATAACACATTTCCAAGTTGAACAAACATTTTTTATTATTCGTAACTTCATCGATAAACGTATACTTAATTAACCCGATACGGTTATCGTCGGTCGCTGAAGACCGAAATTATTATTCATCAATGCCTGGAGAGTGGGTGTGTTTATGATGAAAATATTTTCCCTACATCTTCATTGTATGCCCGTAAAGTAGAAGTTTTTAAAAGTGTTCAAACATTCCTCCGATCTTCAGCGAAACACGAAAACCTCAGTAAGGGTGGAAGAAAACGGTAACACGATCGGGCTAACAACCCTCTTCAACTGCCCACAAGAGAAAAACAACATAATATTCCGATCCGATAAAAAACGTACAGTTGATATAGGCGTATTTATCAACGTCGAATCTCATGCGAATTTTTGTTCGAAACGACGACTTTTAAATCAGAAAACGAATCCGAGTCTGCATGCAAGTATTTCTGTTGTGGAATAATCCCTACAAACTGAGAACGCCGCGCCGAGCATCGGATACGTTCACGTTCATAGTCCACAGCAGCAGTAGTAAGTGTGTGCAAGTATGTGCAAGTGTGTTTAAGTGTGTGCAAGTGTGTGCAAGTGTGTTTAAGTGTGTGCAGGTGGGTGCAAGTGTGTGCAAGTGTGTGCAAGTGGGTGCAAGTGTGTGCAAGTGTGTTTAAGTGTGTTTAAGTGTGTGCAAGTGTGTGCAAGTGCGTTTAAGTGTGTTTAAGTGTGTGCAAGTGTGTACAAGTGTGTTTAAGTGTGTGCAAGTGTGTGCAAGTGTGTTTAAGTGTGTGCAAGTGGGTGCAAGTGTGTTTAAGTGTGTGCAAGGGTGTGCATGCGTGTGTGTAATTGATTGAGTGAGTGTGTGTGTGTGTAAAAATAAATCGGGACCTAAAATTGATTGTCTTTATTCATTAATTTGATTATTACTCAGAAACTTTTTCTGCAGCGTGACAAAATTCTGTATTTATTACGAAGAAAAATTAATAATCAATCACGATTATCAATTATTAAGATAATTCCTCAAAGATTTTCTTTACGAACACAAAAAAGTCTAAATTGATTGAGTAACAGTATTAATAATTGATAGTGTTTACTTATAAATTTGATAATGACTCAAAGGCTTTCTTTCCGGAGCCAGATAATTCTGCACTTATTCAGGAAAATTTCTAATAATTACCTGTGTTTATTTACTAATTTAATAATTACTTGGCTCCTTTTGTAATAATAGCAGAAAATTCTGTAGTTATTGAGGTAAGCTATTGCCAATTAGTCTTGTTCGTTAATCAATTTAATAATAACTCGGAGATTTTTTTTTAAGGCAGACAATTTCAACAACAGACGGAACAACCAATTGGAATAAAATGTATTATGTGCATCCAGTACACTTGCTCCAAGAGCATAGTTCTCGCAATTTTCCAAAATTTCGAAAAAAATGACAGTTTGTGGTTTCCATGCGAAATACTGTTAATTATTAACCATTGCATCGCATTTTCAGTGATTTGGCGAGAACCATGCGCTCGACCGTGAAAAAGCATTCATTCTTTGTTTCGCCCATTTTAATGAATAAATGGTGGAGAAAAGTCATTTTTAAATTTTGTACATAAATGTAGCAAAAATGTACCAACAAAGCTCAAAATATTATTTACCGTCGCAAAAATTTAGTTCATCTGTTTTCTCATTGGCGGCGTGCAGCTCGCATCACTCTGTTTTTACCGACGGCGCTCGCATCCTTCTAGAACAACTTGTTTTTTGACAGGTCGGAAGCAGGAGCTATTACCTCGCACATTCGTTCGAAATATATTTCATGCAATGAGTAATAGTGTGTGATAGAAGGGAGTTTTTTTCGTCGCGCTTTGGTGAGTTGTTTGCTGAGGAGAACGGAACGAGCCCGGTGGTCGAGGGTGACGCCTCAGGACGCCGGCACACCATCGACGAAAAATCCCGACAAAGAAATAATCGAGGAGAAAACCGCCGCGGCCGATGACAAGGAGAAGAAGATCGAGGTAAATGGTGACAGCGCGAAGCCGAAGAAGAACGGCGAGGAGAAAATACCGGAAGTCAAGGTACATACGTGCTATCATACTTAACGGCTTCGAGGGTTTTAAGGGTGTCAAGGTTCTGAGAAAACCTGAGCCTCCACTCGCTGAGGGTGAAATCCGGGTGAAAGCATGTGGCCTCAACTTCCAGAGACACGACAGGGAGTCATCGATTCTCCACCGAAAACTCTGTTCGTCATGGGCTCCGAGTGCGCCGATGATATCGAGGCCGTTGGCGAGGGAGTCGAAAACTTCAAAGTGGGCGACCAAGTCGTCGCTCTGCCCGATCAACGAACCAACAAAGTCTGGTCGGAGCTCATCGCGGTTCCGGCTACCTCGCTTTTCCTCGACCAGCCGGAATGAGCTACTTGATGCGGCAACTATCACCATGAATTACACCGTCGCCCATAGGGGTATTTTGGGGTGGGGGTCAAAAGTTTGAACGGCCAAATATAGAAGGACAAAGATTTCGAAATTACAGAATTATAAACTTAAAATAATGAACGTAAAATTATTCGAAATTTTATCGTTCGACCGATGACGAAATCGAATCACTATTACACCAAAGGATTATTTATTCGAGAGCTCATTTATTCGAGAACGTGTATTCAGATTGTCTGCAGTTTGAATCGTACAAATACAGATTCAAACAATCTAGAACATTCATATCTTCGAAATAGAAAGAAGTGAGTATCTAATATTGGTAATACCATCTATAGCAAAAAGCCATATATCGGGGATACAAACTTCGAATGTGTAGATCTTAGATAGGCAAACGAGCGATGGTCCAAAATAGCGAACACCGAAATAGCGAACATCTAAGAAGTGGAGGAGGTGCTTCATATTTTTTGCCTATTTTCGCTAACACGTACGACATTCTTTTAAACTCTTTAAGGGGGCATGTACATTTACAACGATCAGAAAATCAATTTCTTTTCTTTAAGGGATAAGACCACTCTAGGAATTTGGAAAAATCGTTTCCTTTTGGCTTAAAAGATACTTTGGGGTCATAAAAATAATATGCAATTGGTATTCCAGCGAATTTTTTTAAGGTGCAATTATCGATGTTGACGCAGCGCCTCGGAGCGCGCGCTGAGCTCGTAGGCCAAGTAAAAGCTCTAAAATGTTCATTTCGTGACAAAAGTACCATCTGACAACCGAACGTGCGATCTCACCATGGAACCACCCCTAGTTGCTTAGTTATGTTTTCTACTCCAATTTCCCATTGCTAATTTTTTTATAAACAATTTAGTGAAAAAATCGTGTTTTTTCGTATAAAAAGAAAAGTATTATAGCTATCGAAATGAACCCAACTCGGATTTCCTCAATGTTTATAGGCAAGCCTTTTTGGGGATTTTTTTTCGGGATTTCTGGGGATGCTATGGAATAGATATAATATAAATAACGAAGAAGCTTATTAATTTCTACATTGTATTTTTTTTATTACACAAATACAGGTAAATTACATGCTTATCTTAGTAATATACATAGATATTAACTTAGATTAGGTAACTTAAGTTTCTATTTACATTTTTTTCTTTTACCGGGCTTTGAAGCCAAGTCGTCATCATCAATATTGTTGCCTCCCGTATCAATATCGATTTCATCGTTATCTTCGAATGTATCGTCGTCAAGCTCAATTGGCATATTTGATTCTAAATTAAAGCACATATTTTCATACCGGTGTGCACAGAAATTTGTACATTTTAATCCGTATTTTACCCTTACCTTGAAATCCCCAAGCGACAGACCTATACACCTTGTCTAACTTCTTTGACTATTGTCCTTCAAATGCCTTTTCAACAAAATTTGGAAGCACTTTTACCAATTTAACGGCATTTTTATTAAGAGATATAATATTCAAACACGAGCAGCAAAGAAATCCCCAAAAAAGTCTTTCCTAATGAACATTGAGGAAATCCGAGTGAAGAATCGTTTTCCGCAGCTTGAAATACCCTAAAATGAAGAAAAAATGTCTAAATAGCTGCAATCGTACGGGAGATATCGCTATTAAAAATGTCCAAGTTGCACTGAGCGCGCTTCTGTTACTATATATACGCCTTCACTACTTTCAGCTGCTTTACCCCATACCACTCGACCACTTTCGAGTTCTCGCCTGTTTTTACCCATGTTCGCACGCGTTTTCAACTAACTTTTCGGCATTTTATCTAAAATCGAAGCTTGACGATTGGTAGCGCAAGTCTTCTACTTTGCGAAAAAAATTATTTTCGCAATTACGCGGAAACTAATTATTCGACAGTGCCTAGGTTTTGCACACTAAAAGTACGCATTAATATCTAATCTCACGGAAAGGCCGTCACTATAAAAGTGGCGGAGTTATTCGTTTTTCAAAAACGCTTTTTTTCTTTTTTGTAATAACTCCCTTAATAATTATCGAATCGGGTCGTTCCACCGCTCATTCTCTTCGTCTTTTCATTTCCTATACTTCTTCTTGGATTTATTTCGATAGCTGTAATACTTTTCGTTTTATATAAAAAAAAAAACAAAAAAAAAACAAAAAACACGATTCTTTTCACTAAATTGTTTACAATAAAATAGAAATGGGAAATTGGAAATCTAATTTGCTTGGACTATCGATGGATAACTCACGCGACGCACTCTGATTCGTTACAGAGCAAAGGCTCAATTTTACAATTGTGGCCATCGACCACGTGCAAAAACGAATGGGTCTTCGCCTTCCCAATTTGAAAAAACAAACAAAAGCCCTCGGCGGAGGAGGCAAGCTAACTTGCAAATTCATTGACGAGTTATCGATTTATTATGGTCTAGCAATACATCGTAATCCCGATTATATAGAAAAAAATGCGTAATTAAATCTACGCAACGCTAGACCATAAATTATCGACAGACGACCAACCAAAAGACGAAAAATGTCCGCACGGAGAAAATTCGCAGTACTCGTGATAGACAATACTAGAGATTTACGCATCCACCTCTATTGCAGCGTTTTCGAAGCGATCTCTCCGATTTACAAAGAATTAAGCAGAGACGAGCTGCTTAGTCGTTGCATCGGCGGCTCCAAGCAAAATAGCAACGACAGCTTCAAAACACCACGTCTATACCATACTATCATATACCACGAAAGATCAAAACTCCGAAAATCTGAACACCGTCAAAATAATAGGCTATGGAAATTTTAAAAGCTTCAAAATTTTACTTTAAAGTTAATGTAGTTTAAATGAAAATTGTTTTCAATAAATCAACGAATTATTTCAAGAATTTGTTTCAATTAAGAAGTGATTTTACGTCATTTTCGAAATTTTTCTAATGTTTCTCTGCATATTGCCAATGTTATATTTTCTCATTTGAAACTCAGTCGAAACTCAACTATTTTTCTTGATACACTTAACGAGAATCACTTATGAACAAGCTGTTTCGAGACCACCGAGTCTCTTGATACAACCTGATACATACTATTCAAAATTGTAAGGGAATGTTTAGAAATAATCACGATCACGGATTTCGTAAATTGTAATTTATTATTAAAAAAACTCCTTGATTTGCTACGCAGATTCAGTATAAATAGCGATAAATTGATCGAAATCCGCCCTACATATGGGACATCTCTTTACTTGCTGTTCTCCCAGGGTTGTCGTGCACGTTAAACAACTACAATTGTGACCACACGGAATGAATCCGTGGGTCACAATATTTCAGAGACAGATGACACATTTTGGTGCTGTAAAAGAAAAAAAATATTAGCGTATGTCATAAATAGTTCGTAAACATAACGTTAACATGAAGCATGACTGCGAAGTGAACAAAACCAAGAATATTAGCGAAACAAAATTGGTAATTCTTCCAATATAATGGCATTCGTTTAACCTGTTAATAGACAAAATTACACGTTCGAATATCCCATGTTTGATATAGAATTGGTATAGGTGGATTTAAAAAAATGTAAATATGGGATGCTAAAATTCTTTCTCACCCCATCTGCCAAAAAATCTGAAAAAATGTAACAACTCTAAAATAACAAAACAAAACTTTTTTAGTCGTAAGGACAAACATTGTCAACCTTATAGTTTTCACTATACGCCGCACGATGCCGGCTTTACGGAAACCTGCCGTGTTTCAAGAAAAACTAAATTTCTCTGCCAAAAAAAAATTCTAATTTTTTTTACAATCGAAACTAAAGTTAACACTTCCCTTCTCAAAGATCATTTCACTAAATAGCGAGATTTCTATTTTTCCGAAGTCCAACGAACGACTTTGCAAGGTGAGAAAATCGTGAAAAACCGCCATTTTCAAAATGACGTACCGGGTACAAAAAAAAATAGAAAAAATAATATTAAAAAATCAAATTGAAGCTAACATTACTCTTTTCAAAACCCCGTTTGGTAAATTGGTATCCGATTTTTTTTCCGAGATATACAATTTTATGTCCGGAAAGAAAAATCGCAGGGTTCCCCAAACTTTTGGCCAATGGTGTATATAGCCTTCGCTTCCTGTATTATCACTTCCAACCTCCTATTCTCTGCCTTCCTCTTCCACCCACTTCATTCTTCTCCAGTCTCTTAGTGTCTCCTCTCGTTCGTTCTACCACCACATGCTTCCCTCTACTTTTTCCGTAGCTTACGCAAGTTTTTCTGCCCTTCCTTTCCCTCTCCTTCCTTATATGCCTTAGTTGCCACTGCATTCTTTTCTCCTCCCAGATATGATCGTCCTCTATCCATATCTTTTCAAACTTCTTCCTATTTCACGTTACTCCTTTTTTGCCTCTGTATTCTCCGTCCTGACCTCTCGTGTCCTCTCCCTCCTTCCTACCCTACGCTTCCCTAGATTCCTCACCTCCACTACTCTTCCATCCACTTGTATATTTCCCATCACTTTCTTTGCCACCTCCGTTGCTGACTCCTCCTCTAATTGTCCTTCTGTTGTTTGCTGTTCTTTTAAGCTTTACAATCGATATGCCTGCAGTTGAGTCAACTATTACTCGATTAAAAAATAAAATAGGTACAGCCAGAAGCGAAGTGCGCAATTAAAAATTATTAACCTTCGTTTGAATAATGTCGTCCGCATCCACACTTCGAAAAGTGCGGGCAAAAGCCCACAGTTCACTAAGCTAAAAGCATGGTGAACGCGTGCTCTCGGCTGCATAATGCATGCATACGACACACTCAAAATCGGGTTGGCTAATTAAAAGTCGCTGTTTTTGTGCTTGTAGTTCCATTCCGCTGTCAAATATTCATTCGTGAAATTTTTGCCTACTATCGCGTCATGAACAAAGAATATACGTGACTGAGATCAAAAACGAATGTCGTCCGCATCCACACTTCGAAAAGTGCGGGCAAAAGCCCACAATTCACTAAGCTAAAAGCAAGGTGAACGCGTGCTCTCGGCTGCATAATGCATGCATACAACACACTCAAAATTGGGTTGGCTAATCAAAAGTCGCTGTATTTGTACTTGTAGTTCCATTCCGCTGTCAAATATTCATTCGTGAAATTTTCGCCTACTATCGCGTCATGAACAAAGAATATATGTAACTCAGATTAAAATCCATTTATCAACGAATGTCGTCCGCATCCACACTTCGAAAAGTGCGAGCAGAAGCCCACAATTCACTAAGCTAAAAGCATGGTGAACGCGTGCTCTCGGCTGCATAATGCATGTATACGACACACTCAAAATCGGGTTGGCTAATCAGATGTTACCGTACTTTTATCTTCATAACTCGAATGAAAGTTGAGGTATCGATTTGAAATTTTGCACCCAAGTAGAGCAACCGGCCTTCTATGTTTGGTGCGATTTTTATCCGATGATATGACACTTATTTGAATTCTTTTGGAAATTTTAACAAGACGTGGAAATTTACATGACGCTTTATATTTTTTAATTCTTCAAATCTTGGAAAATCATTTTATCATTGCACTGACAGGACAACAGTATATCCGCTCAAAAGAACAACACACGTTCATGTTTTCCATAACTTTCTTTGCCACCTCCTTTGCTGACTCCTCCCCTAACTCTTTTTTATTATTACGTTTCTTCTTGTATCCTCCCTTTCCTTTATCACGCATTTTCTCCCCATCTTCTATAGTTTTTGCTTCATGTCTTCTCCTTCCCCCTCCCACACCCTGCGACCTCGAAAATAAGAAAGTAAAGCGAATAATTGATACCAAACATCAGGTACTCGATTGTACTATTTCGCCTCTTAATAGGTTTTACTATAAATGATGCCAGACGACTAATCTTCTAAGACAATGTCCCGTTGTTTACTGTTCTTTTGAGCTTTACAATCGATATGCCAGCAGTTGAGTCAACTATTGCTCGATTGAAAAATAAAGTAGGTACAGCCTGAAACGAAGTACGCTATTAAAGATCATTAACCATAAGCCCACAATTCACTAAGCTAAAAGCATGGTGGACGCGTGCTCTCAGCTGTATAATGCATGCATACGACACACCCAAAATCGGGTTGGCCAATCAGACGTTGCCGTATTTTTTATTTTCATAACTCGAATGAAAGTTGAGGCATCGATTTGAAATTTTGCACCCAAGTAGAGCAACCGGCTTTCTATGTTTGATGAGATATTTAATTGTTGATAGGACAATTATTTGAATACGTTTTCAAATTTTAAGAAGACGTGGCAATTTATTTTTGATTCTTTCAAATCTTGGAAAATGATTTTATCATCGCCGTTACAAGACAACAGCATGTCCGCTCAAAAGAACAACACACGTTCGAATCGAATATTTTAATACAAAATTACCCAATACAAACTTGTACTATTTTAGTCTTTTTTGTTGACGGTTTAACGAATTCCTTGCGTTTTTTTTACAAATATAAGGAAGTTTTTAATTATATTTCGCCGTTATGTTTTGTTTGTTCGTTTTTATTTGCTGTGAAAATGTTGACTGTATTTTATTTATTTATTCTATTACTTTATTATTATTACTGTATTCCTTTCGTTATACAAGACTAAAAAATAAATTATAGTCAACATTTTTCGTTTACAACATACGTCTGTAGTAACAATACGGAAGATGCAAAATAGATTCACACATTTATTCAATCTAAATATAATGATGAAGTTTGGCCAAGTTCATTTATCCTCGACAAAGTGATATCAATTTAAGTTTGTCATCTTTATATATTTGAAGGACCGTTAGTCAACTAACGGTCCTTAAAATATATAAAGGAAATATAACAATTCATTTGATGAGTTCAATTATCAATAATTGAACACATCAAATGAATTGTTTATGGAATGCATCGATTATAGAGAGAAAAATACCTTTTTAGCGTTGAACAAACAATCGATAAAAGGATTAAGACGACAAAATCTAATGATCAAAATTCCTACGGGAATCTATTTTGCACCTTCGACAAACATGTATTGTTACCTTGTGCATTCTTCTTCCGTTTCTTGGCTCGTCTCTTACGGCCGGAGGGTTGTCCTTCGATGTCTAGCCTCTGCGCCTTCATTTGCCATCTTTGTTTTTAGCGAAGGTTTTTTTTCTACTTTTTGACACTGTAAAAAATTAATATATTACAAATTATACTCAGCAGTATTATTCTGTTATATTCTGTTATAATAACTGGTATAAGAGACCGAGCGATTTCTTTCCATATTCAAAATATAAGAATTCCCTACATCTTGGACCCGAAGTTCATATTGTAATTATTACCGTTATCGGTTCCGATTGAAGGTTCCGGAAAATGGGCAGTAGGTAAAGGTGGAGGTCGGTTCCTTTCCAACACAACCTCCTCAGCAGCTTGGGGAGAGTCCGGTGAGCTGTTAAACGGACTTGCTTCCAATCCTTAAATAAAAAAGGGATATCATCAAACTGCAACAATACACTTCTCGAAATACACATGAAGCTAACTTCCTATTCAACAACTTGAATCATTAGCATTAATTTCTAGACTATAACATTATCAAATATTTCACCGTTACCATGTTCGTCATGCGTTTCGGGCTCGGTTGAAAAAGAGGACTCGACGTGATCCACGCCTGATTCTGTAAGAAATAATTATTTTTGAGTTCATTCATAAACCACAATTGATGCAATTGTTAATAATTGTTACCATTTTCACCCTATGCGCTTTATTATATTAAATAGGGTGTACCGAAAATAATCGATTTTTTTCGAGTTCCAAATTATGTTCCGATATCCAAAATAATTTCAGTCTTCCCGCCGTTACCATTTTCTATAAGATGAACACAGGAAAATAAATCCGTCGGTAGATATAGCTTCATATCGCCTGAAAAAAATTTCACGAATATCCAATCAACATATTTTTTAACAAAAATGAAATTTCCTAGGATAAAGGCTTACAGGCAAATATCTCAGATTAAATTAAATTGCTATAGCTGTTCGAAAATAAACCTGTATAAAAAATAACAATATGTAAAGTTTATTTAATGAAAACATGCTTCAAGAAAATTTGCTACGAAAAAAGAAAGGAAAAATTAAAATATTCAGTTTGTGAGCTAAACTTAGTTTGAGAACATCTTTAAACAACTTCTTTTTCTTCATTTGATTCCAAAGCTCTAATTCCAAAAACAATCGTTAACCAAAAAAGAAAATCGTTACATGGCTCGCGTGATGCGATTCTTTTTGTAGTCGCTCGCAATGTTGTCTACATCATTGGGCATTCTCTGCCAGCACACAAAGAGAGTCCTTGCGAAATAAAGTTCAGAGGAAGTTACTTAAATTAAACGAAAAAGGACGAACGGATAAAGGAAGAAATAAAGCCAACTAAGTTATGTTATAAGTTAACCATGCAGTTAAATCTATGTTTTTACAATGAAAGTTCATCCATTCGAACTCACTAAAAAATTTCTGCAAGCATTGTTATATTCTAATTAGGAAGTACATCGATTAAACTGCGTTGTTAACCCATAACGTTACTCGGTTGGCTTTATCTCTCTGTATGTTGGGAAAGAATACATACTGATATTGTCAATATTGCGAGTGACTACAAGAAAAATTACATCACACGAGCCATATGTCGCATTTTTTTTGATAAATGATTGTTTCTGGAATTTGAGCTTTGAAATCAAATGAAGAAAAAAAGTTTTTTCAAGGTTTTCTCAAACCAAGTTTAGCTCACAAACTGAATGTTTTAACTTTTATTTCTTTCTTCGTAGCAAATTTTCTTGATACTTTTATGCAATAAACGATACGTTTTACCATTTTTTTTACAGGTTTACTTTCGAACAGCTATAGCGATTTAACGGTTCATCTGAGATAGTTGGCTGTAGAACGTTTTTGTAGAGAATTTCGTTTCCTTCACAAATATGTTAATGGCATATTCGTGGGATCTACAAAGACATTTATTTTCCTGTGCCCATCTTATAGAAAATACTAACGGTGGGATGACCGAAAGGATTAAATTTGGAGCTCTCCTTCTGGGTGATTTCTTTTTTTTTCACATAACGATTTTACACTTTGGATCTCGAAAAAAATGTCGATTTTTTGAAAAATACAGCCTGATGTTTAATTATATTTTAATCTACCTTGATGGAATGCCGGTTCAGCTTCTTCGTCGATGTCTCTGGGCATCGCATCATAATCCGAATCCGGATCTTGAAAAAATCAATATACATATGTACATATATACTTTTTAGATATACGAGATGATTCTTAGGCCGAACAAAAAAATTATATGGCTATTTACCAAATGACTTGCAATAGTATTTTCATAACGTCTTATACTGCGATGTACATCCATGTAATCCATATCTTTTGCTCTTGGAGTACTTGGGGTTATTTGTTCTTTATTTTGCAATTTGTGGACAATTAAAAATATTGTTTCTATTGAAATGTCCTCGTCGAAAAGTGCGATAACTTATAATTCGAAATTTATTAATTGATTAATTTACAAATACAACTCAATTAATTTTGTCCATAAATTGACAAAATTATTATTAATTGCACTTGTCATTATATTGTCGCACTTTTCGAAAATTATGTTTTAATTGAAACAAAACTAAAACTTGCACAAGAATTAATGATGTTTCAATGCAAACAAAGTAAAAAATTGCAACAGAAAGAAATCTGTATGTGTGTGTGTGTGTGTGTGTGTGTGTGTGTGTTTATTTCACATGCGCCGGAAGTGAATACGTATTTGCACTAAACTGATGTAACAAATTATTTTAGTAGATGAATCAGCCGAGAAAGGGAATGAGGCGGGGAAGAGGGAGTGAATCAATGAATCCGGCTAGCAAGAAAGTAGGAATTAACACGCATGTACATATTAAATCAGTTCTATTAGTATAATTATGCAATCAGTCTTATTTGTAAAGTGGAAAACTGGCATACATTTTTTCTGTCTTCTTATTCTAGACTGTATTGACCACAATCATTTATATCATTTCAAATGATTACAACATTGTTTTTAATTATTAATTTTTAAAATTGTTATTATTAGTGTTATTTTTTCAATTGTTAATATTTTGATCATTATTATTTTTGTTGTTTTTTTCGAGAAGTCCTCCGCAGGCCTCCATAGGATGATAATTACATTCGATGTACGGCTCGGATTTTTTTCTCTCGTTTTTTGAAATTGTGTTTATTTCCGTAGATTGCGTAAATTGTAAATTGCGTGGTTTTTAATTCTTTTTTTCATCGTTTTTATTAGTTAAAAAATGTTATTATTTCAATTGCCAATATTTTCATTGTTATTATTTTTTTTGATGTTTTTTTCCGGAGGCTTTCACAGGGCCTCCGCAGAATAGTCCTGTCAAAAGTGGCCAAAGTCGAACATTTTTGCGACCGCTTAGTGAAACATGTATTTTTATGTTAATCGACCCGGGGAATCCGAATTTCTAGGAATTTTAACTATTAACAGTGAAGAAAAGGGTTAAAAACCGAAAAATATGCATTATTTCGAAAACGAGGGGGAAATCGCAAAAAAGTTTCGAACAAAAGTTGTAGAATGGAAGATTTTACCTCGTAGGTATGTACGATTTTTTTCTCTATCTCCACTAGTTTCGCTGTAAAATTTAAAAAAAATCAATTCACACCACTTCTATGAACGCGCGCGTGACGAAATCGAGGAGATTGATGGCCACTGGTACCTAACCACATCTTACCCTCTCGCCGGCACCCTGCACGTGTTTGGGTCGAAGGTCCCCGAAGCTCGGTCCGCTATCTTCGGCAGCCTAGTATATATAGCTAAGCTGTCGGATTGTGAAAACTCTGCTATCGGCTATATTTCCTCTCTCGCACGACATACATCGGGACTATATATGTTTTTCGCCTGCCTCCGGCTCGCCAGAGCGGACCAGCCCGCTGACACTGGTAGATAAATGCTGTTCGCAAAATGTCCTTGCCGCACTGTGGCGCTAGTAGTTGTGTGACAAGCATGCGCCGGTGTTTCGAATATTTTACATGAATAAAAGTCTATTGATATATTTGGAATGATTTTCCGTTCAAATGATTTTCCATTCGAACACAATAAATAACGTCGCCATAACGATAACTGGCGAAAGCCACGAAATTATCGAATCGTTCAGCTGATCGGAGTATTTAGAGCCGCAGGCTGTGACACAACAGCCAACGCTAGGTGATGGCGATTTCAAGAACTAAAAAGCCGCGAGAAAACACGTTTTCGTTTATCGTATAGGAATAGTAGGCCAGTGTCAGGGGGCTGATGCGGGCGGAACCAGAAAATAAGCGACAGGCATTCTTGAAATTACGTTGTATATAAACTTGTTAATTATATATATAAATAAAACATTAATGTTCCAAAATATTTTTTTTTATGCTAAGGGTTAAAAATAAAGGTAAATATTTACAAGTGAGGCTCCAGCCCTAATCGGCTCCAATTTTTTTTGCACGTGTTCAGAGCTATTCTGCAGTATGAAAATGTGTTTTTTTTTCGATGGGTGAGGGGTATTGTATTAGGAAAAAAAATATTTCCGGAAAATATTCGATTTTTGAAATACGTTTTTTGTATGCTTACTCTAATTTGACTTGTGCCCAAACAAACCCAAACCCATGTCATTTGACCCGCTTAATGTCACCAAACCTGTTTCCTCCATACCTTTAGAAAAGTAAATACAGCATTTGGGGGTTGAAATTGTCTTCCCCCGACATAAATATTATGAACAAAGTGCCCTGAAATACATTGACTCGGTACAAAATTTCCGAACCACTTTTCTAGCTGGAGCCCTACTTGTAAATATTTACCAAAATTAATATGCATATGAGGCATTTCACGCCATTTCACCGGGCCTGTGACCCCGACCATGTTTGATTTACCTGATTTTTTTTGCAAAATTGTACCCTATCAAAGGTATATCCACATCAATTTTTATATTTTTATCTCTTCTGTTTTAGGTGTTACATTTTATTAAAAAATGTCGATTTTGGAAGTTTTGGAAACGTTTAAACGCTGATAATCGCTGAACTAATTGAAATATCGACAAATGTCGGTATACATTTTTCGTCATTTTAAAGCATACTCTCGTTAAAAAATATGAAAAATCATCAATTATCAATGTCAAGGTTTGTTGCTTCTAAAGTGACAACTATATTTTTGTAAAAATGATTAACTTTATTTTTTTTTCAAAAATGTCTCTTAAATACAGTGACCCTCTCTGTGATTTCAAGACTAGTCTCGTCGTGAGCCCATTTTTCCTTCTATTTTTTTTTCGAATGGATTAAATTTTCTAGAAGTTTTTTAAATTCGAATCCCCAATAATGTTATTAATGACCCTGTGATTCTCAATTCGGCTTCGATAGACCTGAGACATTTCCTTTTTAATTTGTGCTGAATTAAACGGGAACAAATGTTTTTCTATCCAAAATGTTGAATAAAAAATCCTCAAACAAACTCAAACAAACCCAAAAAATTGAAATTTCCGTTAAACTCAGCACAGATAAAGAAATAAACCGTTTCTCGCCTGTCGAAGCCGAATTAGAAATCACAAGATCATTAATAGCAATTGGGGATTAAAAAGATAAAAATCTTTTCAAAAAATTTAATTTACTCGAAAAAAAAACAGACGGACATATGGGCACACGATGAGACTAGTCTTAAAAATGACAGAGAGGTATACTCTATTTTAGAGACTTAAAAAAATTAAGTTAATAATTTTTACAAAAATTAGTTCAGGAGTCAAACCCAGAACGGTTTATTTTTTATTTGTGCTGGATTGAACGAAAAAAAATGATTTTGAAAGAAAAAATAAACTGTTTTCGTTAAATACAAATTTACGAAATGATTTGGAAAAAATATTATTGAAATTCAGCATAAATAAAAAATAAACCTTTTCAGGCCTGTCGAAGCTGAATTGGAAATCACAATACCATTAATAGCATTATTGGAGATTATAATGATAAAAATATTATAACCTCAAAAAATATGATGAATTCGAAAAAAATAGAAGAAAAATTGGGCCCACGATGAGACTAGTCTTAAAAAACATAGAATGGGTCACCCTATTTTTGAGAAATAAAACAAAATAGAAAAGGGCAATCATCTTTTACGAAAGAAGTTTTCTCTTTAGAAGCAAAAAAAAACGTGGACATTGATAATCGATCATTCTTCCGTATTGTCTAACGAAAGTGTGCTTTAAAATAAAAATGAAAATTATCTTCACATTTGTCAACATTTCATTTAGTTCAGGAGTTATTAACGTGTAAACGTTTTCAAAATTTCCGACATCGACATTTTTTGGAAAATTATAACACCTCTGAGAGAAGAGATAAAAATCTAAAAATTGGTGTGCATATTCCTTTCATGGGGTACAATTTTACAACAACAAAAAATAGGAAAATTAAAAATGTCCGGGGTTAGGGCTCCGTGGAATGCCTCATATACATTGTACTAAACCTGCATTTGATTTGCTGTTGAGCTTGAATAATTTACATGAATTTCGTACATTCCCATATAATGAACTGAATAATTATGTACACATTAACGAATTCAAATTTGAACAAATTGAAATTTTGCAAACAATTTAAATCCATTCAAACCACTGTTTAAAGACTGAACAAGGGGAGGACACCAACTGTGGATCACGGATTCAGCGCAGGTTTGTCTGTAATTAATAGCACCACTAGAGTCAACGGATACCGAATTACCGCGACATGGAATTATAAGCCGAAAAATGCAATCGAAGAATATGGCGCAACGTCCGTACTACGTCCGTTGTATAAAAATATCGAAGAGTCCTGTAGCTCAGGGATAGAGTGCCCAACTACCACCCGAGCGGCGCGTGTTCGATCCTTCCCCGCGGCTTTTTAAATATTTTTTCATTAATGAAATTTTTTATCATCATGCACAATATATAAATTTAATTAGAATATTATAATAGTACAAATTGTTTTGATTGATTAACACTCTGCTTTGATACGAGATACACCATGCCACGCCACCAAATGACGCCAAAAAAACGCTCCGCTCCAACTAAATGCTCTATTCCCGTTCTTTTTATTTCAGTGCACGAAATATTAGCAGGTAACGATTTTGTTATTTTCTATGCCCTGCCTAAAATAACCCCGTCGAAGACACCCGACTGGTCCCGGGGACTATCGAGCGGGGATGCTGGTTGCCGCGCCGCGCCGGCGAGAGGGGAAGCCGCTGACGCGTCTCTGGGCTGGTGGTCATGCGCGAGAGGGGCGGAGGTACCAGCAATGCTCATACCTCTCGATTTCCTCACGTCCGTGTGCCTTGCGCGTTGATAGTATTGGTGTAAATTTGTTTTTCAATTTTACAGCTAAACTATTGAAGATAGGGAAGAAACATCGTATACACCTACGAGGTGAAATCTTCCATTCTACAACTTTTTTTGCGATTTCCTCCTCGTTCTCGAAATAATGCATATTTTTCGGTTTTTAACCCGTTTCTTCACTGTTAATAGTAAAAATTCCTAGAAATTCAGATTCCCCGGGTCGATTAACATAAGAGTACATGTTTTACTGAATGGTCGCAAAATTTTTGGAATTTGGCCACTTTTGGATGGTCCTTGGCCCCATGGTCCACAGCACATTGAAAAAAAGTTTGTTCTCAGATTGCGATTTTTTTCAAACGAATAATTGAATGTAATATTCAGAACCTATACCTTCATTTCATGTAAAATTTGTTGATGTCTCATCCGTTCCGCGGTCATCAGTCATGGTTAACCACACTTTCGATTTTCTCAATGTTTTTTATTTGTACCATATATTAAACCACTACTGCTTTTGTCCACACAATGCACATAAACTTATAAATAACTAGTAAAATCTTTGAAGTGTAGAGGCACAATGTATATAAAATACATATAAAATCGAGAGACACGGAATGAAATGTTGAATTCGACACGAGGCATGACGACGCAAAATGAACCCACACATAACTGTGGACTCAAAGGTACAAGGGATAGATCGGCGCGCATGCGCGCAGCTGACCTGTACGTACTAATACACGTATAACCGGGTGTACTAGGGGTGGTCTCTCCCTCTCCCTCTCTCTCTCTCTCTCTCTCTCTCTCTCTCTCTCTCTCTCTCTCCCTCCCTCCCTTTTTCTCTTGTCCGATTTAACACACGCGTTTCGTAACGCCTCTCCAGAGTCGAATACGAAGTATTTACTTTAAAAAATTACACAAAATGCTGCAAAAGCGAAAGATATGGATTACATGCATGAAAATTGTAGTATAAAACATTATGGAAATAATTATAAGATCATTTTGTAAATAACGCTATAAATTTTCTTGTACCTTCTGAATCGGTAATTTTTTTAGAATGATTCAGTTTGAAAAACGAAGTTCTGGCGATTAATCCGTTCTAATGATTTGTCTTTCCATCTGCAACAAATTAGTTTTCATTACCATGTTCTGCAGGGTCTGCACCTGCTTCTGCATTATCGGCGAGCCAGTCGGGCCGTTCGTCGACAAATATTTCTCGCTCATAATCAGGATCACGATCTAGTAAGGAATAAAATAAAATCATGAGAATAGCTCATAAGGAGACGGCACGACCGTGAGGTCGTGGATTTGGCCGAATTTTTTTTATGATGTAAGAGGACCACTAGCACCTCACATGGTTAAAGTAGTAGGACGCACTACTCGGAAAATTCCGAGAAAAATCGATTCAAAGTTTCTTAGGCGCCTTATGAATTTAAAATGTCAGGCACTTGCCGAGCCGCCGTCTAGTCTAGACGGTTGGGCTCCGTCTTTTGCGCCGGAGGTCTCGGGTTCGATTCCTCCTTCGGATCTTATTTTTTTTCTTTTTTTTTTGTTATCACAACAATTATTCAAAACGTTTCTCGTCCCTACATTTTTTAAAATTATTTTCTTTTTTTTTTAATTATTATCTTTTTTTCCCAATAAAACAATTCATAACGGTGGGTTTTTTATTTTTCATTGTAAAGTATATGAGGAGGAACATTGCATTTTTAATGAGAATAACAAAGTCGATTAGGAAGAATTCAATTTTTATTCATATAATAATTCTATACAAAAACCGCAGTAGTAATTATCGTAGAAACAAACAAAGCAATAATTTTTGCGACATCTTGCGCAACATACAGGGTGCGCCAGAGAAACTTACTTATTTGAAAAAATTCCCGCGCGGTGAGTTGGGCGGGTAGAGGGGCGAGAGGGGGCGCATCTGGAGGGGGAAGTTCCCAAGTTTGTTTCTCCCTCCAGTCAGTTGCCATCATGCTCTGGTCTAGAGAGCAGCGGGCCTTCGCAGTCGAGAGCTTCTTTTCTAACGGTCGCTCACTTGTTGCTACGCAACGTGCCTTCCGCGCTCGCTTTGAAATTCCTCCTCACAGACTCGTTTCTGGCCGTAATTCGATTCTGTCGTGGGTTAACTCATTTCGGGAGTGTGGAAGTGTCGCTAAACCCAGAAATGGACTTCAACGGACCATCAGAACTCCGGAAAATGTCGAAAGAGTGAGGCAGTCAGTTGTGCGTTCTCCCCGGCGTTCGGCTCGCAAACACGCAGCTGCTATGGGAATTTCTGACACCACTGTTCGACGAATTCTCCATGAAGACCTTCAATTTCATCCCTATAAATTGGCTCAATGAATTTGTTGCGACAACATTTCCCCGACCGCCTCATCTCTCTCAGAGGCGATCTCCAATGGCCGGCACGCTCTCCAGATTTGACTCCATGCGATTTCTTTTTATGGGGTTATTTGAAATCTCTGGTTTATGTCGATCGACCACGGACCATAGCACACCTCAAGAACAACATTCGCGACGCCATTGCCAACATACCGATTGATATGCTGCAAAGAGTGGATACGAATTTCAAAAATCGACTTCATCAGTGTATGCGCAATGGGGGTCGCCATTTATCCGATGTCATTTTCAAGACTGCATGAAAAAAAAATTGGGATATTGTATTCTCAAATAAAAAAAAATTTTAAACAATAATTGAAGTACTTTTGTTTTTATTGACCTTTCAAATAAGTAAGTTTCTCTGGCGCACCCTGTATAAAAGCGGATGTTTTACACCTCGTATAAAAGCGGATGTTTTACAATCGCAGGGAGTTTGCAATACATCCGTACAAAAACATGTCCCATTAACATTCATGAAAATGTTACTAGTAACTGATAATTTTGAGGCAAACCAAGCGTATTGAATCATGTCTCGAAATATTGGTGACGATAATTGATGGTGAATTATTGAATGGATTTTTATACAATCTTCCCGGGAATTAATTTCACGATTCTGCTCTAACAATTCGCTGCAATTTTGCAAGCGCTTTTTGAAATTTTTAACTGTAAACATTTGTCTTGTCTAGAAACATTTTCATGAATTTTAATGGGACATGTTTTTGTACGGATGTATTGCAAACTCCCTGTGATTGTAAAAAATCCGCTTTTATATGTTGCGCAAGATGTCGCAAAAATTATTGCTTTGTTTGTTTCTACGATAATTACCACTGCGGTTTTTGTATATAATTATTATATGAATAAAAATTGAATTTTTCCTAATAAACTGTTATTCTCATTAAAAACCCAATGTTCCTCCTCATATATTTTAGAATGGAAAATAAAAAACTCACCGTTATGAATTGTTTTATTGAAAAAAAAAGAAAATAATTTAAAAAATACAAATCATTTAAAAAAAATAATGTAAATAAATTTTAAAAAATAATGTAGGGATGAGAAACGTTTTGAATAATTGTTGGGATAACAAAAAAAAATAAGATCCGACGGGGGAATCGAACCCGAGACCTCCGGCGCCAAAGTCCGAGCCCTAACCGTCTAGACTAGACGGCGGCTCGACAAGCGCCTGACATTTTACACTCATAAAGCGCCTAAGACACTTTGAATCGATTTTTCTCGCAATTCACTAATTTTCCGAAATGCGTCCTACTACTTCAACCACGTAAGGTGCTAGGGGTTCTCTTTCACCACAAAAAAAATCGGCCAAATCCCCGACCTCACGGTCGTGCCGTCTCCTTGTTAGCCGTACTCGTACGTGCTCACGTATATTCAATCAGCTGTATGAAGATATCAATGAAATGAAACAAGAAAAAGGGTCACTGTAAAATAACCGTGAGCGGCCACCTCACTGTATACTCATGGAATATGAGCTGACTTTAAAGAAATCATAATGAATTGCTGGTTTCTCGCGTCATACGAGGGTGGGGTGAAAAGTTTCCGGCCTGACCAAGAAAAACGATATTTAAATTTTTTTTTGCTTTATTTTTCAACATAATCTCCATCAACACTGATACATTTCTCATAACTCTCGCATCCCAAAAAACAGTAGCCATAACCTTGTTTGCCGATAAAATTGTTTTTGCCTTCTTTGGGGTTGGTTCCCCTTTTCCAACCCACTGTTTTGACTGTTCTTTACTTTCAGAAGTGTAGTGGTGGACTCATGTCTCATCAACAGTTATGAATCGACGCAAAAATTCGTTTGGATTACGTCTATACAGCGCCAAATTGTCGGTAGCGTCGAGCGTCAGCAAACGCTCGATTGGTCGAGCGTTAGCAAACGCTCGATTGGTCGAGCGTTAGCAAACGCGGCACCCACCTTGCACACAGCTTTTCCATGTTCAAATGGTTGTGCAAAATATTTCGCACACGTTCAGCTGACATCCTACAGGTCTCAGCTATCTCATGCACTTTCAACCTGCGGTCTTCCAACACTATTTTACGGATTTTTTCAATTATCTCTGAAGTTGTGACTTCAACGGGCCGTCCTGAGCGAAGCTCGTTAGAGGTGCTCACACGACCAATTTTAAATTCAGAAACCCACTGATTAATAGTTGAATATGATGGGGAGGAGTCTCCTAGTGCTGAATCCATCTCTTCTTTTATTTGTTTTGGTGTAAAACCTTTCAAATGGAAGTATTTGATGACAGCACGTTTTTCCAATTTTTCCATTTTTACGAAAACAACGGAAGCGTCTCGCGCAATGTGCTCTCAAACGCAAACTAACATAGCGATTGGGCTGAAACTGTACATACAAGCTCGGTAGGAATGGTACTGTAGGACGCCGCTCCAAAACTAGACCTAGTGGCACCATCTCTTGGTCAGGCCGGAAACTTTTCACCCCACCCTCGTATCATTGTGACTGTTGCAGATAAAAAATTATTTATTTCACTTTACATATAATTGAGATCGGGTTCGAAACCAAGATGATTCCAATGACATCAACGTTTCAAATGAGTCTTTAGAAAGTAATAAATGGCTGATTCCAAGCTTGCTACTAGTAACCTTGTGACAATATGGATAATAAAATTTTACCCAACGGTACTCGTTCCGGGGTCTGAACCAATTCATCAACCGTGGTGGCTTCCTGTCCTTGTAGAGCGATAAGGACATCTACATTGCCTTTTAGTGACGCTGCCTTTTCAAGGAACTCAGACGCCGTTATTTCGTGGAGGTGCAGATCCCGCCACGCTGAATTGAATATAAATTTGAAAGTTGAATTTTGAGGCAAGAGGTTAGTAGCTATCCGATACTCAACATTTATGTAAACTCAAGAATGTGACAAAATTAAAACCACACGATGCATAAACGAGTGTTGTATTAATTCCATCCGATAATGTTCGTTAATTTCGCAAAAGTATTCGAAAAAGTAGCTAATCGTGAAAAAAACGCACTTCAAACTTTACCAATCCACACTGATCGCCAATTTTATTTCAAGTTGAAGTTCCTATTGAAAAGTGTCTTCCGCCTGTTCAAAATTAAACTATATTTAACAGTGTCGAGATGCGAACCTTTCATCAGCGAATTTTGTTTGAACACGGTTGTGTACCGTGCGTGCCTGCTTATCTGGCCGTTATTGCGAAGGCGTTGAATATCGGCTCGGACGTCCGACTGTAATTTGAGGAGCTTGCCTGTTGCAAAAAATTGAATTTATATCACAAATTGAATTGTGACGTCATACTTTTACGGTCAACTGCTTTTAATATTTACAAACAAAATCCCAGGCACCGGGGCGACTTTCCATCCTATGTATTAATCTACTGTGGTATGATTCGATGATGTTGTTCGTTCGCCAACTAAGACCGTACACGCTGAAGTCATGCGGCGTCACGGTCCGCAGCCAATATCGATAATAATATTCGTTAAATTGCCTAAATCGTCGACTCATAGCAGGAGATAAAGTGCACCGGAGTCTACGATATTGCTGCTCCACTAATTCCGCGGGCAAGTACGCCAACGCTAAGATATTTTTTAAGAATCCATTCGCGTCGGCGTCACTCTGAATTGCACCCTACAGTCCAAGAGCTTTGGCTTTCCGGTAAATGGCCTAAAAGATGATAATTTTTTTACACTTCCTCTTCCGTAATCAACTTTTATTGCATCATCGATTTATACGATCCTTTGTTAACGCTTATTCACATACATAATTAGAAAAACCTGCGCGGTCATAATGAGTGTTGCAGCCTGTGCTATGCGCCGTAGTGAAGACTGTTCCAATTGCATTTCGCAATCCTCGCTCAAAATCACTCATAGTTAGAATGATTCTGTTCGACGGGAGTACGTGGTCTTTCACGTGCTGCAAAACTCCAGTATATGCGGCCTGGGTTTTCCGCGTCATTATGATCCACGCAAATGGGAAACCCTATATTTTGCTAAAATGGAATTCATCGGAAGAATGAGTTACATATTAATGGATATTTACTACACGAGTTAATGTAAAACTGAAGAACTATACCCATCCACTTGGCTGTGATTTTTTATGAATCGTCTGTACGCATTATTCGAAGTATTGATTGCACACCGATAGACATGCACATGTACAGATTTTACAATACGATAATACGTTTTTTTTATTTCTATGACTGGCATAATAATAACAATAGCAATTGTTTTTTTTTCATGAGAACTGAAGCTAGATTTCGAATTGAGCGGGCGGGTTTATTTTTACGGAAAATTAATTTGCCACGGAATTTAACGTGCACAAGGATGGCTCACCAAAGATTTTTTTTCTTATGAAATCCATACGTGTGCTCATGTTTTGTTTAAAACAACACTAACGGTGAATTCAGAGTGTGGAGTTATTTTACTGGCCAACTGAGGACTTTAATTAAGGTACAAATTGTGCATGCCAAAAAATTCTTACATCATTGAATTTAATGCCAATGATCGTCAGCAGCTGATATACTCCGCGTATTTGCGGCCTGGACTGAAAAGTTGCGTCGATCAAAAGTTTGTCGACGTCACCCATTTCTTCACGCACGAAATTCCGATCAAACAACAACGCGTGGTCAGCACCATTTCCATCAGTTATTAATTCTGCCGTAAGCCGCCCAGTTTTGTAATCTAAATTACGTTCGTTTTCCGGGTCCATAAGTGGGTTCGCGAATTGTGAAATGTTTTCCGGGCTCGGTGGGTAATGTCTCCTTCTGCATTTCCGCATATAGCTTCGGAGGCTCTGATACGACGTTAATTCTGCGGCTTCGGGGTGACTACGTATCAAAAAGTAGTAACATGATGGAAACTTTATCCGTAAATAAGACATAATTTAATTTGTATTTTTGCAAGTTACTACATATCAAAATCAATTAGTCATGAAGATATGCTGTACAATTGCCAAAAAGTGCTATCATGATGGAAACTATCCGTAAATGAGACATGATTTAATTTTTTTTTGCAAGTTATTGCACAATATGTGACATTGCCGACCACTTCATCGATGTATATTATGCAGCATCAATATAATTCATTTTAGCATCCGTGACGAAAGCCGTGCACAAAAGTCGTGTATTGTACAACGATATTTATGAGGTATTTCGAGTCACGTTGACAGAGTGCGAACTTACACTTAATAGGATTTCAGTACAATTTCTTAATATAGATGTCACATACGTAAGAGTTATGCAGACCGATTCTAGTGCGTTTGATCAGCTAATTGTACTAGGGTGGCACATTTCTCTACTTTTGTGGAATGTTTCGGGTGTGACTCGAAAAAAAATTGTGAAAAATCCTAAAAAACATAATCTAGAACTTATGTTCGTAAGTGGTATTGTCACAAGACCTGTTTCACCTGATATTGACTAAAGTTGACGCTCCATAAGAAACTTGTTTTTTTTTTATGAAAGAAAACAAGTTGTGTATTTGAAATGAAAAAAATAAACAAACACGTGCCGACTAACGATAAAATTCTATCTTAGATAAAATTGCAGTTTTTAGGAATTATCTGATGAAATATGCAGATTTTGAGGAAAAACCCGTTCAACAATTGTGACGAAAATTGACGAATTTTTCTCTCGAAAAACTATTATATTCATTTAAAAAGGGCATTATGAGGATACTTTGAAAAAATGTTCGTGGAACTTATCGAATGAGCATTTCAGGGATTACCAATGTTGACAATAATATTTTTTTTCCGACATGTATTAGGCAATTTTGGTAACTCGTTAACTCGCGTATACTGAACTATAATAATAGTAATGTTATTTCATATCAGCACAAACATTGAACAAATGCATTCGCCTAAAGAATGGTTCGGATCAAATTTAACATTCCGATAGCTCAAATGCAGGGACATAGTTTTTGTTCATAGCTTCATAGAATATTTCGAGCTAACATTCCTTGGAAACAAAAACTAATACAAAGCAACCAATACAAAGTACGTATTAATTAAGTAATTTAAAAAATCTTCTTGTTCAATTTTTTCTTTCAGTCCCCAGAAAATACCGTAAATAATGTTCAAGAAGTGGGACAAGTACATTTATACCCGACGAAAATCTGTGGAATACATAAAAAATCTGGCCAAGTCCATGTAGTTTACGTAGTATTAATTGAAATTGGAGGCGATTCTGTATGAAGTGTTCGTATTGCAAACAAAAATACTCCATTTAAGTTGAAAAAACTTAATTCAAAGTTGAAGAAAAAAAACGATTGACGTTCGCAAAGAAAATCGATTAAAGTAATTTTTTTTAATCCATCGAAATTGAATAAAATAATACTTGGCGTAACTGACTGAAAAAAGAAAAAAATATGTCTAATTATATGTCGCATCAAGTACTTATCATTTTTTTAAACTTCTATCCATTTTGGTTTCGAACTTTAATGGTTTTTTCTTCGAGTTTTTATTGATTTTTTTCAACTTCAATCGAGTATCTTTTGAAGTAAATTTTCATGCAATATTCTCGCCCATGCGTCATAAAACCACATCGAGGCACGACACTTTTTCGTTTGGAAGCCCCATCTCACATGACATTAAACATCTGATAACGTACCCTTATATCAAGATGAGTAGAGCGTGCTACCAAATACAAAAATTGTGCAATAACTTACACGGCTGCTAATGTATCGTAGAGAGGCTTCAATCTGTACCAATGAGTTGATAGAGCCTCCGCCAATGCTTCTTTAAACCGGGCAATGTGTTCCTTGGTATTATCCGGTAGGCAATACTGTGAATGGGCATTCAAATCGTGAATGACACCATTCACTATTTTTGCCGTCCCTTGGCAAATCGTTTTTTTTTTTTACATCTTAAGTAACTGTAAAATGGAACAAGTTTTTGGTTCAGTTCATTTTTTTGCTATCAATATTTCGCAAACGAACCCTGCAAATTATAAATTTGCACATTGCTTCCTCATCTGATTGCATCGTTTTCAGGGCTTCCTTCATCGGGAAGCACGCTTTTCGATTTGGGCTTCCTCATAAATGGAACTTTGTGACCGATAGACAAAGATGAAGTAATATGAACATTTGACATTTGCAACATTCTGGTCATTTTCATTAAACACAATTGTTCATAATCGTATGCATCTTATGACAGTTTATTAGTAAATTAAAACTTTTACTTTGGAAGATTCGGAAAATATGTTTTTTAAAGTAAACACTCTCTGGTTGGGCCCGAGGCGACGGTTATTGCCGAGGGTTCTGAGAACGAACCTGTAAAACATGACGATAATGCGGCGTTGCTAGGCAAGTGTTTTTCTAAACACCAGGACAAAGAACGAGTCAAAGCCTCCACAAGGGTTAAATATGCAGTCTCGACTGTCCTCAACCCCGAAGCGTTCGCGAGTATACATGCTCATATCATACATCGATTATCGACTTCTCTCTTTGTTACACCTAAGATAATTTAATGCTTGAAAGACAATATATCTATTACTATAGTTGTAGGAGGCTATCGGGCTACCGATCTGAATAAAACGAAAACCAATATTCTTCTAATTTAAAACGATGAAAATCCACTATAGAATAATTTTTTTTTTCAGTTAAAACAAGGGGTAACACATCCGTTCTCTGAGGGATGCCTAGCCCTTGGCGCCAACCGTTTTTTATTTTTCTGATCTTCAATTCCTAAAATGGTCTTCAATTAATATTTTAATTAACAATAAACTCAATTTATTAGTTTTATTAATTTGAATAATTATATCAATCTTATCACTTTTATTTTACACCTGTATTGTTCTGTCTTTAAGCTTTTTAAATGAAATTATCTTAAAAATTAATCTATCTTATAATATTTTTAACAATAATAGAATAAATTATTTAACGATAACGTTATCTATCACTTCATTAAATGTATGAATTTTATATAATTGAATTATTTGACATTGTAAGTTAAAAAAAACTATTTATCTTCTAAATTCAAATATCATTAACGTTTAAATCTTAATGATGTTATAGTAAAGAAGAATTACTTTTTAAACTAAATTTACATTTTATTAGTTAAATCAGTCCCATTACTTAAAATTTCACAACTAGTCTGCATGCATAACTACACTAGGCAAAAGAATTAAAGGATATTGAAAAAGTCCGTCAATTTTAGGGTCATTTTCAAATAGCTGTAACTCCTCGAAAAATGGTCGTACAGCAAAAAAAAGAAAATTGAAGGTGTGAATCTCTAATTTTGAGATCTTGAGCTCAAAACATTTTTCGCATCAGCCAATTTTTAGTAGCCATAAAAAAACCAAAGTAAAAACAGTTTTCAAAATGTTTGCTCATCTTTCACAGTCTGCACGGACTTTAATAATTTTTTTGAATGATCGGATTCAAAGGATCCTCTAGCTGGACTCTTCTCCTTTTATTTGAGCAATGGGAGAGCTCTGTACGATTTTTTCTCGCTGAGTTATCGATATTCAAAGCAAAAATGACACTTTTGACTTTGATGACTGATTACTCGGAGACTAATGATCGCACAGAAAAAAAACCAGAGGGTTTTGGAAACTTTGAAGTATTCTCTATAAAATGCTTTTATCTTTTTTTATCAAGATTTTTTTTTCATGCGGGAAAATGGATTTAATAAAACGTGAAAAATGGCATATTTACGAATATTCCTTTAACTAAGGATTATTTAGCCAATATCGAATAGATAAAAAAAAAAAAATTCGGTTTTTTTATGACCTCAAAGTATCCTAAAAAAGCACTCAAACGTTTAAAATCCTGCGATTTTTTTTCATTGTGTTCCGAATGATCGAAATTGTGGTTTTTGCCAAAAATCGATTAAAGGCTAAATCTACCACCTTTTATTCGTCTTTTGAGAATCACAATTTTTTGGCACTGATCCGAATTTTCGGTGCTAAAAAATGTTGATTGTTGAACAACGAGAACAAATATTTCTTTAATGAAAAAAAAAAAAATTAATTAAATTTTTTTTCTGACAAAAAAATATTAATAAAAAAAATCGAAAAAAAAATTGTTTGATTTTTTTTATAGCCCTGAACGTTTTTCATGATACGACGAGCAATTGGAGTTGTCGGAATTCACAGTTTTTTAAATGTGTGCGTGTGTACAATTTACATCCCTACGATACGATACAACACCCTACGCACACATCCCACGATCATTAGATCAAGATTTTTTTCATAAACATTTTATTCACTACCGGCATTAGCGTAACCTGAAGCGTACCACGTAGAGGTTGCTCGGTTGGTTTCACGCTTCTTTGTTTGTGTGTTCCACACGCACACATTCAAAGAACTGTGAGTTCCAACAACTCCAATCGCTCGTCGTATCATGAAAAACGTTCAGCGCTATAAAAAAATCTAACAATTTTATTTAGATTTTATTTAATTAATTTTTTTTGTCAAAAAAATTTTAATTTTTTTTTTATTAAACAAAAGTTTGTTCCCGTTGTTCAACAATCAACATTTTTTAGCACCGGAAATTCGGATCAGTGCCAAGAAAAATTGTGATTCTCAAAAGACGAATAAAAGGTGGTAGTTTAGCCTTTAATCGATTTTTGGCAAAAACCACAATTTCGATCATTCGGAACACAATGAAAAAAATCGCAGGGGTTTAAACTTTTGAGGGCTTTTTTATAATACTTTGAGGTAATAAAAAAACCGAAATTTTTTTTGATCTATTCGATATTGGCAAAATAATCCTTAGTTAAAAGAATATTCGTAAATATGCGATTTTTCACGTTTTTTTAAATCCATTGTCCCGCATGAAAAAGAAATCTGGATAAAAAAAAGATAAAAGCATTTTATAGAGAATACTTCAGTTTCCAAAACCCTCTGGTTTTTTTTCTGTGCGATCATTAATCTCCGAGTAATCAGTCATCAAAGTCAAAAGTGTCATTTTTGCTTTGAACATCAATAACTCAGCGAGAAAAAATCGTACAGAGCTCTCCCATCGCTCAAATAAAAGGGGAAGAGTCCAGCTCCTTTGAATCCGATCGTTCAAGAAAAATTTTTAAAGTCCATGCAGACTGTGAAAGATGAGCAAACATTTTGAAAATTTGTTTTACTTTCGTTTTTTGATGGCTACTAAAAATTGGCTGATGCGTAAAATGTTTGAGCTCAAGATCTCAAAACTAGAGATTCACACTTTCAATTTGCTTTTTTTTATTTTGCTGTACGACCATTTTTCGAGGAGTTACAGCTATTTGAAAATGACCCTAAAATTGGCGGACTTTTTCAATATCCTTTCATTCTTTTGCCTAGTGTAGTATGTATCTGCAAATATGCAATACATTTTTTTAAACTACAAGTGTATTCAAAATTAACTTTTTTCCTACTAATCATAATGATATTGGAATTCTTTATTTTATTTTGGGAATACGATCTGGTACATCTCGTGCATTCATAAAAATTCTTATAAACTTATACCCATTATAATTGGAGGATTTGGTAATTGAATAATTCCCTCAATATACGAAGCCCCAGATATATGATTTACACGCATGAATTATATACGATTTTGACTTTTACCTCCTATTAATTTGCCAATTACAAGAAACATAACAAATAAAGATGTAAGAATAGGATGAACAGTACATCTCTTTCATTAAATTCAGATCATGAAGGAATATCATTAGATATATCAATTTGCTCTCTTCATGTTGCAGCATTATCCTCAATTATTTGAGAAATTATTTTTATGACTAC
>OX101788.1:36705160-36842660 GCA_944452715.1 Ophion slaviceki | reverse complement strand
TTCTGTATGGACCTTTGTATTTCGGATCGAGTTTTGTTTGATTTCGTTCTTCATTTTTCAACAGGACAAAGTCGCCTACGGAAAACTTTTCTAATTTAGCTTTATTGCCATCGAATCTGGTTTTGTCGTGTAGTGCATTTTTCTCAATATTGTTTATTGCTTGGGTTCTTATTTCGGTAAGGTCGATTTGGGGTTCGATCGTATCGGACATTATCGGATTGAGGGGCCTAGCAACTTTGCCAATCATTAGTTCTAGGGGACTAGATTGCGTTATACGACTTGCCGTGCAATTAAGAGCTAGCTGTATGTCAGGGAGTGCATCTTGCCACGAGCGATCTTTACTCGTTTCCACGGCCGTCAACATGTTTTTTAATGTTCCCATAACCCGCTCTACCTGTCCGTTAGCGCGAGAACTGCCGGTCGCAATCAAATGTAGTTTTATGTTGTGGGTGCAACAGAACTCGCGAAACTCCGTGCTCGCGAAGCAACGTCCTTGGTCTGCGATAATGCGGGTAGGCGCGCCAAATAGGGAGACGCTATGTGTCAGTGCCTTGACACTGCTGACGGTATCGATGTGTAAGGTGTGGAATAAGAGCACATATTTCGTGAACGCGTCAATTAATACGAAAACGTACTCTTTCTTGTCGTTTTTGCCGCTCAACTTGCCAGTAGCATCAATGTGCACTGTGTGCCAACGAATCGGAGTTTTCGGGATGGGGTGCAACTCGGTCTGAACCCTTCCAGAATGCGACTTCGATATTTTGCATGGGACACAATTGTCAATAAATTTTCTGACATATTTAGACATATTTTCGAACCAATATAGTTCGTAGATTTTTTCGAGTGTCTTTTCCCAACCGAGGTGCATCAGAGCCTCATGAACACCATTGATGACAGACCATCTTGATGCTTTAGGTATAATAGGCAGACACCGCGTTTTGCAATTTCGTTGTATTTTACGATGCAAGATACCAGAGCGGAGCTCGTACGTCTTGATGTTAGCCACCATGCTCTTTGTCGTTCAATTCGGCTATTAGTTTCGAAATCTCATCGTCACGCTGCTGCTCAGCCAGTAGCCAATTGTCCGAAAGATTCGTCATATCGACCCGCTTTTGCAAAACTTCAACTACGCGCTCGGTAGACGGATTAGGTAAGGGATTTTGCGAAAGGAAATCAGCGTGGCACATTCGCTTTCCATCTCTGTGGATAATATCGAAGTCGAAGGCCTGCAGAAAGGCCCACCATCTGTGAACCCTCGGAGTGAGGTCAATTTTTTTAGGTGACGACTGTAATGCATTACAATCCGTAACTACAGTAAAATGACGCCCGTGCAAGGAGTGCCTGAAGTGCTTGATCGCGTTCACGACAGCCAGTGTTTCTAGTTCGTATGAGTGGTACTTGGATTCTGGGGCCGTCGTTCGTTTGCTGAAATAAGCAATCACGTGTGTCCTTTTGTCTTTCTTTTGCATCAGGATAGCGCCATAACCCACGGAACTCGCGTCTGTGTGTAGCTCGGTAGGGCAATTTGGATAAAAAAATCGTTAAGACCGGCTCATTAGTTAGGGCCGATGTGATGTTTTGCCTGATGACTTCGTGGGAGGTTTTCCAGTGAAGGTTGCATTTCGTGAAGGATGTCAGCGCGTACAAAGGAGCCATAACTTGGGAGAATTTAGGGATAAATTGACGGAAATATGACGCCAGGCCAATAAATTGTCGCAGCTGCGTTACTGTTCGTGGGGGTGGCAAGGCTACCAGTGCCTCTATTTTCTTTTGATTTGGCCTAATTTCGCCCTGACACAATTCGTAGCCAAGATATTCGACTTTTCGCTTTAAAAAGGAGCATTTCTTTGCGTTTAATGAAAAATCAGCTCGGGTTAGGGTATCGAGGACGAGATCCAATCTGTCTAACGCTTCGTCACCCGTGGCACCCACGACAAGAATGTCGTCCATGTACACTGGGACGAAAGTGTTGACTAGCGCGTCTAAGGCCTTGTTGATGGCTCGTTGAAATACCGCAGGTGCATTGCGAAGTCCGAATGGCATAGCGAGGTACTCGTAGTGTCCGTCGGGCGTCAAAAACGCTGTTCGTTCGATGGAGTCCGAGTGAACGGGAATCTGGTGAAATCCACTAGCCATATTCAACTTGGTGAAATAATATCCTCCGTGTAGCCTGTTAATCTGATCCGATATCAGAGGTAACGGGTATCTGTCGGGAATAGTATTGTCGTTCAGTTCTCGGAAATCCACGCACATACGATCGGAACCATCTTTCTTCTTTACGAGGAGTATAGGACTCGCGAACGGGGAAGAGCTCGGACGGATGATTTTTGTATTCAAAAGTTCTTTTATTTTATCGCGTACGATCGATTGCTCCTCCGTGGATAGCCTATAAGGCCGTCGGAAAACTACCTTGTTAGGGTCTTTAAGGGGGGATTGTCTTTTTTTTCGCAAAATTTACGGCTTTTTGGGAATTTTTTTGTGAAGAAAGTGTACAACGGAAAACTTGTGAAACTTGGCATATAGTTTTATTGATCTGTTTACTACATACAAAAAATTTTTTAAACAATATCATCAAAAAATCCGCCTCCCACTCCCCTCGACGCGCGATGGTCCTTTTTTGATGATGTGCACGATTTCTCAAAAACTATTCAACCGATTGCCTTCAAATTTGGACAGAATGCTCAGCTGACATCCTTTTATCGTTTGATGAAGCAAAAAAGCAATACGTTTAATAGTTTTTTATTTATAACAAAAAATCGATCAATTTTTTTCGAAAAATCGATACTTCAAGTTCAAAACGTCACCAAATCGTCAATTTTTTTTCCCTTCATCGAACGATAGCTATATGTGTCTAAAGTAAAATGCTTTTTGGGTTTTTGTTGCAGGATGAACGTGAAGGCTGTAATTGTGCACACCATCAAAAAAGGACCATCGCGCGTCGAGGGGGGTGGGAGGCGGATTTTTTAATGAAATTGTTTAAAAAAATTTTTTTATGTAGTAAACAGATCAATAAAACTATATGCCAAGTTTCACAAGTTTTCCGTTGTATACTTTCTTCACAAAAAATTCCCAAAAAGCGGTAAATTTTGCGAAAAAAAAGACAATCCCCCCTTAAGTCGTATTTGCATCGGCTCTGTCTTCGCGGGGTTGCGGGGCGATCCTTCATTTAAAAAATCTTTGTACTTCTTCAAAATAGCGATTAATTTGGGTTTTAGTTTTGACGAGTTATCGGTATCTACGTTTTCAAGGTCGATTTTGTTGGGTTTGGTGACATTGCATGCGTCGACAACGTTTACCCTCGTAATTTTTAATCGCTCGGAGGTAATATGGACGGCGAATCCCTGGCCCAAGATTTCCCGACCGATCATGACATCGTGACCCAAATAGCAATCGGGTAAAATGTGAAAAAGAAGTTTGATAGCCGTGTGGTCTATTTCGACAGTGCTCAAAATCTGTACGGTACTCGCTACGCTCGTCCGTCCCATGCCGGTCATCATAATTACATTGTTATATCTTTTCCCGCCAAATCTAGTCGATATCGACTCTTTTATAAGCGAACACTCTGACCCCGAATCAAAATGGAATGAAAAGTCCTCACTCAAATGGCGTAATCTGCCCGACGATGCGTTGACGACGCACACGTCCACACGTCGTTCTACAGGCCGATCAGCGGTACCATTGCCGCGCTCCTTCGCGCTCGTACCTGGACAACGTGAAGCATAGTGACCGACACCGTGACACTTGAAACAGACGACGGCCGTGTTGGCGCTCCCGTTCTTGCTAGAAGCTCGCCATGTGATGAGCTTGATCTGTCGTACATGTTACGATCATTCCTCTTGAGACGACACATAGATGATTTGTGACCTGGTTTCCCACAGTTATAACACTTAATGACCGAAGTGGTGGGTGGCGCCTTGAATCGCTTGTTTTCGAATCCATCGCGTTCGTTTTGAGGGGGCAAAGCCTTTCTTTTTGAAAATGACATCGCCTTCAGTTCTTGTTGTAGTCGGTTTCCCGTTCGAATCTCCGTTGTAAAGGCGAGGCGTTGGGTGCGTGATTCAAATTGGGAGATGTGAGCCAGAATTATGGAAACAGCTATCTCTTCGGTCGACCAGTTTTTCCAGTGAAAAGTTAGAGGGGTCATCAAACGGGCGGCATAAGCAGCGAGACACTCGTCTTCCTTTGGTTTTCCGTTTTGTAGGTGTATCAGAAAGACAGCTGGAGTTTCAGGACAATCATACCTCGCGATGAACATTTCTTTAAATTCGGTCACGTCATTCCTGAAAAGGAGACTTGCGACAGCCACGTCGATGCTTGTCCCTTTAGAGTTCAAGCAAGTACGATCATGAGCAACGCGTTTCGGAGCGGAAGATCGGACAGGCAGATATCTGCCGTTGAGACCCATGCTGGAGCGTCGCAGTTCGTTTTGTCAGGGTCAAATTCGGGTAATAAGACGCACTCGCTAGTGGTAGGATTCTTCATTGCTTGTAGTAGGGCCAAGAAATTTTGGTTTTGTTGTTCGAGAAGTAACTTCCACTTTTCTTTATCACTAGGCATTTTTTCTCGCATGGGGCCAGATGCGCATCCCACTTCTGATGTCGGAGAAGGCGATGAACTCGCATCGTGACACAGGTCATCCATTCACGACTCACGATTTCACCCGAGCCTTGTTTTTCTTTTTCTGTCTCTTAGCAATATGTCCTTGCTTCCTTGCAAAACACACTCGGCACTTCATCGATGTGTTGGCTATGTTCAATTTGATTTTGCTTCATATATATATACAGGGTGTCCCATTTTAATCTTACACCTGAATTTTCTCGAAAAATATTGCTCGGACGAACTATTGTGTGGAACAAAACTTCTAGGGATTGAAGGGGGACGTTTGAAAAAAATTTATTTGAGGAGCCAAAATTCAAAATGGCGGCGTTACAAAGGCTGACATGTTTTTTTCAAACGGAAACATAACTTTTTTTCATTGCCAAAAAATTTGTCAGCTGAAAACTAAAAACTTTTGTTGAAAACATTTTTTGATAAAGTTCATAGTTTTCAAGTGAGAACATCATTTTCAATTATTTCAGATGTATCCAGGATTTGTGTCTGTGTGTGTGTGTGTGTGTGTGGGCGCGCGTGCGTGTGTGTGTGTGTGTGTGTGCATGTGCGTGCGTGTGGAACACTCACAAGGATTAGGTCTCTGCGGTTCGTAACTACCGTAGTATTTTTTTACTCCAAACCCTCCTTGGAAGTGGATTGTGATCCCTTTCTAGAGATGTTCAAATATCCCTCCATTCATGTATAAACATGCCCGCACTCTTCTCGCGATTATGTTTTTTAATATCAAGATCTGAAAGGTAAGCGAAATTGAAGAAAACATGATTGGTACTACTGACATAGTCTGACTTTGTCTGATTTTGGTTTTTTTTTGTTTTTTTTTTGTTTTCAAATTTGGACGATATTTCATGAGAAAATTTTGGAGGAAAATCGATGAAAAATAGTTTTTTTTCCATTTTAATAGCGTTTGTGCCATTTTCAGGCCCAAAAACGTGTTTCTTTAAATCCTTGACGAACTTTGATCACGATGGGTAGAAAAACACACACACACACACACACACACACACACACACACACACACACAAATCCTGGATACATCTGAAATAATTGAAAATGATGTTCTCACTTGAAAACTATGAACTTTATCAAAAAATTTTTTCAACAAAAGTTTTTAGTTTTCAGCTGACAAATTTTTTGGCAACAAAAAAAAGTTGTTTCCGTTTGAAAAAAACATGTCAGCCTTTGTAACGCCGTCATTTTGAATTTTGGCTCCTCAAATAAATTTTTTTCAAACGTCCCCCTTCAATCCCTAGAAGTTTTGTTCCACACAATATTTCGTCCGAGCAATATTTTTCGAGAAAATTCAGGTGTAAGATTAAAATGGGACACCCTGTATATATATATATATATTGTGACGGGGATATTTTTCATTACCACGGAAACGAGAACTTGAACACGAGAGCTACGTGCGAAAACCGTCACCTTCGGCCGTCCACCCCGCGCGCGTGCATCCGCAATACCCGGGGCGCCAGAGAATTTTGTTTCACCGGATTTCTCAACCGGTATGCCCTGGGGTCAGGGGGATCCGCCCTGACCCACTAGCGGAGCTGGAGAACTCCGTGATTTTTGTTTCACCGGAATCATGACCGGTATGACCTGGGAGTCTGGAGGCCTCCCTGATTTTTGTATCGCCGGAATCATAACCGGACTAACTGGATGCACTTGCACGGGAGGACGGTTGCGGTACAGCACGGCCGCTCAGGCTGTGGGTTGTGGTAGAGAGGTCGGGATTCACTAGGGAGTAGCGTGATCGATCACGGGATCTCTCACTTTCGCGACACCGGAAACGTCACTAATAAAATAAAACAATGGTTTTATTTTATAATGCGGGAGCCGGATTATCCACCCGAGAACTTTTCACGTAAATGAAACTTAATCGCGAACACGAAACGCACGCGGAAACGTCACACGACCGAGAACGAGAGGGCACGACGACGTGCCTCTGACGCGAGAACGAGAGCGCGTCGTCACGGGCGCGAGAGAGACACGACACGTCTCTCCATCGCGACGTCCGATCGACAACTCTCACGATATCTCTAAAAATCGGGAGCGATCGCGATTTTGGAGGCAACCGTCTCACGCGAAGATTCGTTAGCTACTCTGTACCTCGCACGACCACGGCCGGCGTGCGAGGGATTATGCGAGAGCGAGACAGAGCGCGTTAACAGAAAAAAATGTCAACACAGTCGCGGCATCGGACCAGGCGAAATCGCTGGTTCAAGCGAGAACTTTATCTCGTATAATATCGAGAGCTGAAATATTATTTCGGGAGCTGGAATATTCTGATAGAATATTCCAGCTCCTTTCGGAATCTATATTTTCTGCCCGAGTTACCCCGAAAACGGAACGGTAACAAATCGGGACCGTTTCTCGTCGGTAACATGGAGGCTCTCGGAGATCGCACCCCCGGGTCACCGTGCGAAAGCGGGCAAATCTTCTGTCCAGAAGCGCGGCGCGGAGATCTTTAGCCTCTGCCCGTAACCAAAACGGCCCGCTGTCCAGCGCGATGCACCACTGCGGTGGGGCGCCGGCGTTTCAGCCGGGCCTGCACCGATTTCCCGAGAAGCCTCGTTGGGTGCATCTCTCGGTCGGGATTGCTCGGTACCTTGAGCCACACGCCGCTCGACCGAGTTCCGCACGCCAACCTAACCAAAACGAAAACACAACCCAAAACCTCAAACGTAACAAGACAAACATTCTAGAGAAAAGACCCTTAACACTAACGGATGGGTCGCAACCCGTGCATCGAGAGCATATCTTGATCATCGGTAGCCTTTCTGTGACGTGTCTTAAAAAATCACGTCACAATATATATATATATATATATATATATATATATATATATATATATATATACACAACCTATATATATATATATATATAGGGTGATCCAGAATAGGTGTATCAGCGGGAAATTCCGGGTTCGGCAGGTTACTCCGAAGATTTCTACCGAGCCGTTTTCTTCTTTTTCGCCTCCGTCATCAAATGGGAAGCATTAGAAAATAGGCGTTCGATCTTCGAAATTAACGCTCGAATCCGCCATGTTGGACGATCGAAAAGGGCAGAAGAGTAGACGAAGGGCCACGAAGTCGTAGCCGACGTCAAGAAGGTTCTGCGAAACAGCAGCGTTTGACAAATGCCAGCGCGCATGATCTGACGTTTAGCGAAACATTCGCTACGTTGCCTGTCAACCTAGTCGGCCCGAGAATCGTGACACACGATTTGACGTTTCACCTATCGTCTGCTATCGCTCGGCGTATTGCGTGCCAAAGCGTGAAGCGCGCCGCAATTAATGACATTTACGAATTTTGCAGCGATTATCCATCGAGAGCGCCTGTTCTTTTTGCTTCCTTAAGAAATAAAAATTAACAAAACCAAAGAAATGTCAATGATTATCGAATTTCGATAAACCGAACGATTTTTCTTGCGTATTGAAAAAAAATCAATACATAAGTTTTTATTAACAAACTCTCAATAACTTGACGCTACATTTAGTAGAATTGGATGTTTTCGGGATTCCATTTCTCATTCGACCACTCCGTTCAGTATCATAGTCAGATTGATCTCCAAAAATACATTTTTCTGTACGAATATCATCTCAAAGTGTGTTCGAGCTGGGTTAGGAAACATGAGGAGAAGCTTTCCATTTCCTCATTAGGGGAGACGAAATCAGTCGGTTCCGGCAGACGAAAATCGATACGACGTTTTTTTAGGATTGAAAATAGATGAGAAGATCTTCTGCACCGTCTGAGATACAATTTTTCACGTACCGATACGGGTTGATTCTGGAAATCCCAAAGCGTTGCGACTCTGTTTGCTGTTTCCCTTAAGGGGTAACACCACTCGAGCGGCAGAAAATTAGGCCTAACTTTGACAATTTATTTCCGCAGCATGAAAAAAGGAATAGGATTTCTTATGAGAGGGTTTATGTAAGACATATTAAAGGATGTAAAAATTATTGTAATTTTCATACAAAATAGCGACGACAGAGCCCATCTTGAAAAACTTGTTTTTCAAACTGGGAGGCCGGAATACGCGAACCCTTTGCATGAATCGATTTGAATTTTGATCGCAGCTTCATAATTACATTCTCTATGGGCGTACGTAGCCGTTTTTTTAAATTAAATGTAAACTTTTTTTTATAAACAATTTATCGCTTATCTTTTGGGGCAAAAAATCGATTTTTTCTTTCAATGTCCGCCATTTTTTCAAAATTTGATCGAAAAATCCCTACGTCGTCCCATAGAGAATGTAATTGTGAAGCTACTATCAACATTTCAAATCGATCCGTTGCAAAGGTGTTCGTGTACTCCGTTCTCCCAGTTTTAAAAAACATGTTTTTCAGGATGGGCTTTGTCGCCGCCATTTTGCATGAAAATTATAATACATTTTTTTATCCTTTAGTATGTGTTAAATAAACTCTCTAAAAAGAAATCCTATCCTTTTATAAAATTCCCAAAATAAATTGTCAAAGTTAGGCCTTATTTTCTGCGGCTAGAGTGGTGTTACCCCTTAAGAATATTAGAACACCAGCGTTATGTAAAGGGTCAACATTTGTGCTACTTTGTAATAAAATATTATTTATTTATTCATTTCACTTGTGATCAGAGCAAATGGACAATTCATGCGGTGCACGAATCGTTGTCCGAATTGATTTCATCTCCTATCGCGATCGAGAACGAGATGAATTTATCTCGTTTCAACATCATCGGAAAGGAGATGAAATCAATGGTGAACTCGTCGTGACGGCTTCGAGTATGTCCTACGGACACTAGAAGAATCATTGACAGAATTGATTTCATCTCCATTCGCGATCGGGAACGAGATGAAATCATCTCTTTGCGATATTATCGGAATGGAGATGAAATCAACCGTGAACTCGTTGTGCCGCTGTCGAGTATATCCTATGGATAATGCACGAATCGTTGTCCGAATTGATTTCATCTCCTATCGCGATCGGGAACGAGATGAATTTATCTCGTTTCAATATAATCGGAAAGGAGATGAAATCAATGGCGAACTCGTCGTGACGTTGTCGAGTGTATCATATGGATACTGCACGAATCACTGACAGAATTGATTTCATCTCCGTTCGCGATCGGGAACGGGATGAATTCATCTCGTTCCGATATAATCGGAAACGAGAGGAAATCAAAGGCAAACTCGTCGTGACGGCTTCGAGTATGTCCTATGGATAATGCACGAATCGTTGTCCGAATTGATTTCATCTCCTATCGCGATCGGGAACGAGATGAATTTATCTCGTTTCAATATAATCGGAAAGGAGATGAAATCAATGGCGAACTCGTCGTGACGTTGTCGAGTGTATCATATGGATACTGCACGAATCACTGACAGAATTGATTTCATCTCCGTTCGCGATCGGGAACGGGATGAATTCATCTCGTTCCGATATAATCGGAAACGAGAGAAAATCAAAGGCAAACTCGTCGTGACGGCTTCGAGTATGTCCTACGGACACTAGAAGAATCATTGACAGAATTGATTTCATCTTCGTTCGCGATCGGGAACGAGGTGAAATCATCTCTTTGCGATGTTATCGGAATGGAGATGAAATCAACCGCGAACTAGTTGTGACGTTGTCGAGTATGTCGTATGGATAATGCACGAATCGTTGTCCGAATTGATTTCATCTCCTATCGCGATCGGAAACGAGATGAATTTATCTCGTTTCATCTCGGACGGCAACAGCCGGCAACAACGAGTTCACGGTTGATTTCATCTCCATTCCGATATTATGGCAAAGAGATGATTTCATCTCGTTCCCGATCGCGAATGGAGATGAAATCAATTCTGTCAATGATTCTTCTAGTGTCCATAGGACATACTCGAAACCGTCACGACGAGTTCGCCATTGATTTCATCATCTTTCCGATGATATTGAAACAAGATAAATTCATCTCGTTCCCGATCGCGATAGGAGATGAAATCAATTCGGACAACAATTCGTGCATTATTCATAGGACATACGCGACAACGTCACACCGAGTTCGCGGTTGATTTCATCTCCATTCCGATAATATCGCGAAGAGATGATTTCACCTCATTCCCGATCGCGAACGGAGATGAAATCAATTCTGTCAATGATTCTTCTAGTGTCCGTAGAACATACTCGAAGCCGTTACGACGAGTTTGCCTTTGATTTCATCTCGTTTCCGATCATATCGGAACGAGATGAATTCGTCTCGTTCCCGATCGCGAACGGAGATGAAATCAATTCTGTGAGTGATTCGTGAAGTATACATAGGATACACTCGACAACGTCATGACGAGTTCGCCATTAATTTCATCTCCTTTCCGATGATATTGCAACGAGATAAATTCATCTCGTTCCCGATCTCGATAGGAGATGAAATCAATTCGGACAACGATTCGTGCATTATCCATAGGAGATACTCGACAACGTCACAACGACTTCGCGTTTGATTTCATCTCCATTCCGATAATATCGCAAAGAGATGATTTCATCTCGTTCCCGATCGCGAACGGAGATGAAATCAATTCTGTCAATGATTCTTCTAGTGTCCGTAGGACATACTCGAAGCCGTCACGACGAGTTTGCCTTTGATTTCATCTCGTTTCCGATTATATCGCAAAGAGATGATTTCATCTCGTTCCCGATCTCGATAGGAGATGAAATCAATTCGGACAACGATTCGTGCATTATCCATAGGCGGTACTCGACAACGTCACAACGACGTCGCGGTTGATTTCATCTCCATTCCGATAATATCGCAAAGAGATGATTTCATCTCGTTGCCGATCGCGAACGGAGATGAAATCAATTCTGTCAATGATTCTTCTAGTGTCCGTAGGACATACTCGAAGCCGTCACGACGAGTTTGCCTTTGATTTCATCTCGTTTCCGATTATATCGCAAAGAGATGATTTCATCTCGTCCCCGATCGCGAAAGGAGATGAAATCAATTCTGTCAATGATTCTTTTAATGTCCGTAGGACATACTCGAAGCCGTCACGACGAGTTCGCCATTGATTTCATCTCCTTTCCGATGATATTGAAACGAGACAAATTCATCTTGTTTCCGATCGCGATAGGAGATGAAATCAAGTCAGACAACGATTCGTGCATTATCCATAGGACATACTCGACAACGTCACACCGAGTTCGCGGTTGATTTCATCTCCATTCCGATAATATCGCAAAGAGATGATTTCATCTCGTTCCCGATCGCGAACGAAGATGAAATCAATTCTGTCAATGATTCTTCTAGCGTCCGTAGGACATTCTCGAAGCCGTCACGACGAGTTTGCCTTTGATTTCCTCTCGTTTCCGATTATATCGGAACGAGATGAATTCATCCCGTTCCCGATCGCGAACGGAGATGAAATCAATTCTGTCAGTGATTCGTGCAATACCCATAGGATATACTCGACAACGTCACGACGAGTTCGCCATTGATTTCATCTCCTTTCCGATTATATTGAAACGAGATAAATTCATCTCGTTCCCGATCGCGATAGAAGATGAAATCAATTCGGACAACGATTCGTGCATTATCCATAGGACATACTCGACAGCGTCACAACGAATTCGCGGTTGATTTCATCTCCATTCCGATAATATCGCAAAGAGATGATTTCATCTCGTTCCCGATCGCGAATGGAGATGAAATCAATTCTGTCAATGATTCTTCTAGTGTCCATAGGACATACTCGAAACCGTCACGACGAGTTCGCCATTGATTTCATCATCTTTCCGATGATATTGAAACAAGATAAATTCATCTCGTTCCCGATCGCGATAGGAGATGAAATCAATTCGGACAACAATTCGTGCATTATTCATAGGACATACGCGACAACGTCACACCGAGTTCGCGGTTGATTTCATCTCCATTCCGATAATATCGCGAAGAGATGATTTCACCTCATTCCCGATCGCGAACGGAGATGAAATCAATTCTGTCAATGATTCTTCTAGTGTCCGTAGAACATACTCGAAGCCGTTACGACGAGTTTGCCTTTGATTTCATCTCGTTTCCGATCATATCGGAACGAGATGAATTCGTCTCGTTCCCGATCGCGAACGGAGATGAAATCAATTCTGTGAGTGATTCGTGAAGTATACATAGGATACACTCGACAACGTCATGACGAGTTCGCCATTAATTTCATCTCCTTTCCGATGATATTGCAACGAGATAAATTCATCTCGTTCCTGATCTCGATAGGAGATGAAATCAATTCGGACAACGATTCGTGCATTATCCATAGGAGATACTCGACAACGTCACAACGACTTCGCGTTTGATTTCATCTCCATTCCGATAATATCGCAAAGAGATGATTTCATCTCGTTCCCGATCGCGAACGGAGATGAAATCAATTCTGTCAATGATTCTTCTAGTGTCCGTAGGACATACTCGAAGCCGTCACGACGAGTTTGCCTTTGATTTCATCTCGTTTCCGATTATATCGCAAAGAGATGATTTCATCTCGTTCCCGATCTCGATAGGAGATGAAATCAATTCGGACAACGATTCGTGCATTATCCATAGGCGGTACTCGACAACGTCACAACGACGTCGCGGTTGATTTCATCTCCATTCCGATAATATCGCAAAGAGATGATTTCATCTCGTTCCCGATCGCGAACGGAGATGAAATCAATTCTGTCAATGATTCTTCTAGTGTCCGTAGGACATACTCGAAGCCGTCACGACGAGTTTGCCTTTGATTTCATCTCGTTTCCGATTATATCGCAAAGAGATGATTTCATCTCGTCCCCGATCGCGAAAGGAGATGAAATCAATTCTGTCAATGATTCTTTTAATGTCCGTAGGACATACTCGAAGCCGTCACGACGAGTTTGCCTTTGATTTCATCTCGTTTCCGATTATATCGCAAAGAGATGATTTCATCTCGTTCCCGATCTCGATAGGAGATGAAATCAATTCGGACAACGATTCGTGCATTATCCATAGGCGGTACTCGACAACGTCACAACGACGTCGCGGTTGATTTCATCTCCATTCCGATAATATCGCAAAGAGATGATTTCATCTCGTTCCCGATCGCGAACGGAGATGAAATCAATTCTGTCAATGATTCTTCTAGTGTCCGTAGGACATACTCGAAGCCGTCACGACGAGTTTGCCTTTGATTTCATCTCGTTTCCGATTATATCGCAAAGAGATGATTTCATCTCGTCCCCGATCGCGAAAAGAGATGAAATCAATTCTGTCAATGATTCTTTTAATGTCCGTAGGACATACTCGAAGCCGTCACGACGAGTTCGCCATTGATTTCATCTCCTTTCCGATGATATTGAAACGAGACAAATTCATCTTGTTTCCGATCGCGATAGGAGATGAAATCAAGTCAGACAACGATTCGTGCATTATCCATAGGACATACTCGACAACGTCACACCGAGTTCGCGGTTGATTTCATCTCCATTCCGATAATATCGCAAAGAGATGATTTCATCTCGTTCCCGATCGCGAACGAAGATGAAATCAATTCTGTCAATGATTCTTCTAGCGTCCGTAGGACATTCTCGAAGCCGTCACGACGAGTTTGCCTTTGATTTCCTCTCGTTTCCGATTATATCGGAACGAGATGAATTCATCCCGTTCCCGATCGCGAACGGAGATGAAATCAATTCTGTCAGTGATTCGTGCAATACCCATAGGATATACTCGACAACGTCACGACGAGTTCGCCATTGATTTCATCTCCTTTCCGATTATATTGAAACGAGATAAATTCATCTCGTTCCCGATCGCGATAGAAGATGAAATCAATTCGGACAACGATTCGTGCATTATCCATAGGACATACTCGACAGCGTCACAACGAATTCGCGGTTGATTTCATCTCCATTCCGATAATATCGCAAAGAGATGATTTCATCTCGTTCCCGATCGCGAATGGAGATGAAATCAATTCTGTCAATGATTCTTCTAGTGTCCGTAGAACATACTCGAAGCCGTCACGACGAGTTCACCATTGATTTCATCTCCTTTCCGATGATATTGAAACGAGATAAATTCATCTCGTTCCCGATCGCGATAGGAGATGAAATCAATTCGGACAACGATTCGTGCACCTCATGAATTGTCCATTTGCTCTGATCACAAGTGAAATGAATAAATAAATAACATTTTATTATAAAGTAGAACAAATGTTGACCCTTTACATAACGCTGGTGTTCTAATATTCTTAACGGGTGTTGTGCCCCGGCTTCTGACGATGCGCGAAGAGCACGGAAATTCGCTCTCGAGTAAGTTGACACCGTGGGTTGTCGGATGCTCGAGGGCGAGGGTATGTGGGGACTTTTCCCGTTCCGAGTAAATCTCCAACTCGGGATATTGCAACTTGAACAACTTATATTTTATTTAAAATTAGGCAACAATATTACTATTCTTTTTTATGCCTTGAGACCGACCTCCTCGGCTTCTGGCCGAAGACTGCCTTTCGATTGAATCTTTCGGCTAATTGTTAACTCGGGTTTTCGCAACCAATCGTTCGAGAACGTTCGATTCGTTCGATTGCGATTCAGCGCTTTTCCGGCTGAGTCGAGCGGAATATCGGGCTTGTGAAATATCGGGCTCGATATTGTCGCATGGGGTCTTTGAACCTCATGCGTTAGGAATATGAAAATTCCTGTCTTTTTAGGGCACAACATTCCTCCACCTTGGGAAGACGAAATTCCCAATTTCGGCGATATAATACATTTTTTTTTTTTTTTTTTTTTTTCATAGCTTTGGCAAGTTTTGTCTCTCGGTCGTCTCTCGGCTTACAATAATACAATATATTACGAAGGTACAAGTGCCTTTCTAATATTATATTATATACCCTTTTTTTTAATATTTCGATTTTTTTTTTGTTTCATACACATTTACGTTGTGCGTGTGCGAGGTGCATTTCGCGTGAATAAGACTCGCGGATTTTGTGAGTCAGCTGTTGCCTTGCGTTTGGCAGCTCGCGGTCTGGCCGGAGCTACGTCAGCAAGGTCGTCGTTCGGCGATGCAGCATTTAAACGTCGCCGTTGCAACGCTTTAATTCCGGAATACGATATAATCATTGCGAAGGGAATAATTCCGCTGAGGGCATAATTCCCTATGATGTGACTCTGTGTTGTCACATGATCGTAATTTTTGTTTAATTTTGTTTTCAATATTTCGATTCGTTCGCCAATTTTGTTAACTTCGTATGGATCATTGATTATCGTATGAGGAATATTTTCCAATATTAAAGGTTGAGGTATTTCGTTTTCTGTAGTCAGAAAAGATAGGTTGAATGGCGGTAAAAATTGTAGGAATTTTTCGTGTACAGTTTCCTTCAAATTTTCAATCTTAAAATCTATGGAGGTGACGGAACATTTCCCATCCAAAGCCAATAATCCTGTTCCAGTAATTGTTGCATGAGTCGTCGCAGAGTTTTTACAGTTTATTGTGAGAGCTATTGTCTCTGGGGCTACATATATCCATTGCCCTTCTTGTTCTAGAGCAATGACCAAAGAATTTTCTAATTTAACTAAACGATGTGTACAATTCGCTTTTTCGGGGTCTTTTCCTAAAAATATCGACAGTTCGCATGACACTCCTGATCGTATTATTTGTCTCGCGTTTTTCGGATGACAGTAATATTCATAATTTTGTCGTTTACATTTGGATAATTCGTTTTCTGAGAATGACAGATATTCTCGACGCTCTCGATCAATTATAACATTTTTTACAGTCGTTTCTATGAACCGAAACGTGTCTTTTTCTACTCTTACGGGTAGAGGATAAACTTTATTCACATTGAACTCGTTGTTGTTGATTAATGGGATTTTTATCACAACGGTGAGGGTATTCTGAATACTATATGCGCCTAATTCAGAAATTTCCAGTAATTCGTTAATTTTTTCTGGACGTATTTTTGTCGGAAAATTCAGTCCATTTGGTAGATTTGGTAATGCTTCTATTAGATACGCGTAGAGTTGTCTAGGCGGCAATATTGTAGGATTAACGATTCCTTTTGGCAAGCCTACTAAAAAGTTAGATAATTGACGTATATCGTTTAGTAAGGATTCGATTATTACCTAATGGTTGTTAATTTCTCGTCCAATTGTTGACGTGTTAAAATATCCATTACGAGATTTTGCACTCCATGGTGTAAATTATTTACTAAACGGCCTAGTATTTCCTCGTTTGCCGCGAGGCGATTCGTTGTGCGATTGAACATTTCCAGTGTAATTTGCTGGATTTGCAAATTTTCTTTTAACGCATCTTCTGTTGTTTCTTGTTTTTTCGTTATCGCTGTAATTTGCCGTTCGATGTTCGCAGCGTCATTCGCATCTAAGTTACCTGTTATCGACTTTATGATGGATCCTAATCCGTCTATTAATCCTCTTTTATTTATTCTACCTTTTGTGCCAGTTATATCATAAATCGACTGCATTTCGGAATTTATTTTTCCTTTCATGGTTTCGAGAGAACTCGTTACTAGAGAACATAGCTTGTCCTCTGGCATCGTTTGACATAATTTTAATAGCTTTTCCAACTTTTCCCTAATACTCTTTTCTCTATTTGCTATTGGTAGAAGATCCATGCGGATTACCAGTTTCCACATTTCCTGAATCGTGATTCTGCATTTTCCTTTCTTTCGTTAGTCCCTTCTGTCATCCTAACTGTTGAGATTAATAACCTGCAAAAAGGGTTTGCCTTTTTATTTTCAATACATTTTTCTTGCTCGTTTCCCTATTTCTAGGTGCAATACTTTTCTTCCTTTTTTTACATTGCGATTTCTTCTCTCTCTATTCTCTTTCTTTCTTTTTTTTTTAACTTGGAATGTAACCATATGCGAAAAATTTAGTTTATATTTGTTTTTCCTTTCATTTTCCTCTCTTTGTTTAATTATTATTATTCTTTTTATTTATTATTTTCTTTTTGTATGCACTCGAAAAATTTATTTGCATAGTATTCAATATATATATATATATATATATTTTTTTTAATTTTTTAAACTCTTGCTCTCATTGGATTTTTCATTTATATATCTATACGCCATTTTTGTATTTTTTTATTTATTATTCGTTTTGTTTCTTTGGAAATCTAGAGCTCTTCCTATTGTTCCTCTTGTAAATTTTATTTAATTTGTTTATTCTCTCTTTTCGACTATTTCATTCGCTTATTTTTGTTATAGATTCTTTCATTCATTTGAACGTTATTTTATTTTGTTTTATTTACTTTATCTTTCCATTTCATTTCATATTAGTTCATTTATTTATTCATTCTTTTATTTTTATTGATCGGCCTCGGCGTACAGTAGTGTCGTGGAGGAGGACTCGGTCGCCGGGGCGGTACTCCACCGTACCAGCGGCGATATCATGCCCTTCTTTTACCCTTTCCTTTCCTTTTTCCAATCGTTCTTTCGCCACGTGCCATGTGGCTCGGAGCCGTTCGCGTAACTCGGAGACATAATCGTCGTATGAGTACGTCTTTCGTGGTGCTTCTTTGAGCGCCGTCGGTAAATCGGCGATGTTCGCAGCGTCATTCGCATCTAAGTTACCTGTTATCGACTTTATGATGGATCCTAATCCGTCTATTAATCCTCTTTTATTTATTCTACCTTTTGTGCCAGTTATATCATAAATCGACTGCATTTCGGAATTTATTTTTCCTTTCATGGTTTCGAGAGAACTCGTTACTAGAGAACATAGCTTGTCCTCTGGCATCGTTTGACATAATTTTAATAGCTTTTCCAACTTTTCCCTAATACTCTTTTCTCTATTTGCTATTGGTAGAAGATCCATGCGGATTACCAGTTTCCACATTTCCTGAATCGTGATTCTGCATTTTCCTTTCTTTCGTTAGTCCCTTCTGTCATCCTAACTGTTGAGATTAATAACCTGCAAAAAGGGTTTGCCTTTTTATTTTCAATACATTTTTCTTGCTCGTTTCCCTATTTCTAGGTGCAATACTTTTCTTCCTTTTTTTACATTGCGATTTCTTCTCTCTCTATTCTCTTTCTTTCTTTTTTTTTTAACTTGGAATGTAACCATATGCGAAAAATTTAGTTTATATTTGTTTTTCCTTTCATTTTCCTCTCTTTGTTTAATTATTATTATTCTTTTTATTTATTATTTTCTTTTTGTATGCACTCGAAAAATTTATTTGCATAGTATTCAATATATATATATATATATATATTTTTTTTAATTTTTTAAACTCTTGCTCTCATTGGATTTTTCATTTATATATCTATACGCCATTTTTGTATTTTTTTATTTATTATTCGTTTTGTTTCTTTGGAAATCTAGAGCTCTTCCTATTGTTCCTCTTGTAAATTTTATTTAATTTGTTTATTCTCTCTTTTCGACTATTTCATTCGCTTATTTTTGTTATAGATTCTTTCATTCATTTGAACGTTATTTTATTTTGTTTTATTTACTTTATCTTTCCATTTCATTTCATATTAGTTCATTTATTTATTCATTCTTTTATTTTTATCACTGTATTTCATTTTCTTCTATTTTATGATTTCGTTTTATTTTTATTTCTATTTTTTTTGTTGAACAGGTGGCAGCTCGCCACCGGTACGCGAATCCGTCGCGTGACGTTGGTTGCTCGGGCGTTGCTTGGCAACGGCGCGAGATGGGGAGACGTCGATCTACGCCTCGTGGGGCCCCTCGCAGGCCTCAGCGGGCCAGGCGAGTAGTCCCTCCTACTCTACCGGTCAGTGGGTAACGTAGGGTTTAATCCGGTCTACATGTACTCGGACTGCCTTGCGCCCACGGCCGATTGTGTAGTTCACGTCGGAATCTTTGTTCCGTACTGTGTAAGGCCCTGTCCACTTGGGGGAAAGCTTTGCTGATCGGCCTCGGCGTACAGTAGTGTCGTGGAGGAGGACTCGGTCGCCGGGGCGGTACTCCACCGTACCAGCGGCGATATCATGCCCTTCTTTTACCCTTTCCTTTCCTTTTTCCAATCGTTCTTTCGCCACGTGCCATGTGGCTCGGAGCCGTTCGCGTAACTCGGAGACATAATCGTCGTATGAGTACGTCTTTCGTGGTGCTTCTTTGAGCGCCGTCGGTAAATCGGCTACCTTACCAAATACCAACTCGTACGGAGTGAACCCTGTCGCTGTGTGCGGGGTGGTATTGTAGGTGAACATCGCGTATGGCAACCACTCATCCCAATCCGTTTGATCCTCTTTTATGAAACATTTCAGGTATTCTGCGAGAGTTCGGTGTGAACGCTCCAATGCTCGCTTTGATTGGGGATGGTATGCTGTCGTTTGAATCTTTTTAATTCGGTATAATTGGCACATCTCCTTGAAAGTTTCGCTCAGAAAATTCGTTCCTTGGTCGGACAATAATTCTTTCGGAGTGCCGTACTTGCAAACAATTTGAGTTGCAAATCCTTTGGCTACTTCCTTAGCTTCTTGCGTTTTTAGCGGTATAGCTGCGCTATACTTGGATAATGCGTCGTGAAAAGTCAGGATGTATTTATTCCCGGCTTCGGTCTCGGGTAAGGGACCTACTATATCGACTGCACATTTGACGAATGGTGTCTTGGGTGTGTCGGTAATAGTCATGGGGGCATGCTTGCGTCGCGAGATTTTATTTTTCTGGCATTTGTCGCATGATTTTACGTAGTTTTTTATTTCGTTATTCATTCCAGGCCAGCTATACTTTATCTTTATTCGTTGTTTCATCCTTTTTTCGTCTGGGTGGCCTCCAAGAGGGGCGTCGTGGTATTCTTGCAGAATCGTACCTCGCTCCTCTTCACTCGGGCACTCTCGATCTCCTATTTCCGTCTCTGTCTCGCTATCGCTTGTTGTCTCGCTTGCGCTTGAGTCTTTTTCTATTTCCTTCTCTTTTTCGCTCGGGCCTGCTGCCTGGTCCGCCTCCACTGGTGGGAGTGGCGGTCCGTTCTCGCTCGCGCGGGCCTCTGTCGCCTTGCGTGGGCGTTCCTCTCTAGCGGGCTGCATTGTTTTTGTCGGCCGGCCACGTGCTCGCGGGACCAGCTGACCACGGCCATGCTGGCTCGGGTCTGTTGATGCGGGCGGCGGTGGCGCGGAGCGGGGGGCCTTCCGCGGCCTTCCTCTACCACGCTTCTCGGCGTCCTTGTGACGTACCACCGTCTCGGGTTCTTGCCGCGTCAGCATCAACACATACATACGGCTTAAAGCATCCGCATTCGTATTCTTCTTGCCAGCCTTATACTCGATGGTATAGTTGAATTCCTCTATTTTTATTCTCCAGCGCATCAGTCGTGATCCTGGATCTTTTACGTTGAAAAGCCATGTGAGGGGCTTATGATCCGTCACGATGGTGAATTTTGTTCCATATATATATGGTCGGAATTGCGCTACTGCCCAGATTATTGCTAGCATTTCCTTCTCCGTTGTTGAATAATTCGTTTCTGCCTTGTTCAGAGTACGACTCGCGTAACAGACGGGTAGATCTTCTCCGATTTTTCCTTGCGATAAAATCGCGCCGATTGCCTTGTCAGAGGCATCAGTTGTCACCACGAAGGGTTTCTCGAAATCCGGATACTGCAGGATCGGTGCAGTGCTGAGAGTTTCCTTCAATTTTTGGAAAGCTTGTTCGCAGTTTTCGTCCCAAATGAATTTGTTTTCTTTCTTAATCAGTTCTGTTAACGGCTTTGAAAGTTTTTAAAAATCCTGTATGAATTTTCGGTAATATCCGGCTAGTCCCAGAAATAATTGAACCTCTTTTACGTTTTTTGGGGCTGGAAATCGTTGTACAGCCTCTATTTTTTCTGGATCCGGTTTTACTCCCACTTCGGTAATAATGTGTCCCAAGTACTGGGTTTCTTTTCGCAGAAATTGACATTTCCTAGGTTGAACCTTTAATTGGGCTACTCTCAGTCGATCGAATACTTCTGTCAGCCTTTTGTTATGTTCTTCGAACGATGATCCGTATACTACTATATCGTCGAGATATACGTAGCATTTTAGTCCTTGTAATCCAGCAAGCACAGCGTCCATCAGCCTTTGAAAGGTTGGTGGGGCGTTTTTTAATCCAAATGGCATTCGGTTGTACTCGTAATGTCCAAGAGGAGTGAAGAAAGCGGTTTTCTCCTTGTCTTTTTCGGCCATTGGGATTTGATGAAATCCCGATGCCAAATCGAGAGTCGTGAAGTATTTTGCTCGTCCCAATTGGTCCAATATTTCGGTAATATTAGGCAATGGATACGAGTCTCCTTCCGTTGCTTCGTTGAGTTTTCGGAAGTCTACTACCACTCTCTTGCGTATTTTTCCGTTGGCGTCAGGTTTTTTTGGAACGACGAGTAGAGGAGCGTTCCATGGGCTCTTGCTCGGTCGAATTATTTCGTTTTTTAGCATCTCTTTTGTCTGCGCCATAACTTCTTGCTTGTGGACTTCTGGTAATCGATATGGACGAATTTTTATTGGCATTGTCCCTGATCGTACGCTTATGCGGTGCTCCACTATAGCGGTGCACCCAAGCGACTCTTCCTCCAAATGGAAGACGTCAGCGTATGCGTCAGCAAATTCGCGTAGGAATTTTTCTTCTTCTGGGTTTAAGTTCGAATCTCTTTTGATTTCTTCCCATATTTTGTTTTTTCTTCTTAATTTTTCTTTGATCGTTACAGCACTTATTTCCTTTTCTTCGGTTGGCTGTTCTTCTTTAATTTCTTCAATTTGCACGGTTGGCCTTTCTATTTCGATTTCTTCATTGTTTGAGTTTCGCACTACTATGAGGCAGGAATGTCCTTCTGGGTGGACGTAACATCCGCCTATCTTTACTCCTGGTCGCAGTTCTTTTGCTGCGACACAGCCTATTTTTGCCGTCAATGTTTTTGCGTATAGCATTTGCTCTGTTCTGGGAGGTAGTTTAATTTTATTCGTTCCGTCCAGCATGGGGATCGGATGTCCGTATATTTTAATATGTCTTCCGCTTAGGATGTCGACATTGTGCTCTCTCATGAGGTCCAAACCCATTATTCCGTCTACTTCCAGTGGTACTGTGTCATCTATTACGTAGAATCCGTGTTCTACGTTTACTGCGGGTGTTTCGAGCACGAGCATAATTTTACACAGTGCGTAGAATTTTTTTCCTCCGATTCCTTTGAGTTCGATCGTTTCTTCTATTATTTCTGTGTCCTTTTTTAATACACTCTTTTTTATGAGACTACATTGTGCTCCGGTGTCTCCTTTCAACGTGAGGATTTTGTCTTTAGCCTGGGGAGACGCGATGTGGATGTCGCTAGCGGCTCCTCCAGAATTGATCGTCGTTATCCAGTACGATTTTATTTTCTTCCTTGTGTTTTTTCTTTTGGACGGACCTGTATTCGATGCTTCGATTATTTTTCTGACGTTTCGTTTTTTGTCTCCGCTCGTTGTCGTTGCCATATCGAGCGAAAATGACCTAATTGTTTTCCTGTTTTCGCTGTCGTTGCGGTTATCTTCTCTTGGCCTGTCTACGTTTGTTGCCGTTACCATATCGAGCGAAAATGATCCAATTGTTTTTTCTTTTCGCTGTCGTTGCGATTTTCTTCCTTCGGTCTGTCTTCTTTTGGCCTATTTTTATTTGCGTTCCAGTGATACTGATTTTGGCGCCCTGGGGGCCCACTCTTGTTGTAGTAGCTGGTTCCATGGCCCTGCTGATAATTCGTTTGATGATTTTGATGATACCCGGTTCCCGGTGCCTGTCGGTATCCGTTTCCTTGTCCTTGTTGCCAATTCCTTTTTCGGCAATCCTTGTACGCGTGTCCCGGTTTCTTGCAGTAATTGCAAGTAATGTTGAATTGATGCACGCTTTTCGATGGTGCTGGTAGACTGTATCGTCCGTAAGACGATGTATTGGATCGGCAATCCTTCGCTAAATGTCCCATTTTGTGACATTTATTGCACGTCATCGGCGGTCGTTTTTCCAGATGAGTCTGTTTATAGATTCGCCTCCTTGTAGCGATTTTTCCTCTTCCATTGCTCCTTTAAGGGCTGATCCGAGATCCTTAAATCCTCGAGCCTTTACGATGACTTGGTATTCCCTTCGAAGTCCTCTTTCGAAGTTGTATAGGGCTAATTGCCTTACATATGTCTCTATTGTTCTTTTTTCCGCAGGCGATCTTGCTTCGGTTGTGCTGGCTTCGATTAATTCCATCATTATGGCCTCGAGTCGTTGACCGTATGCTAACACGCTCTCATTGTATTTTTGCTTGCACGTATTAAAATCGACCTGTAACGCGGCTACTGTACGTCGCGTTCCATATAATGCTGTCATTTCTTCTTTAAATTGTTCGTACGATTCTATTTCTTTATATCGGGTATCTTTTCGCGCTTTTCCTATTACTTTTGTTGCTAACACGGATTGTAAAAGGGAATGTCTATCGGCTGCTGCAACGCACGCGTTTGCATAACCGAATGCTTCAATTATATCGTCAACTTCTTCAGGTTTTTCGCCATCAAATCGGGAAATGAGGCTTCGCGCCTCCTTTAGGGTCATGAAAGCATTTTCTTGTGCCATGTTATCTGAATTAAGTTGGAGTAGGGAAAATTCTTGAATTTCTATTTGGCGACCACGCCTAGTGTCTATATTTTCTGGAGATTGATCAGAGTCTGTTGATTGATCAGAAAAATGGACGGTTCGATCTGCTGTGGATCGAATTTTGGTACGTTTCGCAGCTCTCGGCCTATTTGAGGAATTTTGTGAATTTGGGCTTTCGTCGGAACTTGTTGCGGATCGAAATCGCTTTTTCCTAGGTTCCTGTAGTTCTTGTTCGACTCTTTGTTTCTCGGGACGATCTCTTGCAATGAGTTCGTCGAAAATTGAATTTAATGAACGCGATAATTTGTTGTTACCCGGTAATCGGTATAATTTACGACGCTCGTCTTCGTTTGACATTAATGTTTATTTGTTTGGCTTTGGAGGGTGTTTTTTGATAAATGTTCCGTCACTTACAGTACGATGATGCGCCTCATGTTGATCGATGCTTCGTAGTCGGTTGTTCACAAGATCTTGACCTCGTTCTTGTAGCTGTTTGGCAGGAAATTGCCAGTGTTGTTCCCTGTTGTCGTGTTGCTTTGGTTTGCTGTTCTCGTGCGCTCTGTTGTTCCGTTGTAGAAGGTATTTGGTGAGTCTTCGTCCTGGGGTCGGTCTGGTATCGATGATCCTCGGGATCTGGTTGCTTTTGGACACCTCTGTACGGTTGACTCGGGCGTTTGCTTACGCCGCACGTTTTCTTTTTATTTGTCCGGTTCGACGGTCGTCGATCGGGTTACTCGTTGACCTCCTTTTCAGCACTTGCTGCGTTCAGTTTATTTTGTACGTTGGATAGGATGTTTCCTTCTTCTCTTTTTTTTTTGAAGTTGTGCAATGCAAGGTTGCGGTATCCCCAATTGCGGAAATCCCACCGCTGCCACCAATGTTGTGCCCCGGCTTCTGACGATGCGCGAAGAGCACGGAAATTCGCTCTCGAGTAAGTTGACACCGTGGGTTGTCGGATGCTCGAGGGCGAGGGTATGTGGGGACTTTTCCCGTTCCGAGTAAATCTCCAACTCGGGATATTGCAACTTGAACAACTTATATTTTATTTAAAATTAGGCAACAATATTACTATTCTTTTTTATGCCTTGAGACCGACCTCCTCGGCTTCTGGCCGAAGACTGCCTTTCGATTGAATCTTTCGGCTAATTGTTAACTCGGGTTTTCGCAACCAATCGTTCGAGAACGTTCAATTCGTTCGATTGCGATTCAGCGCTTTTCCGGCTGAGTCGAGCGGAATATCGGGCTTGTGAAATATCGGGCTCGATATCGTCGCATGGGGTCTTTGAACCTCATGCGTTAGTAATATGAAAATTCCTGTCTTTTTAGGGCACAACAGGGGTAACACCACTCTAGCGGCAGAAAATAAGGCCTAACTTTGACAATTTATGTTGGGAATTTGATAAAAGGATAGGATTTCTTTTTAGAGGGTTTATTTAACACATACTAAAGGATAAAAAATGTATTCATTTTAATACTTATAATTTTAAATGTATTTAATTTTAATAATTATAATTTTCATGCAAAATGGCGGCGACAAAGCCCATCCTGAAAAACATGTTTTTTAAAACTGGGAGAACGGAGTACACGAACACCTTTGCAACGGATCGACTTGGAATGTTGATAGTAGCTTCACAATTACATTCTCTATGGGACGACGTAGGGATTTTTCGATCAAATTTTAAAAAAATGGCGGACATTGAAAGAAATAAATCAATTTTTTGCCCAAAAGATAAGCGATAAATTGTTTATAAAAAAAAGTTTACATTTAATTTAAAAAAACGGCTACGTACGCCCATAGAGAATGTAATTATGAAGCTGCGGTCAAAATTCAAATCGATTCATGCAAAGGGTTCGCGTATTCCGGCCTCCCAGTTTGAAAAACAAGTTTTTCAAGATGGGCTCTGTCGTCGCTATTTTGTATGAAAATTACAATAATTTTTACATCCTTTAATATGTCTTACATAAACCCTCTCATAAGAAGTCCTATTCCTTTTTTCATGCTGCGAAAATAAATTGTCAAAGTTAGGCCTAATTTTCTGCCGCTCGAGTGGTGTGACCCCTTAAGAGAAACCGCAAACAGAGTCGCAACGCTTTGGGATTTCCAGAATCAACCCGTATCGGTACGTCAAAAATTGTATCTCAGGCGGTGCAGAAGATCTTTTCATCTATTTTCAATCCCAAAAAAACGTCGTATCGATTTTCGTCTGCCGGAACCGACTGATTTCGTCTCCCCTAATGAGGAAATGGAAAGCTTCTCCTCATGTTTCCTAACCCAGCTCGAACACACTTTGAGATGATATTCGTACAGAAAAATGTATTTTTGGAGATCAATCCGACTATGATACTGAAGTATCATTCCATTTCTCGGGGGGGGATTCCATTGGGGAATCCCCCCGTGGGGGGATGGAGAAATGGAATCCCGAAAACATCCAATTCTCGAAAATGTAGCGTCAAGTTATTGAGAGTTTGTTAATAAAAACTTATGTATTGATTTTTTTTCAATACGCAAAAAAAATCGTTCGGTTTATCGAAATTCGATAATCATTGACATTTCTTTGGTTTTGTTAATTTTTATTTCTTAAGGAAGCAAAAAGAACAGGCGCTCTCGATGGATAATCGCTGCAAAATTCGTAAATGTCATTAATTGCGGCGCGCTTCACGCTTTGGCACGCAATACGCCGAGCGATAGCAGACGATAGGTGAAACGTCAAATCGTGTGTCACGATTCTCGGGCCGAATAGGTTGACAGGCAACGTAGCGAATGTTTCGCTAAACGTCAGATCATGCGCGCTGGCATTTGTCAAACGCTGCTGTTTCGCAGAACCTTATTGACGTCGGCTACGACTTCGTGGCCCTTCGTCTACTCTTCTGCCCTTTTCGATCGTCCAACATGGCGGATTCGTGCGTTAATTTCGAAGATCGACGCCTATTTTCTAATGCTTCCCATTTGATGACGGAGGCGAAAAAAAGAAAACTGTTCGGTAGAAATCTTCGGAGTAACCTGCCGAACCCGGAATTTCCCGCTGATACACCTATTCTGGATCACCCTGTATATATATATATATATATATATATATATATTTATATTGGTTCGCTTGCCCAGGTAAGCATCCGTCATATTTAACACGCAATTATTACACCGATTCCGATATAATTACGTGAGATGGCCAGCGGTCGGACCAACAGGCCATCCCACCGGTAGGGCAGGACGCTCGCACCGAGCATACGGGGCGAGCCCGCGACACCTCGCAAGGAGCTCCGCCCATCGCGAGGACCAGGACAACCGCGGCAGTACCCGCCCCTTGTCTAACATTTCGCGAGTCTCGCTCTACGATCACTCCCATGAGATAAGAGTGCGCCCCAAATTTATCACGACGCCTCTTCATACTTACTGTGCGCCTGATATCGAGGTGAGAAACAATCTTGAAGATCATTCCCCTTATAAACGTCTACAGTGTGCGCATGTCTCCAAAGTCACCAGAACGGTCACCCCACTAACTGAGCGTCTCCCAGCAATGAGATCCCCTACCTAGTTCCCCAGAAACGCTAGAGTAATGGAATTTCTCCTGACGTGCTTGAGGCTATTTAAGGGCGTGCACGACCACGAGAGGCACTCTTCGCAAATTACTCATCATATAACGTGGAGTCAACTCGTCATCCGAAACCTCGGATCACCGGATGGAGGCCTTGCTGCCTGAGCCTTGGTCCCATCCAAGAATAAAACCAGCTTCGTGGTAAGGTGCTCTGTTTCCTTGGGAAGCCCCAGCATTGCGCTGGAAGACCTACCTCGGAAACAGAGACTGCGTGGTGATTGCTAGTTAGGGAATCTTACATAACACCCGATCAATTGTCCTTAGGGCCATTGACCGCTATTCCCGATATGCCACGGCAAATTACTCGACGTGTGCAGTCCGAGAAGTGCCCGTCGCATTTCGCTGCCTACGAGGGAAAATTTTTCACCAGCTTCCCTGGTCTTTCGTTCTCCTTGCCTGGCACCAAGGAGGTCAGCCGTCTCTCTCGGACGGCCCCGCTAACGCACTCGATGGTCGCAGGATAACCCGTCCTCGAGCTCGCGTATTATCGAACGCTAGCGTCTCTAGCGCGTGAGCGACACGGCGTGGCACCCGTGTGCTACGTTGCATTCTGCAACAAGTGCCAACCGGAAGTAACGCCATAAAACCCGATCCACATCACCCAAATATTCAAATCAACGAGAAAACGTATTCTCGTTCCAGAAGCGAGCCCGAAACCTGCGGTACGCGTGTACGACGTCGCTCGTGAGCTGTACGAGCGCGAGCGAGAAGGAGAGTGTGTGTGTGTGTGTGTGTGTGTGAGAGAGAGAGAGAGAGAGAGAGAGAGAGAGAGAGAGAGAGAGAGAGAGAGACATTTATTGCGTGCTCCGGAACAAGTTCCCTAAGAGCACCGTGCTTTCATGTTTGTACATTGCGTTTAGTTGCGAAGTATGTAACATTGGAAATCATAACATATATACATAACATTTAACATTTAAAATAAAATAAAAATAGAGATATGTAAGTGTAAATAAATAAATAAATAAATAAATAAAGGTATGTAATATGGGTATTAATAACGTGAGGGTGAAAGAGGTAGAAAGAGATTTGCAAAAGCAAGAAACCAAGAAAACGGTAACGGCTTTAATTTAGGTTGCTGATAAGAACAGCCCGCAGCCCCGCTTTGAAGGCACCAGGCGCAGTCAGCCGGCGAAGATCAATAGGCAGTGCATTCCAATAAACAGCAGCAGCAACGGTGAAGGATTTTCTGTACGTTTCTGTACGGAAGTGCGGCACGACACAGTCCAACTCGCGTGCCTGTCTCCTGGTGTTATGATGCACAGTTTGCGGCGGAGCTAATATTGTCTCGGCCAAGTATTCGGGTGACCTGCGGAGGCGTATGGTGTGCACAAAGGTCCCAAGAAAGAATAATCGACGCTCAGCCACCTTTAGCCACTTGAGGCGCTGATAAAAAGGCGTGATGTGTTCATCACGACGTACATCGAAAATGAAGCGTACGCCTCGATTCAGGGCTCGTTGTATTTTGAGATCAAGCTCAACAGTGGCATCAGTGAAAAGGAGACAGCAGTAGTCTATATGGGGGAGGACCAATGACCGTACCAGAATTTCTCGAACCTCACAGGGCAGGCGACTTCGTAATGATTTAAGCCTATGGACCGTACTGCATATCCGGCTTGACACAGTTGTTAGATGCTCTCGCCATGATAGCGTGTTGCAAATCTTGACGCCAAGACACTTGAGAGATGTCGACAGGGGGACAGTAGCCAGTCCTACGCGGATCGGAGGGATGTCCATAGAGTTAAGTGACGTAATAAAACGCGCAGAGCCAAGGATAATGGCCTTGGTTTTGGCTGTGTTGAGACGTAGGCCTAAGTGCTCAGCCCAATTGCAGATGGATTGCGCATCACGATTTACCCGGGCGATACCCTCAGCAATTCCGGATGGTGGGCATGTCAGGTAAATTAGCAGATCATCTGCATACATGCTGTGCTTGCAACAAGATAGGGCGGTACCTATATCATTGACTAGGATGGTAAACAGAAGAGGTCCCAGAACTGATCCTTGGGGGACTCCGCAAAGTAGGTGCCCCCAGGCAGACCGTTGTTTTGAGGCGTTATAGACCGCCTGACTTCTCTGGGTGAGATACGACGCAAACCATTGGATCGCAGAATTTGATAGATTGACGCCTTGGAGTTTAAGCAGCAGCTTTTCATGCCTTACACAGTCGAAGGCCTTCGAGAAATCAAAGGCCAGTAGTATGGTAATGGAGCGATTGTCAATGCCCGCACGTGCGTCGTCGACGATGCGCAGTAAGGCTGATTGAGTGCAATGGTGCTTTCTGAAGGCAAATTGGTACGGGTCCCAGAGGTTGTACTTGTCGAGATGTACGGAGAGTTGGACGGCCACAATGCGCTCGAGGACCTTGGACAGGGTACACAACAAAGAGATCGGACGATAATCAGCCGGCGTGGTGGGTGCAGGTACCTTTGGGATTGGACATATGAGAGCACGCTTCCACGTGGACGGAAAAGTGGCATGGGACACCGAGAAATTGAGGATGTGACGGATATGCTCAGAGATGACCGGAAGGGCAATGCGCAGCATCTTGGCAGAGATGCCATCAATTCCCTGTGAATCAGAAGAGATACCTCGCACAGTATCTATGATCTGATCAGAAGATATTTGCCGAAGAGTCAGAGAATTAGGAGCGTCAGTGGTGAATATCAGTGTGCCCGCAGATCGTGGTACTGCCAGTCCAGCGGAGAGAAAGTGCTGATTCAGTAGGTCCAGTGAGATAGAAGGAGTTTTACCAGAGCCCCTTGGAGGTATGAGGCCCAGTTCGCGTAGAGTTGCCCACGTACGAGATGGATTTTTAACTTCCTGGCGAAAGACTCGGATGTAGTGGTTATCACGCGCAGCGCGAATCGTCGCCTTAACCAAATTCCGCACCTCGATTAAGCGGGCGTGTAGATGCTGTGCTTTAATTTTGCGATAGGCACGATAGAGACGGTCCGTACGTCGGATTAATTCCGCAATTTCAGGTGAAAGCCACGGTGCGGGGCGTCGTTTTACCGCAACCCTAGTTAGCGGAGCATATCTGTCGAAGAATCCGACGACTATCGTGTTAAAGTATTCAACCTTAGCATCAATACATGTGGATTCGTACATCGGAGTCCAGTCAGCTGTGGCAAGGTCGCGATGAAACGCGGCGGTATTTATGCGGCCTAGGTTACGACAAGTGAAAGAGGTTGGTTCCCTGGTTGGCGTTTTGATGTTGTAGACGACGTTAATAAGGTCGTGGGAGGAGAGGAACGGCACCGGGTATTGGCCATACGATAGGATCTTCTGTTCTTGGTCGGCGATACATAGATCTAGTCGAGAGCTGGAGGTAGCCGTGTGGTGAGTGCAGTCATATGGGACCACGAAGAGACCGTTTGATTGGACGAAGTTGAGAAGGCGCGCAGAGTCATACGTTTCGTGTAGCAAATTTGCATTAAAGTCACCTAATATTAGTGCATGTCGAAAATCTGGCAAAAGTTCAATAAAGCGCGATTCGAAGCTTTCCATTTGTCCAATTTTGGGTGGGCGGTAGACCACGGCCAGGAGTAGTGGTGAAGCATTATGAATCTTTACCTCCACTATGATAAATTCGGGCAGTCGGCAGTATTGCTCTGGTGCCCTGGATAGAATAATGCCATGGAGGCTATTGTGTATGTACATGCCCACGCCGCCACCCTGTTTTCCTAGTCTGTCCCTACGTAATAGCGTGTATCCCTGGATGGTCACCATATAGTCAGGCATTTCCGGTTTGAGCCAAGTTTCGCTCATACAGATGATATGATAAGGGAAGCTGGCAAGGTGATGACGAAGCTCATCGATGTGCGGCAGGAGGGATTGACAGTTTATATGGCAAATCGATAGGTGAGTCCAGCATTGAGCGTGGGAAGCCTTAGCCATAATTGATCAGTTGGACTTTCGCTGAAATTCTCTTCCTGAGGATGGGACAACGCGTCTCATCCAGCGCTGAGTGCGCTTTATCAGCCAGGTTAGCTGTTGCACAGTTGTGGCACTTCGGAGGGGCCTCTCTGTGGGTGCATGAGTTGCTTTGATGGTCGCCGGCACAGTGTCCACATGAAGGGTCGCGTTTGCAGTCTTTGGCCAGGTGTGCAAAATTCAGGCATTTAAAGCATTGCAAGATTTTGACATGGTCTTCAATGCGGGAGGAGTTCCAGCCGAGAGCGATTTCAGGTAAGGCGAGCAATCTTTTGCGATTTTCCGCAGTGGTCTCGATTACAACCCGAGTATAGCGCCGTCCGCGTGGGGGATAAACGTAGATGATTTTGGTATCCTTAGGGTTGCTACCAGCCAGATTGAGTGAGAGCAAGTTGGCCAGAATGGCGTCGTTACCCATCGCTGTTGGAACGTCATGTAGGATGAGTCTAGGGTTGAGCAATACGTCCTCCCTGACTGTGAGACCAGCTTCACGTAGGCTACCCAGTTCCTTCAGCGAGAGAGAGAGAGAGAGAGAGAGAGAGAGAGAGAGAGAGAGAGAGAGAGAGAGCATCCCGACAACGGCTCAACGTGCGTGCATGCACCTCCTATACACTCTTCCTATCCTTGTCCGTACAACGGAGACGGCGCTTCTCGCCGCCCGTTCCAGGGCTCTGTGAACGTACTAACTAACCAACTAACATACCAATAACCACAAAATCTAACTCAGAATAATTGTTTCATTTTCTGCCCAAACTAACAACCACGACAATCCACAATTTCGAATGCCAATGATGACGGATTGCGATAGGCGTCTTTGAGACCCTCGAATTACTGAGGCATCTTCCAAAAACACCTTAAAAATCCTTCCCATCATTCCCGGCATATCACTGGTACATCGCCCTTCAGGAAGGCTACGGGAACCCCGCATCATCCAACGGCAAATACTTGCCCCTTAAAATTCGTTTCCCGAATGCTCGCGTAAATGCCGGTTCGAGAAACGAAAAGAAAGTTTCGTGGAATCACGAAACGTTTCAATATATATATATATATATATATATATATATATATATATATTGAGACGTACAGGTCCGTCTCATCAACGAATAACCCCACCACAATTTCAAACAGTTTACCGATTTCGGGAGACAGAAGAGAAGAGGAAAGAAAAACCGGTAAAATCAGGATAAGCACACTAATTGAATTAGAAGAATACAGAAGACATGGGGAAAGAAAAACCGGTCAAATCAGGATAAGCTCACTACTTGAATTAAGGGAAAACGGAAGAGAAGGGGAAAGAAGAAGCGTTAAGATCTGGGTATAAAAGAACGGGAATTTTGGAGGAAAGGCACTTCTTGAATCCCTCGTGGATCGACTAGTACTGCTTGGCAAAGTACATCCTTAGTGGATAGGAAACGCTGAGAACACGGAACGTTGAGAAACAAGAGAAACAAGGAGTCGTGCCTAAAAAGCATTAAATCTACCTCTTCGTTTTTGGAAATTAATTAGTACTGCTGGACCGAGTACATCCCTCGTGGATTGGAAACGTCTGGAATACGGAACATTAAGGAACAAAAAAGAAGAATTGAAATGAATTTATTTTAGTAAGAGAATATTGAAAAATCAAAGAAAAACTAAACAGAGCAATAAGGAACGTTAATAAATTAAAGGTAGCAAACAATTACCGCTAAATAGGTAGGAAAAGTATAGTAGGAGAAAATAGAAAGCGAGAAGGTATCATAACGAGCGAGCGTTACGGATAGGTATAACAGAAAAATATTAAATTTGGAAAATACAAGAAACATTATATTAGGAGATAAGAAAGCGCATATTTAAATATTGTACGCAATAGTCAAACGAAACACACACACACAGGAACACACCGTGATTATCGATTAATAGGGATCAGGATCGCAGGAAGGACAAGGAGGTATCCCGAAGAGCACCGAAGAGCACCGAAATCTATGCAAAAAGAGGTAAGTCGAGTGCTCGAGGTAAATCGCCCGAATAGACTATCGTAGACCAGTCGGTGGCGACATCGCACGCCAAGATCGAAGATCGGGCAGATCAATTATCGACGCGCGATAATTGATCGGGAGAGAGCGTCGATCACTCCGACGCGAAGGGCAGGCCTAGGGTAGGGGAATAGATCTCGACGCGTGACGAGAGAGCGCGCGTGCCTACGGCCCGTAGATCGCGAGTCCTAGCGCCACGAGTGGGAGCGCGCCGCGACTCGACGCGCCCTAAGGGAAAGATACAAGGGAAAGTGCCGCGTCGCTCTAGGCCAAGTCTCGCTACCTATCGCGCCGCCAGCGAGAGCGCGTCGCAAATCGGGCCGACTGCAGCCACAGGACTAGGGAAGAGGGGGTAAAAGATATCGATCTATGATAAATGATCCCGCCTGATCTAATTGTACCATGCGAGTAATGAATATTTGACCGACCGAGAAAGATATTGCGAAACGTACAAAAACAACACAAACAACACATTATACTTATACACAGCGTTATTTTAGATTATATCGAGCCATAAAAAACTGAATAAATCATATTTTTTGTTAAAAAATACCTAAAACACCTGAACTTATATTAATTTCTTCCCTGTTCGAGTCCCGAACCTATAAATTTATTTGTAACGAATTAAGACCCGTTACATTTTGGCGCCCAACGTGGGGCTCGAACATAATAAAGAAAAACTCGTAAAAAGGTGTCAAAATAAATCAAATAAAAATAAATGAAATAAAATAAATAAAAAAGTAAGAAAATAATAAATAAAATAAGACAAAATCGAATAGGATAGAGACAAATAAAATAGAATAAAATGGCGCAATAAAACAATGAAAACTCCTTTCATTGGGAATCAACTACAGCGGATGGATTATTAGAGGCGGCCCGTCAAAGGGATCGACGAAATATTGGGCGATTGTCAGCGATCGGGCCTAGGCAGGAAGAGATAACAAATGAAGAAACGTTTAATGTCAGCCATGGCACGGTCGACCTTGATGGGACAGGAACTGAGGACAGCGAACTTACAAAGGCCCTGATAAAAGCTATGAATAACATCCGTAATGAGCAACGGCGCCCGAGCGTATTTCGCCCCGCTAGTCCTCAACGGCTATTTTCGTGCTGAGAGTGAAACATTTTGAAAAATCACCCACTGGGAACGTGTCCGAACAGTCTCAAGGTTATTTCGATAATGAAACACAAAACAGAATTTGAATGGACCGTTTTACATATTGGATTCGTCTTGATTCGATAAAAAACAAACGGTTGAAACAGGCGTATTTATCAACGTCGAATCTCATGCGAATTTTCGTTCGAAACGACGACTTTTAAATCGAGAAACGAATCCGAGTCTGCATGCAAGTGTTTCTGTTGTGGAATAATCCCTACAAACTGAGAACGCCGCGCCGAGCATCGGATTCGTTCACGTTCATAGTCCACAACAGCAGTAGTAGTCCTCAACGGCTATTTTCGTGCCGAGAGTGAAACATTTTAAAAAATCACCCACTGGGAACGAGTCTGAACAGTCTCAAGGTTATTTCGATAATAAAACACAAAACAGAATTTGAATGGACCGTTTTCGATATTGGATTCGTCTCGATTCGATAAAAAAACAAACGGTTGAAACAGGCGTATTTACCAACGTCGAATCTAATGTGAATTTTCGTTCGAATCGACGACTTTTAAATCGGGAAACGAATCCGAGTCTGCATGCAAGTGCTTCTGTTGTGGAATAATCCCTACAAACTGAGAACGCCGCGCCGAGCATCGGATTCGTTCACGTTCATAGTCCACATCAGCAGTAGTAGTCCTCAACGGCTATTTTCATGCCGAGGGTGAAACATTTTTAAAAATCACCTTCTGGGAACGAATCCGAACAGTGTCAAGGTTATTTCGATAATGACACACAAAACAGAATTTGAATGGACCGTTTTTCATATTGGATTCGTCTCGATCCGATGAAAAACATACAGTTGAAACAGGCGTATTTATCAACGTCGAATCTCATGTGAATTTTCGTTCGAATCGACGACTTTAAATCGGGAAACGAATCCGAGTCTGCATGCAAGTGTTTCTGTTGTGGAATAATCCCTACAAACTGAGAACGCCGCGCCGGGCATCGGATTCGTTCACGTTGTTACGTACCGAACGGTACCCCGGGTTTCCCGAGTGAAATATTATTTTGTGGGCTGCTCTGCTCGTCCCATACGGGCCCGAGTTCTCTGGGAGGATAAAGGATGCCAGAATAATTTGGTGCTTCCGATTATAATATGGTTTATTTATTTATTAATAGCCGACTTACAATGTTGTTGACGCCTGAATTAGTAAACACACACACACCACACACTTACACACTCACTAATTTTAACAATATAGAACTGGTCAATTCGATACAAAGTGATTTAACGGCGCGGCTTTTTCTTATTTTATTTCGGTAGAATGGAATTAGATTTAATAGTTAATGCGTCTCTATCGCGTCGGTGTCGACTACGCACAAGTCTCACAATCCTGTGCAACCACCTTTTGCACCGGGTTTACTGGGGGATACTATCCACCTCCCAAATGCAAGGGAATTATGGTTGCCGCGGAACGCTTGGTGCGCGAGTAGGAATCCGTGCCCAGGAAACAAACCAAGGGACGCGGTACTCGCGAGACCGTTTTAACGACCGAAAACTGACGGACGCGAACCCGTGAAGACGCGGGAGTCAGGGATCGCGACTTGTTTTCGGCCGGAGTTATACCCCAACACCAGGTTACTTCCGTGGCTAGATGGGAACTAAAAATCTTCACCGCCACCGGACCGATGTTAGCTCGGTAGTTATCACTTCGGTGGGGGTTTTTGACAACGTCCACGGAAAGTTGCTCGCTCCCGAAGTGGTCGCTCCGGTGGGGGTTTTTGACAACGTCCACGGAAAGTTGCTCGCTCCCGAAGTCCCACGATTGAACTCCTCGGATCAGGCGATGCTTGATCAGCGGAATTCGATCGGGTACATCCGGTCTCACTATCGGCGTTTCCACACCCGACACCGCATAGAGACACGAGGCGACGAAGTCGTCGGAAAATAATGAAAGTTAAATCTGTTAATAAAAACCCAATTATTGATATTATTAAACAAAACATTAAAATTTTACGGAGACGTGACACCCACCCCCCCCCCCCCCCCCTTGAAAATAGTCGACGTCCTCGTCGACGGTTATAATTTTAAACCTGAGTATGTTAGTTTTTTTCCTATATCGAAAGATTACAAATATTGGCGATAGTCCGGTGTTGGCACCTCATGGCACCTGTGGTTCTTGCCGAGGGATGGATCGCGGAGCCAGGGTTGGCGGACTCCGAATGTGCTGACAGGCGATCACGTTACTCGGCCCTGTTGCCGCAACGCTTGATTCCGAGTACGATTGTTCACCTCAGCATAAGTTGGAGACTCCGTTTCGCTCACGTTTCCTCCGATTTCCCGTTGCGGACGGACTCGCAAACATTCGCCCATACGTGTGCATGCGGTCATGAGGCAACCACGGGAAGGATAAAATCCGATTACTAGTGCTAAGCAGGCCTGGGCTGGCGTAGCTTGCGACAGTGTGGTAATATCGGGTGTCGTCCTCTCGCCGGTGTTTTCCGATGTCGTACATCTTTTTCTCGATGGCGCGCAGAGACTCTCCCGCAGGAAGGGCGCTCGGATCCTGTCCCTCCGAGGAACCTCGGTCATCACGTCGGGCCGACGGAGGAGTCAGCAAGTCCTCCGTTCCTTTCGCCTGTAGTATCGGAGTGAAGACCGACACGTTGAGAGCGAGACCAGGCTGATAGTAGTACTGTTCTCGACTCGCATACACCCGTAGGCTGGTGAGGGTAGTCCTCACCAGACCGCGGGGGCCTTTTCGAGCAGGCTATACGGAGGGCTGTCGGGCGGGAGAGAGAAAACAGCCATCCTCCTTGGGTTGGTAGGTACTTCCAGTAGTCTGAGTGATCTGGATGCACCCGTACGTCGCAATGTTGGAACGCCTCAGCAGTGGGTTTCATCAACAATTGCACTTCGCAGACCTTGGATGACAGAGCAATCTTTATCGGCGTCCTGCCGGAACAGATTAGGCGGCCTCCATTCTTCCTACATCCTGAGTGATACTCCTGGTCGGCGAGGAAGTAAGTACGGTGGTCACTGGCGATGGCGATATAGTGAGCCACAGGGAGGACATGGGCAGACCCCGTCCCATTGTTGAACGCCTGTGGCACCGGCCAGGGATGCATCCGGTAGAGCATCCGGTAGAGGTAGGACAGTAGATCCGTTTGGACTAGGGCCACGAAATTTTCCGGGGACAAGTGGTCCAGGGGGAGGGGGAACTGTACCCCTCCGGCGTTGAGTAGCACCTCCTTGGCCACGGCGATTAGCTGGTCCTTCGTCACCGCCTCGGGGTCGAGTCGACCTTCGGCAGCCGCGGCAATGGTCTGAACGTACCGGGAACATGCGTCGATGTACCGTTCCAGTTTTGCTTCCACTCAATTAGCGTAGTTGGTGAGAGTCAGATTGTACTGGCCCAGAGCAGACTGGTTGGTCAAGGCCTGCAATTCCTGATGCACCCGTGCCACGAGTCCATACACGTCGTTGACACGGCGGGTCTCCTCGGCGTGTTCTTGCTGCAGGGTTTGGAGGTGGGTTGATACGATGTGCATTTGATGTCCCACCAACTGCATGACCCGACTCTGATCGTGGAATAGCCTGTCGATCTGCCCCGTGATGTAATGGGCATCGTCCTCGTTGAGGGTCCCGAAAAGCGACTTACTCACACTCCCAACGAATCAGAATGGAGCGGATCGCTTCTTCATCGTGGTGGGGGAAGGGGGAAATCGTACATCCGATCGATCAGTTAGTCCCCATAGCTCACCCACAAGATGCCTCGCGTGAGTGAAGCGAGTGAGGAGGTAGTCCTTCCGCAGCAGATGGTGACAGGCAAGGACAGTGTTGTGTCTACGGCACTCCCTTTCTATCTGGCCGAGCTGTTCCTCATGGTTCGGGAAGGACTCGGGAAATTTGGCAACCTCGACAAAGATGGCCATGCGCCAGTCTGCCTGTTGTAGTTGTACCGGTGCTGCCTTCTCGAAGTACAGGCCCGGGCTGTCGGTGATAGAGGTGACTTGATGAACTTCTTCCATTGTGGACTCGAAGTGGGCGCAACTCAGCAGCAGAAGGGCGGAGTATAGGTTCCGCATCTAGACGTAACAGACGTTCCGTCGGCTTATTCTAACTGAATGTTCCTACGCGTGCGCTAGCTTAACCTTATCGACATGTTTGCGGAATCTCTCCCCACTTTCGGTCTCCAAAATGACATTACTTCCATCCGTGATCGACTGTATAGTATAGGGACCGTGGTATTGGCTGTCGAATTTTCGCTTACGCGGCTCCTTCAGGACGTAAACCTGATCCCCTACCTTGCCCTTGAAAGGACGGCATCCTCTGTCGTTGTAGGCCTTTGACCGTTCCTTCGAGCGGTTCAGGTTGTCCCCGGCGATCTCGCGAATCTCTGATTGGCGCTTAACGAGCTCGGCGACGAAGGAGCTTAAGTTGGGGAGCCTGTCGTCGGTCGGCAATTGGCTCGGCTGACGCGCGGGTTTCCCAAACACGATTTCATGCGGCGTGAAGTTTGTTGCTTCATGCACGCTCGTGTTGTAGGAAAATTGGACAAATGGTAGTAACCGGTCCCAATCATCGTATTTGTCAACGTAGTGCTTGATGTACTCCGCTAGCACGATGTGACTTCGTTCTAACGAGCCGTTCGTCTGAGGACGATACCCCGAAGTTGTCAAATGATTAACCTTATAAATCTTTGAGACTTCGTGAAGCAAGTTGCTCGTGAACGAAGTGCCTCGATCAGTTAAAATAACTCGCGGAGCACCGAATTGGTTATAAAGGCGGCGGACAATCGCCTCCGCGATGGTTGCAGCCTTTAGATCAGGTATTGGCTCCGCGAGGCAGTACTTCGACAGCTGATCTTGCATAGTCAGGATGTGCCCATTCCCATGCGGGGTGATAGGCACTGGCCCGACAGTATCTAAAGATACCTTGTCGAAGGTGTCTACTGGCGTGTCCGTTATGAGCATGGGCTCGCGCGTTTTTACACGAACGAGCTTTTGCTCCTGGCAGCTTTTACAGCGTCGAATAAAGTTTGGCACGTCATTCCGCAGGGTGGGCCAGTAGAATCTCTCTCGAATCCGACGATATGTCTTGGTTACGCCCTTGTGGCCTCCAATGAGACTCGAGTGAGATTCCGTAATGATGCCCTTCCTGTCTTCGGGCGACGGCAGCTTCATTTTTCCGTAGCATATGGCTATGCTCATTCTCATTTCCGAGAACACGGAATGGAGCGCTGGCAAAAATGTGTCTCGCGGCAGATCGTCGGTGAAATCACCATGCCGCGAAATTCGGAACGCGGGAACCGGCGACAGCTGGATCACTCGTCGCAAATTTTCCAGACCCATTTTGATTTTGGACGGATCGGTAGGATCATAGTAACGGAGCTTAACGATTACCGTATACACTTTATATCGGTCGTATTCGGTGACGGCCACCTGTCCTAGTCCCAGATTCTTCGCCCTCAAGGACGACGGTTCCAGGATACCCAGATCGGATAATAATTTTCCAATCGGGGTTACCAGCTCGCCGTCGGCGGAGGCGAAGTGGACGTAGTTATCGCGCCTGCCCGTAAGGCAGTCACGATCACCCACAATCTGGGACGTCGGCCCCTCGATTTTTCTGGATAATCCGTTATATGTTCCTTCGGTTGCGATCTCTCTTTTCGCAGGGTGTGTCGAGGGGTCCAACAGGCTGAAGCACAGCGATGACGTCGGCAATGACGGCCGCTGGGGTTTTGGGGAAACCTCACTCTCTCCCTCTCGCACGGGGGACAGCCTCGTAGCCCCAGCAGGCGATGCAGAGACCATTGGTGTTTGATAAGGAAGGAAGGGCAGCGGGGGCTCGACCGGCTCACCCGTACCGCTCGTACTCTCCACCGCACACGAGATGGGAGCGTGCGTCGGGTTAAGGAATATCTCCGGCGGGGGCATCGCCCTGCCTATCTCGGACAATAGCCGATCGAGCAGTGCCGACGCTGCCTATGGAGAGGAGAGGGGCGGGCCTGCACGGGCTGTGGCTTCGCCTCTAGCAGTCGTGCAAAACTGTAGATGCTGCTAAAGGGAGTTCCATAGCCTCGCTCTCGTCGTCCGCTTCACTGTCCCCCTCGGTCCGCTTCAGCGCATAGGGAGCGAGCTGACTAGTCCTTTTCAGGAGCTCCTCGTCACTGGCCGGCTGAAACCTTTCAGATAGCCGTGATATGCGACGACTGAGCTCCGCATCCATACCGTCCTCGTCAAAGGGGTCCAACTCGTTCAAGACGCCTTGGACCTCCTCGTCTATTTCCTCTCCCTCCGAGATGTGGCCCGGGAGCAATATTTCTTCCTTGCCCGGAGGGAGGTCATCGGTCTTGTGGAATTTATTCTGGAGTTGCTGTAGCGACTCGTCAAATTTCGCAATCGAGTATTGTAGAGGGTCAAGGACGGTGATGTCTTTATCAGAGACCATTTCCTCTACGGGGGTGCTGTCTTTCGTATCGCTAGGAGGAGGACTGACAGCAACCGCGTTCTTGTATGACCGGGAGGGGTCACTCATACTTTGCACTGGCGGATCCTTCATTGGCCGGACGGGTGATGCCGAAGGTCGTTTTAGAGGTCGTTTGGGAGGGAGGAGCGGCGCGGGTAACATACTCCGGTGCAGTCGTTGTATCGGCCGCCCCTCTTCCGCCGAGCTCGCGGGGGCGATTCGAAGCCGCGTACGGGTCGCAACGGCACTTACATCCAGAGGAGGAGGCATCCTTCGGTTGCACTGCGTCGAGGCTGACGTCGTGTTCTTCGACGGCGGCGTCGGGTTCTGGGAATCGGAGCGTGCCCTGGGTCTCCCCTTTTGGATAGGAAGCACCACAGCCGTATCTTCCGTCCACTCGGAGTCGCTTGACTCTGAGGACAGCGGATTTATCGGATTCCGGGAGAGTGCGTCGGGGGTTAAATTTAATCGACCCGGTTTATAAACAAACTCGTAGTCGTAATTTTGAAGGCTCAGTCTCCATCGGACTAACCTCTTACCAGGATCGTTCATTGTGCCGATCCATTTAAGGGGCTCATGATCCGAGATAAGTTTGAACTTCCGGCCGTAGAGATATGGCTAGAAGTGCTCTAAAGCCTTAATCACCACCAAGCACTCCTTCTCGATCGTCCCATAGTTCACCTCGGCGGGCGAGAGGATGCGAAAAAAATAGGCGATCGGTAGATCAAGCCCATCTCGCTCCTGGCCCAGGACGGCTCCGATTGCATACTCGGACGCATCCGTGGTGAGGGTGAACGGACGATTAAAATCCGGGTATTGCAGGACAGGTTCCGTACACAGAGCCTTTCGTAAGTCGCGGAAACTGCAGCGCTGTTCCTTTCCCCAGACGAAGGCCTTCCCCTTCTTGAGCAAGTCAGAAAGAGGCTTCGCCCGGCCCGAGAAATTTGCAATGAATCTTCGATAATATCCGGCGAGTCCAAGGAATTGTCGAACATTTTTGGCCGGTCTCGGACTCGGGAAACGTTTTACAGCCTCAAGTTTCCGCGGGTCAGGTCTTAGCCCATCTCGCCCAATTATGTGGCCGAGATAGCATACCTCCCGTTAGAGGAACTCACACTTATCCGGCTCGAGTACCGGATTTGCTTCCCGCAGACGATTCATGAGGCGACGGCCCTTCTTCCCGTGTTCTTTCAGCGATCGGGCGAATACTACGATGTCATCAAAGTACACGAATAATTCGGCACCTTGCAGGCCTCGGAGTACACTATCCATTAATCGCTGGAACGTGGCGGAGGCGTTCTTTAATCCTTCAGACATTCGAATGTATTCATAGTGCCCGTTAAGCGTAGAGAACGCAGTCTTTGCGCTATCCCGAGTGTCCATGGGAACCTGTTGAAAGCCGCTCGCCAGATCGAATGTCGAGAAATATCTTGCTTCGCCCAGCTGACCCAATATATCCAGTATATTTGGCAGTAGGTAGGCGTCAGAAATTGTTTTCTCGTTAAGCTTCCTGAAATCTATCACCATTCGCATCCGCGGCCGACCTTGTGAATCGGGTTTCTTCGGTACGATCTATACCGAAGTTGTACGGGGACTGCGAAGGGGTGATGATCCCATTATCGAGCTTTTTATGGATCTGTGTATCGATTTCTTCACGGTGTGTAGGGGGAAATCGATACTGCCGAGTGTTGATGGGTCGGTCGTCCACAGTTGGGATACGATGGGCGACCAGGCTTGTACACCCAAGGCTATCTCCGGTAAGTTTAAATTGAGTAGGGTTTTCTTCAACGATACTCAGAACGTGTTGACGCTCGAGTTCGTTCAACCCGTCCAATCGCAGTGCCGTCATCACTGCTGCAACGCGATCGTGCGGTAGATCGGCGGTGTCATCCGTTGAGTCGTTATCACTGCAGCCTACGTCGCAGAATTCGAACGGGAGTATCTCTTGGGGAGATACCTCAATGTCTATGTCGTGATTTAAGGTGTTTATCGCGAGCACGTGACATACGCCATTCTTTTGACGGACCAACGCATCCCCGATCCAAAGACCGTCCTCTGTCACAATCCGTGGCAGGTATCCTTCGTTTGCCCCGGGGTTGGTAACAGGGGTAGCCAGTGGTCTACGCGTTCGTGCCCGAATGGTTAGTATTTTCCTCGCGGGAGAGTTATTATTTGACCGGGGGTGTTCAGTGTCGGAAGTTACGAAGTGACACGGTCGTATAGGATCACTTTCCAATACGAGTGCGTTGTAGTGAAAGGATAGTTCTGCTTTTTCGCGACGGAAAAAGGGCTTACCGAGTAGGCCATTGCTTTCCGTCGCGAACTCCGGAACCACGTGGAAAGTGTGGCTTACACCGTTAATTTTTAGTTTAACGGTGCCCAAGGAGCACGACTTCTCATTCGAAGGGCCCGTAAATTCACGCAACTTCATGGGGTCATAACTTATGTCCCCTCGAAGGGCCCCAATTTTAATAAAATTAAGGGCGAAACCCGTATCACAGTAAACATTTTCAACTTTATTCCTGAGTTCGGGCGCTGACAATTTTATTACGGGGGACTCTACATCGTCCTCCGTTTCCGACGGTGAGTTCGGTCGCTCATCGCCCGATCCGAGTCCTTCTTGAGTCTCTACTTCCGCTGGTCTCTGAACCTCACAAGGGAATTTCCGGCTTGGGTGCTCGTCGCGCGCGGGCAGGTTTGGCTCGCCGCATCCCCGCGACGAGCCCCCTTGGAGTTTAAAGGCTCCGGGCTTGTCGCGCGCGGTGACTCGTCCCGACGCACGGGTGGTATGTCGCGTCCTGCGTCGGAGAGTCGGCGCTTCATCCTGACCCACGGGCAACAGTCGCAGCCACTTATTCGAGCACAACAATAGCGTTGATTGCAGCCGTCGCTCGTTCCCGAGCTAGGCGTGGCCCACTTATTCCAGGGGCAGAAAGCGGAGCCAGAACCGCGACGACAGCACCACCGCTTTTCGCAGGCCCTCCTCCCTTCCCGAGGGTTGGGACTAGGGGACCTCGCGGGTGGTGACTCCCACCTCCTAAGAATCCCGGCCGGCTTAGGACGTTCCGGGTTCCATTGCTTAGGACGCGGAGGTGTCGATTCCCGACGGCTGCGGGGTGAGGGGGAGCGCGATTGCGATTTTTTTGGCTCGCCTTGTGCAATTAACGCGAGGGTATCGCGATTCAATGACCGGGACGCCTCGATGTTTTTTTTGTTCGTGGGCATCGTATGATGACCCACAGTCCGAGATTCGCTCCGCGAGTTCAACCGCGTCTTTTAGAGTTTTAGGTGCCGCCACTACTAGCAACTCCGCTAGGCATGTTGGCAGGGCTCGCTGAAAGGACCTGACTGCGGTCTTCGCGATGGGGTCAACCGGATCCGTCGGAATATCGTAACCATAGTCCGACTTCCATGCGTTGCGTGCCAAACCTGCGAGCGCTTTGGTACGGTTATACAATTCCCGTACCGTTTCACCCTGGTTTAAGCGCAGTCGCATGAAATCGGACATACAGTCATCATAATTCCGCGAACGCGAAAGCCCTTCTTTTAGGACGGATGTTAGCTGCGGGATCGACGCGATAGTTTCCCCCTGGACACAGAAACGTGCCTCCCCTCGCAATTTGCTTAATACTCCGGCGATAAATTCTGGTTCCCTCGCCGGCTCGATAAACGCCGCTGCGTTCGCGATATTTTGGAGGAAGTCCCGCAACGATGCGGAATTTCCGTCAAAATCGGGAATACCCGCCAACCGAGTCGAGAGATTCATGCTGCTGATGACGGCAGACATATGTTCGATTGAGGTGGACATTATTTGGGACATGTCCCCTGGCAAGATTGGGTTTGCCATGACCGGTCGTGAAGGGATTTCGACAGCTAATGGGGCGGTAATTTAAATTCAATAGAAATGAAGGAATATAAATTTAGTTACGGATATTTTTTTTTTGGAAAATCCAAAATAAATTTGGAAATTTAGAAATATATAATATTGAACGAAATTCAAGAATTAATCCGAACACGGAGGGAACACTATAATTCGAAAACGTTACAATTGAACGAACAAGCAGGGATTCTGGCACCAATCCTATCAGAGAACAATCAGTAGCAGTATCCCACCGCTGCCACCATTTTGTTACGTACCGAACGGTACCCCGGGTTTCCCGAGTGAAATATTATTTTGTGGGCTGCTCTGCTCGTCCCATACGGGCGCGAGTTCTCTGGGAGGATAAAGGATGCCAGAATAGTTTGGTGCTTCCGATTATAATATGGTTTATTTATTTATTAATAGCCGACTTACAATGTTGTTGACGCCTGAATGAGTAAACACACACTTACACACTCACTAATTTTAACAATATAGAACTGGTCAATTCGATACAAAGTGATTTAACGGCGCGGCTTTTTCTTATATTATTTCGGTAGAATGGAATTAGATTTAATAATTAATGCGTCTCTATCGCGTCGGTGTCGACTACGCACAAGTCTCACAATCCTGTGCAACCACCTTTTGCACCGGGTTCACTGGGGGATACTATCCACCTCCCAAATGCAAGGGAATTATGGTTGCCGCGGAACGCTTTGTGCGCGAGTAGGAATCCGTGCCCAGGAAACAAACCAAGGGACGCGGTACTCGCGAGACCGTTTTAACGACCGAAGACTGACGGACGCGAACCCATGAAGACGCGGGAGTCGGGGATCGCGACTTGCTTTCGGCCGGAGTTATACCCCAACACCAGGTTACTTCCGTGGCTAGATGGGAACTAAAAATCTTCACCGCCACCGGACCGATGTTAGCTCGGTAGCTATCACTTCGGTGGGGGTTTTTGACAACGTCCACGGAAAGTTGCTCACTCCCGAAGTCCCACGGTCGAACTCCGCGGATCAGGCGATGCTTGATCAGCGGAATTCGATCGGGTACATCCGGTCTCACTATCGGCGTTTCCACACCCGACACCGCATAGAGACACGAGGCGACGAAGTCGTCGGAAAATAATGAAAGTTAAATCTGTTAATAAAAACCCAATTATTGATATTATTAAACAAAACATTAAAAGTTTATTATTAAGTTTATTATTAAACAAAACATAAAAAGACGTGACAACGTTCATAGTCCACAGCAGCAGTAGTAGTCCTCAGAGGCTATTTTCGTGCCGAGAGTGAAACATTTTGAAAAATCACCCACTGGGAACGAGTCCGAACAGTCTCAAGGTTATTTCGATAATGAAACACAAAACAGAATTTGAATGGATCGTTTTACATATTGGATTCGTCTTGATTCGATAAAAAACAAACGGTTGAAACAGGCGTATTTATCAACGTTGAATCTCATGTGAATTTTCGTTCGAATCGTCGACTTTTAATTCGGGAAACGAATCCGAGTCTGCATGCAAGTGTTTCTGTTGTGGAATAATCCCTACAAACTGCGATCGCCGCGCCGAGCATCGGATTCGTTCACGTTCATAGTCCACAGCAGCAGTAGTAGTCCTCAACGGCTATTTTCGTGCCGAGGGTGACATTTTAAAAAATCACCCACTGGGAACGATTCCGAACAGTCTCAAGATTATTTCGATAATGAAACACAAAACAGTATTTGAATGGACCGTTTTCATATTGGATTCATCTCGATCCGATAAAAAACATACAGTTGATACAGGCGTATTTATCAACGTCGAATCTCATGCGAATTTTCGTTCGAAACGACGACTTTTAAATCGGGAAACAATTCCGAGTCTGCATGCAAGTGTTTCTGTTGTGGAATAATCCCTACAAAATGAGAACGCCGCGCAGAGCATCGGATTCGTTCACGTTCATAGTCCTCAGCAGCAGTAGTAGTCCTCAACGGCTATTTTCGTGCCGAGAGTGAAACATTTTAAAAAATCACCCACTGGGAAGGAGTCCGAACAGTCTCAAGGTTATTTCGATAATGAAACACAAAACAGAATTTGAATGGACCGTTTTACATATTGGATTCGTCTTCATTCGATAAAAAACAAACGGCTGAAACAGGCGATTTGTCAAGGTCGAATCTCATGTGAATTTTCATTCGAATCGATGACTTTTAAATCGGGAAACGAATCCGAGTCTGCATGCAAGTGTTTCTGTTGTGGAATAATCCCTACAAACTGAGAACGCCGCGCCGAACATCGGATTCGCTCACCTTCATAGTCCACAGCAGCAGTAGTAGTCCTCAACGGCTATTTTCGTGCCGAAGGTGAAACATTTTTAAAAATCACGTTCTGGGAACGAATCCGAGCAGTGTCAAGATTATTTCGATAATGACACACAAAACCAAATTTGAATGGACCGTTTTTCATATTGGATTCGTCTCGATTCGATAAAAAACATACAGGTGAAACAGGCGTATTTATCAACGTCGAATCTCATGTGAATTTTCGTTCGAATCGACGACTTTTAAACCGGGAAACGAATCCGAGTCTGCATGCAAGTGTTTCTGATGTGGAATAATCCCTACAAACCGATAACGCCGCGCCGATCATCGGATTCGTTCACATTCATAGTCCACAGCAGCAGTAGTAGTCCTCAACGGCTATTTTCGTGCCGAGGGTGATCCTTTTAAAAAATCACCCACTGGGAACGATTCCGAACAGTCTCAAGGTTATTTCGATAATGAAACACAAAACAGAATTTGAATGGACCGTTTTCATATTGGATTCATCTCGATCCGATAAAAAACATACAGTTGATACAGGCGTATTTATCAACGTCGAATCTCATGTGAATTTTCGTTCGAATCGACGAATTGGGAAACGATTCCGAGTCTGAATCGGACGCCGAGCGGGGCGAAATACGCTCCGGTAACTTACACGCAAATTGGCAACGTATGAGACAGATTAACGGTTCACTGCAGAGAAACGCAGCTCTTGAATTAACGAACGCCGCCCAAGTTACAGTGCCGGCGAGTGGCTGCGGCATCCGCGAGGTTGCGCTCTTTCAAAATTATTCAGCGCAAGACGGTATTGCGATAGTGGTTTATGAGTTTTTAACTTTGGGGTGCGGGGTCCAGCCTTTCTTCGATGGTACACAAAAAGCCTTGAACACTTTTGGTAACATCCAGCACACTCTGTATATATTGTATTACGAGCGCTCGCATCACTTTCAGCCAATATTAAATTTACGAGGTGCTGTCGGAAGTCGCGATTTTTGCTCCTCGTGTAATTCGCAATATCGTAGGCAAAATCATAGATGTTAAAAAAGAGGTGCCCTTGCTGCATGCCCCGCCTTGCAATCCCAACGTAAATGCTACGCTCGAGTGTGATATGTGCGCCCGCACGTTTTACGGCCGGCAACGCTTTGAAAACCATTTGGCTGTTAAGGCCATGTGCCACATGCCTCCGACCGCATCGAAATTTTGAAATGGGAATTCTCCGAAACGGATCAACCAATTGGAATGAAATTTGTTGTGTGCATGCAGGATGCTTGCTCCGAGAGCACGATTCGCAAAATTTTCCAAAATTTCGAAAAAAAATTTGCAGTTTGTGGTTACCATGCGAAAAACTGTGAATTATTAACCATTGCATCGCAATTTCGTTAATTTGGCGCGAATCATGCTCTCGACAGTGAAAGAGCACACATTTTGAGCTTTGTTTCACCTGTTTTCATCAACAAATGGCAGAGAAAAGGCATTTTGAAATTTTTACATAAATTTAGCAAAAATTTACCAACAAAGCTCAAAATATCAGGTACCGGAGCGAGCGTTCAGTTCATCCGTTTTCTCACTGGCGGCGCGCAGCTCGCTTCGTCCTGTGTTTACCGACCGCGGTCGCCTCCTCCCGGAACAATTTATTTTTTGACAGGTCGAAAGCCGGATCCATAACCTCCGGCCATAACCTCGAACATTCGTTCGAAATATATTTCATACGATGTGTGTGATAGAATGTAAATAGTGTGTGTGATCGAGTGAAGTTTGTTTTCGTCGCGTTTTGGTGAGTTTTTTTACTGTAAAGAACGCATCAGGACGCTGGCACACCGCCGACGACAAAAACTGACAAAGACATAATCGACGAGATAACCCCCGCGGCCGATTACATGAAGAAGATCGAGGAGCACAGTGACAGCGAGAAGTCGAAGGAGAAAACACCGGAAGTCAAGGTACGTACGTACTATAACCTCAATTTACGTACTTTGTAATTTGCCACGATCTTCCCTCGCATTGCTTTCTCGCTCGCCGATGTGTCAAACAGCCAACGGCTCCGGTGCAAAAAACTCAAGCTTATTTGCTCTTCGCAGAAATACCTCGGTATTTATTCGTGAAAAAATCGCAGATAGCATATTTTCTGATAATCCGTAGCCATTTCCATTACCCCTCGAAATCCTCGATTTCCTGATCAGTGTGCGCCCAAAATGATGCACGAAAGTTCAACACCCTTTGATAACGTACGCATACACATGGTAGGTACGGTACCTGGGCTATCATACAGAAAACAGAACTAATGTAGCGTCGATTTCCCATCTAGATGGACCATCGGATTTATTCAGGGCAGCAAGTACGTACTGCCGAGGATGAGAAACCGCATCAAGCATTGCGGTCACAGTATACAGTCCCAGTGTCCGCCAGGATATCACCGCTGTCTCCAATCTCTCAGAGAGCACCAGCGAGGCTGACCTCAAGGAACTCGTTGAACCCTTCGGCTTCGCTCAGAAACAATATCTCACCATGGATCGCACCACCAAACTATGCAAGGCCGTTCGCTTACGTATGTACTTTTCAAAACAAAGGGCGAGGACGCTAGTGCCTTCTTGCATCTCAATGTTTATGGCTACCATCATCTCATACTCAGAGTCGACGGGTCCAAACCTTTAGCGCAACAGAATTGAATGGTCAACGGTTGAACGCGTTAAGGTAGAACAAGCGTGCACTCTCGATTTTTATAGATTTTGGTCAAATTTTAGCCAGACATTATTCGTATCATTATGCATGTTTCAGTGGAATGCCAGGTCAGTCGACTATTTAGATTCGAAGATAATGGATTTTAAAATTGCAACTTCTAACACTGTAGGGTCTGTACTGAAATTTAGACAGAGTAATTTTCCGTGAAAAATATTTGTCCTCTATGAAAAGGCACAAGGCAATAACATAAACAATATAAAATATTAATGTTTAGAACGCAAATCTTTTTCTTCACGTTAAAAGTGTTTAACTTTAGGAACACAATAATTATCTTTTTTATCGAAATATTGAACAATGCTGTTCTGCAGTGTTGTATAATGTCTTCCTATTATAGGGGATAAATATTTTTTACCGAGAGTTATTCTGTCGTTACTGAACGTCTTTAGCAAAACTGAATAGTAAAGACAATTCAAACTTTTCCACTCATTCCCTAACTAGTTTCCTATTTAAACATTTTTTTCAAGATTCGTAAACACAATAGAATGGTACGCCGAATTATGTGACCTGACTTTCGGCCAATGCAGACCCTGCAGTGTTGAAAGTTGCTATTCAAAAATCCATTATCTCCCAATCTAAATAGTCAACTGTTCTGAAATTTCACTCGCACTTGCATAATAATATGAACAATGTCTGGTTTAAATTTGAACAAAATCGATAGAAACCAAGAGTGCACGCTCGTTTTACCATAAGAGCTTGCACCACTGTAAACATCCAAAATTGAGTGATATTTCGCGATTTTTTTTTGTAGAAGGAGGAATAAGAGAATATTAATATTCAAGGATGTTATTAGCCATATCTTGCAAGTGACCAAACTGGAATTTATATTAAAAAATTATGCCAAAACGTGACGCTGGCCATTCTGGCGAGGCATGTTGAATTTGAGACGCTCTGCGGCACGCAGTATAGCTGACGCAAATTTGATTTTAGAATAAAATTAAAAAATTCTATTAATTTACACGAGTATAGCTAGAGAAACACGTAGAGAATTGTGAAAATATTAATTTTTGTGTAATTGGCAAGCATTAAACTAAAAACTTAATTTACAATAACAATCATTCGGTAATAACTAATGTTATAACTAACTCATACAAAATCCCGTACTTATTTCTCTTTGTAATGTTATTTTAAACATGTACCCAAAATTGGGAGTGAAAATGATGAAAATTGTTGGAGTTATGCTGCGTGCCGTTTTGAAAAATTGTGTTTCGAGAAAAACGGTCGATGTCTCGCACACGGGCCAGCCACTGCCACCGCAGACCCATACGGGCCTGTGGACCTTGTTTTACAGGTACCAAACTTTTTCCCCTTATTATAGTTGGTTAAAAGCATCGTTTAAGTCAAGAAAAAAAAACAATTTTTTTTAAATTCTACAGTGGCGTGACCCCTTAGATGGGAGTACACGGTGACGATTTTTTTCAACAATCTTGAAAAATGGTTGGAGGATTATTGTAAGCAAAGGTTGCCGAAATATAAAAAAGGACTTAACAAATTTTAATTTTTATTGCGTTCCAACGTTGCAAACTTCAACCTCATACCCTCTCCGTGGAACGCAGTAGAACTATCGTCAATTTAATCGTGGAACTGAGAGTAAAATATTTTCGTTTATTACGTTAGTTTTAGCAGTCAAATGAGGGGAAACTTCAAAATAATTAAAGAAAAGAGACGAGTTAAAAAAAAGTTCGTCTTTTGAACCATATTTTTTATATACGACTCCAAACAAACTCAAACAAAATTTCTTCATTTTTTAGGGTTTGTTTAGGTCTGTTTGTTTGGTTTGTTTTAAGCGCTGTGTCTATGTGAAAAATTGTCGCATCGAGATGAAAAAAAGCCTTTTGAAGCTTCAAGAAAAAATTGTAATCTACGGCTATCGCGCAATCATAAGAAATACCGGGAGAAAAAATTCTACATTTTTTTTTCAGGGGTCATCGGACTAAGGAATTTTGTTTCAGTTAACTCAATGTATAGGGCAGTTAGCTTGTTTATACAGCTTTAATTTGGTTTTTATCTCTCTACGTCAATTTTTTTGCTGAGATATCCGACTTCGAATGAAAAAAGATCCTTTTGTCTTTGATTATCGATATCTCAGTAACCAATTATCGCAACGACAATTGGACGGCAGCTTTGAAAAGTCGAATAAATTTCCTGCCAGCCCCTCCCGTTGGTTTTTGTGATTTTTTTTCACCCTTAACCGGTATTTGGTAAAGGACAAAAATGACTTTTTCTGGATTTTCAGTAAATCTACCACTACGTTACAAATATTGATGGAAAGACTAATGTGGCCGCGTTTTTTTTTCAGCTCGATTTACCCCCAATACCCCTGTTAGTCTGAAAATTGATTCATCGAACCGTTTTCCATCAAAAGTTAATCGAACTTTTACAAAACAATTAAAGGAACAAGTGTATTATTCCTAAACATCTTGTAATCATTATCAAAATAAAAATACTAATTTTCTTCGACTTTTTTCGCAACTTGGCACTAGTTGCTTGTAAAATATAAGAAGAAAATTCGAGAGATGGACATTTTTTTTAATTTGTAAAATATTTCACGAAACAATACTGACTCATTTTTTGCACGATTCGGCCTTTGCGCTCTTTAATTTCACTCGTCTTTAATTGCATCAATTAAAGTTGATACTCCCAAGCTGTATAATAGTCGATCTGAGAACATTTATGCAATTCATTCTCAATATTTTCTACGAAGGTTATTAGGGTTCTGGAAAAAAATCATTTTTTTTTCAAAACTAGGCATGATCAAAAATTGAAAAAAATGAGAGTTTACAAAAACATTAGATTAATTTTTTTACCAAAACGTAGAAAAAATTGACCAAAAAAAGATTAGTTTTTGAAAAAAATTGTTCATTGGTTTTTCCTTCCAAACGAGAGATCATTTTTTAAAAAAAGTGTTTTTTGTACCCCTAATAACCTTCGCAGAAAATATCGACAGTTAATGGCATACAAGTTCTCAGATCGACTAGTGAATACCGCTTAGGGGTATCAACTTTTAATCAATGCGATTAAAGATGAGTGAAATTATGGTGCGGGAAAGCCGAAGCGTGGCAACAACCAGTCACCATTGTTTCCTGAAAAATGTTACAAATTTAAACAGATTAGAATTTTTTTCAATTTCTCAATTTTTTTTCTTAAATTTAACAAGCAACTACTGCAAAGTTCTAAAAAGAGTCGAAGAAAATGGGTGTTTTCATTTTTATCATGATTACGCGATGTTTAGGAACACTTGATCCTTTAATTATTTTGTAAAACTTTGATCGATCGGTCCGGAAAAACGGGTCGGTGGATCATTTTCAAATTTAAACGGCTATTGGGGGTACCTTAAGCTGAAAAATAAACGTGGCGACATTAGTCTTTCTACCAATATTTGTACTGGAGTAGTAGTTTTACTGAAAAACCATAAAATGTCATTTTTTGTCCTATTTTTCAAACTACTGTTAATGGTGAAAAAATGATTTTTTTTCTCAAAAATCAACGAAAGGGTCTTGTACGAAATTGATTCAAGTTTTTAAAGCTGCCCCATAATTTCCTGTGCGATAATTGGTTGCTGTGATATCATTGATCAAACACAAGAGCAACATTTTTTATTATAAGTCGGATATCTCAGCAAAAAGTTGACGTAGAGACCACAAAAAAACCAAATTGGAACTGAATAAACAAGCTAACGGACCTACGCATTGATTTAACTGTAAAAAATCCCTTGAAAAATAAAATTGGAAAAATAATTTTCTCGCTATCTCTTATGATTGCGCGATAACCGTAGCTCACAAAATTATTTTGCCAAAAGATCTCAAACTTGAAACTTGAAGCTTAATAATGTTTTTCTTTCTCATCTTGATACGACTATTTTTAACATTGGTACAGCCTTCCAAAAAACACTTTAAAAAGTGAAGAAATTTTTTGTTTCTTTAATTTTTTGGGGTTGGGTATAAAAAGTGATATATTTTTGACAATTTTCAGTCAATCGAAAAAAAGCGCTCGTCCTTGACGGTTAAAGCAATCTATGAAACTATAGTTAAAATTTCAAGTCGATTGGTCGAACATTGTTTGAGTTTTGCTCCGTCCCGATATAAAAAACATGGTTTTGAAAAAAAACGTGTTTGAAGCCAACGGTTTCAAAGACGCTACAGCTGAACAATTTTTTTCCCCGTAATCTAATGCCACCTATTGGTCGAAAATAAAACTATTTTTAGTCGGTGATTTCGTCCCCACAATAGGCTTACAAGAGTTGAGAACTGCGCCTACCGGCATGAGACATCGCCAAAGACGGTTTTCAGCGGCGGAGATTTAAAAAAAAAATAGCTCCAAAACCACTTTATAATGGTTTTTTCAGCTACAAAGGAATATGTATCATATTTTTTAAGGTTCCAAGGATGTCTTAAAAGTGCTTCAAACAAAACGATTTTTTGAAATTTTTACACCGATGACCTCTAAACAATTCGCGATAGTAAAATTTTACGGCTCTTCTGTAGAGGAAGACTTCTCCGATCGTCATTACTAGAAAATTCGATCCTTGGAGAAACCTGCCGAAGATGAATTCCGGCAGAGAGAAAAAATGCTAAACTATTTTTTTTAGCGTAATTAGTAATAATTTAGTAATAATACAATTTTACCACTCTTTCGCAGAGTGAGACCCGATCGATCTCGTTCGTTCGCGAATTTGGTCGGCCGCAGACAGCCTGCCGAAAAAAGCCATGGCAGAGAAAAAAATGCCGATCGCAATTGTTTAAACAAAGAGGATTGTAAAATTTTTTAAGTTTCCAAGGATTTTTTTAAAGTGCTTCCAACAGAACAATTTTTCGAAAATTTAACACCGATGACCTCTAAACAATTCGCGATACTAAAATTTTACCGCTCTTCTGTAGAGCGAGACTTCTCCGATCGTCATTGCTAGAAAATTCGATCTTTGGAGAAACCTGCCGAAGATGAATTCCGGCAGAGAGAAAAAATGCTAAACGATTTTTTTAGCGTAATTAGTAATAATTTAGTAATAATAAAATTTTACCACTCTTTCGCAGAGTGAGACCCGGTCGATCTCGTTCGCTCGCGAATTTGATCGGTCGCAGACAACCTGCCGAAGATAAGCCATGGCAGAGAAAAAATGCCGATCGCAATTGTTTAAACAAAGAGCATTGTAAAATTTTACAACTCTTTTGTAGAGTGAGTCTAGAGCGATCTCGGTCGTGACTCGAGATTTTAGCAGAGATCGAATTCGTCGATGATGAGCGACATCGAGATGCCAAATAGTCTTCGAGCTTATTTGTTTCAATTAATTGAAAAAGAGTGGGGAAATGCTAGCACCTTTCCACCATACGAGTCTCTAGCAAACCCAGTTTGCTAGAAAGTTCAACCATAAAGAAATTTCCACCGATGACCGCCGTCGACAAAAAAATCGACTCGAGGGCATTTGTTTAAACAATGCGCGGTCGCAAAATTTCACCGCTCTTCCGTAGAGCGAGGCTAGCGATCTTGATTGTTCGAGAAGCTAACCAGCAAAAATGCTGCTAAATATGAACCCCGGCAGAGATAAAAATGCTGAACACATTTGTTTAAATAATGAGCATTGCAAAATTTTACCACTCTTTTGTAGAGTGAGTTTCGAGCAATTTCGGTCGCTCGAAATTTTGACAGGGATCGAAATCGTTAACGATAAGCGGCATCGATGTTACAAATTGTGCTTGAGCTCATTTGTTTAAATGAATTTAAAAAGTATGGGAAAATGCCTGAGTCTTTTGATTGTGGCCGTCGTAAAAAAAAAATCGATTTGATGGCTGCATATACAATGTAAAATGCAACAAAGTTTCACCGCTCTCCTGCCGAGCGAGCGCATGCTTCCAAACAAGCGTACCGTGGTCGCTACGCATAGTTGTGTGAATTGTGTGATACGCACATACACGTAAGGTGCTTGCGTACGACTGAACGGCGTGCGAGAACGGATTCGTTCTTTCTGCAACGCGGTCGGCGTAGCAAACACACACACACACACACACACACACACACACACACACACACACACCCACACACACACGCGCGCGCGCGCGCGCTCAGCGATCGCCGTTTATTTGGCTTCGACTCTTCGTCCCAGTGCGAAGCATCGAGACCGAATTCGCGATCGCTGCGCTGTCCGTCGGTAGCGACTCGTAGCTCAAAATTACGAGATCTGCGCTACCGACGTAACGAGAGGCCGCGTCGAAATTTTCTGGCGTGTGGCACATGGCCTTAAGCAAGACCAAAGACGAAAGTCAAATAGTGTTTGTGCCTCTCTCAAACGGTGCCGCGGATGCTTAAAACACTACGGCCATTGGATAAAAGGAGAAAGCATGTTTGTGGCGTGATCTTTTGCAAAACGTGTAGAACAGACCATCCCAATAACGATGCGTGCTTCATGAAACCCCTCCGCGACGGCAAAGATGCGGATAAAAACCTTTTCATATTTTATGATTTTGAGACGCAGCAATGCACAAATGTAGACGGTGATGCTGGTACCTTTATACACGAGCCAAACCTGTGCGTAGCGCAGCGCGTTTGCACATATTGCTGCCCACGTGATTCTATCGATGAGCCGTGTGAACATTGCGGTCCCCATGAGTTTGGCGTTAGTCATCATCTTGTGGGTCAATTGGTCGAGTTTGCTATGCAGCGTGTCAATAATTTTTCGCGTACGAACTGTTTTGCTCACAACGCCGGCGGCTTTGATGTGCAATTCATTTTGCGCTATTTGATCGAGGAAAAAAAGACTCATCTACCGCGTATAATTATGAACGAAACAAAGATCATCTCGATGCGCCTTGAAAAACTAGTATTTCTCGACAGTCTAAATCTCTCTTGTGGTCTAAAGGCATATGGTCTAAAGAGCCACATGCCTCTTAGCGCACTACCTAAAGCCTTTGGCCTCACAGGCTCTATCGCTAAAGGTACTTTTCCCCATTTGTTCAACCGGCCGGAAAACCAAAATTATGTCGGGCCACTACCGGCTATAGAGTATTACTCCGCTGACTCGATGCGTTCTGCAGAGCGCGAAAAATTTCTAGTCTAGTACAGAGAGTCAAAAGACGCCAATTACGTGTTCAACTTTTCGAAAGAGCTTGTAAGCTATTGTACGGACGACATCACGATATTACGACGTGCGTGCATGGCTTTTCACGCTATGTTTATAGCCAACGGTCGCGTCTGCCTTTTTGACGAGAGCAAAACTATAGCGTCAGCCTGTTTTTGCGTTTTTCGTAAACATTTTCTAAAAGACAACACGATCGGTATTATACCTCTAGGTGGTTATAGATGGGCTCATAATCAGTCGAAAAAAGCAATCTCATGGATCGTCTGAATGGAGCATTCTCTTGGGCACCCCATTATACACGTCGGCCGATCACGCGAGTTTGAATTATCTCAAAATTTACTAGTTGACGGCTACTAGGAAACAAACGGTACAGCGCATGTAGTACAGCTTCACGGCTGCTATTGGCACGGTTGCTTCAAATGCTACATCTTTAATAGAGATCGTAAACAACGCAATCGCCTGTCTATGGACGAGAGTCTAGAAGGAACCATAGCCATATCACGCAGAATTTTCTCGAGCGGTTACCAATTGGTGGAGATTTGGGAATGCGAATGGGATCGTCATGTAGAAGCAAACTCTGAAATTCGTGAGCTCGTGCGGGATCATTCGCTAACAGCAAAAGAACCATTGAACCCTCGTGATGCGTTCTTCGGTGGGCGTACAGAAAACATGGTAACACTCTATGATGCAAGGGAGGGGGAGCGTATACGCTATGTAGATGTCTGCTCTCTGTATCCGTATATCTGCACATTTGGTAAATACCCCGTGGGCCATCCAAAAGTATTTATTGCTGAAGAGTGCTTAGAGTTGACAGGGGGAACTACCGATTTAACGCGCGTTGAGGGATTGGTCAAATGTACTGTGCTACCACCGCGCAATCTTTAACATCCTGTATTACCAGTGCGTATGCATCAGCGGCTGCTGTTCTGTTTATGTCGCAGCTTCCGCGAGATAATAAATCAGAAAGAGTGCACGCACGATGATCTCGCTGACCGTGTGTTCGAGGGCACGTGGGTAGTTGACGAGTTGTGAAAAGCCGTTTCGTGCGGACACACAATACTCTCTATAGCCGAAATTTGGCAATACAAAGTAACGCAATTCGACTGTGATACGCAATCGGGCGGGTTGTTTGCCAAATACATCAATACGTTTTTGAAAGTCAAGCAAGGGGCGAGTGGGTGGCCTGAAAACTCCGCAGACGATGAAACACTACAAGAACGTTATATTACACATTTCGAACAATTTGAGGGTGTTCGCTTGAACAGCCAGGCGATAGCCAAAAACTCCGGATTACGCTCGCTCGCAAAGCTTTGTCTAAATTCATTCTGGGGAAAATTCGGCCAGCGCGAACATCTTCCAAAAACAGTCGTAGTAGCGACGCGAAAAAAAATTATGGAATTATTAACTGACCCCGGATGTGAAATTACCGGTATGCTTCTGGTGAATAATGAAGCCCTGTATATAAGCTATACTAATACGGATGAGGCTGTGATGCCCTCAAATATAGCGAATGCTGTAATTGCTGCATACACTGCGACTCAAGCGCGTCTAAAGCTGGAACATCTCGATCGGCGTGCCTTGTACTGCGACACAGACTCCGTTATTTGTGTAACGAGACAGCAACCTAATAAATACGAGCCTCCTGTAGGCCAGCTCTTAGGCGATTTAACGGATGAGTTAAGTGATTATGGAGAGGGTAGCTATATCAAAAGTTTCATTTCCGGAGGGCCGAAATTTTACGCGTGGATAGTGCGTGCTCCTGACGGGTCGGAGAGTGAAGTTTGTAAAGTTAAGGGTATCACTCTTAGTTTTGCAAACAATGCGTTAATAAACTACCAATCTGTACGATCCTTCATTGTTCGGGACAGAGAGGATCCTATCGTGCTGCGCTACGATGCTATTAGACATACAGAGTTCCATCATGTTGTTACGCGCTCCGAAACAAAATCGTGTAAACCGTCAAGCGTTAAGCAAAGACGTGATGGCGAATACCGTTCGCTCCCTTGCGGCTATCGTCATTAGAAATTGTAAAATAGGTTTTACCTGCAAATATATTTGTATAAAAAAGAAACGCCAAGTCCGTAGAGTATTTATTGCTACTTCAAAAGTACCTTTTCTCATTCATCCCAATGGACGCACCGTGGACGCATCCGTGGACTTCAATGATCTGTGGACCTACAGGTTGGGGTAAGACGTATTTTGTACAAAAAAATTTTAAGTTCATCACGCGCATGAGCAGCGAGCCGTTCGAGAGGATAATATTCTATTATTCCGAGTGGCAGACGGCGTATACGGAGTACGGCGCTTCAATTGAATTTCGCGAAGGATTACCCCAGTCTGCTGATTACTCAAACGACCCTCGTGCCAAGCTTTTAATTATCGATGATCTGATGCGTGAAGCGTCGAACAACAGCGTTGTCGATCTCTTCACCAAGGATAGTCACCATAAGAATTTGAGTATTATTTTTATAACGGAAAACTTATTCCATCGGGGTCATGGGCAGAGAGATATCTCTCTGAACGCAAGTTATATCGTTATTTTCAAAAACCCCCGCGAAAAAATTGAAAAGCGGTAACACGAGAGGCGAATTGCCAGTTCTACGTCTGCAACGGCACGCAACAGATCGTCTCTCTGCAGGAAGAGCATTGCGATATTGAACGCCCTTCAGTATCTCAGCAAAGAACAGCGCGAGGCCATTTTGCGGAAAGCAGACCCTCGCATGATACGCTGCGTTTGGGAGTGTACTTTGAACGTTCTTCGAGGCAATATACCTCTCAAGACTGGTCAGAGGAAAAAACTACGCCGCCACGCTCCCCTTCTTCGTCGCTGAGCCTCGAAAAACGGGTGCTGAAAGAGTAAGAAGAAGTTTGTCGTTCAAAGCGGTGGTTTTGTACCCCTTCTACTTGCTCCCATACTAGGTACTGTGTTGTCTAATCTAATTGCTGATCGTGGATGATGGAGCATGCCCGAAAAATGGTTCTGGTACCTGAGGAAAATCTATTACAGCTCAGTAGCCATAGGCCGCATAATTTTACCAATGATAACGAGGGGCTGTCAACAAAGCAAGCAGAGAAAACAATTGAGGCGACTTTCAGCAGATTGGATGCGGAAATTAATGAGATTTTGAAATCTAACGCGTACGCTGATAAGCGTTAAAAGTGGCTGACATATTTGAGTGTACTGCAGCGGTACTTGCATTTCGCTGATGGGGAACGAGCACATCAGTACGATGCTCTTATGAAAAAGAAAGAGGGTAGTGCGCAATTCACCCCAGCCAAAAACGACGTCGCTACGACCCGGATGAATGATTCCGTTATCATTGAGAGTGTGCCTTTGAAATTGCGCAATAAAGCAAAACTTTTATGCGACGTTTGCATAATGCACCTCCGTCAGATTTTTCTTGGGATTCGGCCGGTGTGGTTTCCGCCAGCGGGGAACAGATCAAGGATTCAAACATCATTGATCTCGTGAACGACGCAATGCGCGCGAGAAAAGTAGCCAAGCCGGCGGGCCGAAAAGTCTTTGCAAAATTTTTGCGATCCATACAGACACCTCGAGAATTTATGGGAAACGAAGAACTTTGGCTGGAGTCTCGAGCAAATTCAACATTACGATCGCGGAGTGATAGTGCTACCGATGAAAATGACGGGGCTATCAGCGATGTTGGTCATTCTGAGTTTTACAGCGGCAGCGAGAGCAGTAAATCCGACCGCAGCGTACAGAACGGCTCCGGTTGCGGTGGCGGTTGCAAGAGAAGACGAGTGACCTGGGCCAGCCCTAAATTATCAGCATGAAAGTACTCGAAAAAGTATACTTTGATCCTTCCCATGAAGCGTCTTCCACCGGTGCTGCTGCCAAGCTGTTACGCGTAAGCCGTCAAAAAAAGATCTCCCCTGACAAAACGATACAGTGGCTTGAAGCTCAGGATGCTTATACCAAACACAGACCTGTGAGGCGTCGGTTCCCACGTCGGTCCTACAACGTATGGACCGTTGACGATGTCGGGGAAGCTAATCTTGTAGATCTTCGCTCACTTAAAAGTTATAATAACGGTTATGCCTATCTTCTTGTAGTCAGATGTACTCAGCAAGTACGCGTGGGTCGAGCCCTTGCGCGATAAGTCTGCTGCGACAGTGGCTAAAGCTCTGAACCACATACTCTTCCTAAAGAGCACAAACAGTCGATGTCCCGTTTGTCTGCAATCAGACAAGGGCAGAGTTTACGGGCGCCGTCTTTCAGGCGTTCCTGAAGAAAAATAATATCCAGTTTCACGCGACACACAACCCCGATATAAAAGCCGCCATTGTAGAGCGATTCAATCGGGAACTGAAAGAAAGAAGGTGGCGGTATTTCATGTACTCTCGCCAAAAACGCTATATTGGTGTTTTGCAGAATATAGTTTCTGCATATAATCATACGCTACACAGCGGCATTAAAATGACGCCCAAAACTGTGACGCTTCTTTCAGCGGCCAAAGCGCGAAATAATCTTTTGCAGCGATATTTACAACCCAAACGATGGCCACCTCCTTAATACAGGGTGGGTGACGTTGTTCATATCAGTAGTGCAAAGGCGGCCTTTGTTAAAGGGTACGAGAGCGGATGGAGTAATGAACTGTTTAAGATACATCGCCTATTATTGAGTAGCTGGCCTGTCGTTTACATCTTACGCGACCTTAAGAACGAGGAGATTGACGGTATTTTTTACGAGGTTGAATTATCGAGAGTGCAAGTGAGCGCGGAAGGCCGTAGGAAAAAGTGAGCAAGATGAAGTATGAGTGCTATATTGTTTTACCGAGCAATAGTAGCATGAAGTATTATCCTGAAAACAGGACATCGCAGTATGCGAAGCATTTGCCGCAAAGCGTAAACCTGCAGAGTAAATGGGCTGTTTCTCTAGCCGAGATACACATACCCATGACTATTTTGCATGTACTGCCTGAAGGTGAAAAAAACTTTGTCAGCGTGGTAACGAACTTTACAGCACCCGGTGTTAAGGCCGACATCGATTTCAAAGATGAGCGTGCATGCGTGCCAGCTGGAGTATATCGCAACGTAAATGCGTTACTCGAGTCAGTAAACGAAATCCCGTGTGTGATGGGACACTTGAAGTTCCAATACACGCATGGTAACGAACATTACAACACCCGGCGTTAAGGCCGACATCGATTTCAAAGATGAGCGTGCATGCGTGCCAGCTGGAGTATATCGCAACGTAAATGCGTTACTCGAGTCAATAAACGAAATCTCGTGTGTGATGGGACACTTGAAGTTGCAATACACGCGTGGTAACGAACATTACAACACCCGGTATTAAGGCCGACATCGATTTCAAAGATGAGCGTGCATGCGTGCCAGCTGGAGTATATCGCAACGTAAATGCGTTACTCGAGTCAATAAACGAAATCTCGTGTGTGATGGGACACTTGAAGTTGCAATACACGCGTGGTAACGAACATTACAACACCCGGTATTAAGGCCGACATCGATTTCAAAGATGAGCGTGCATGCGTGCCAGCTGGAGTATATCGCAACGTAAATGCGTTACTCGAGTCAGTAAACGAAATCCCGTGTGTGATGGGACACTTGAAGTTGCAATACACGCATGGTAACGAACATTACAACACCCGGCGTTAAGGCCGACATCGATTTCAAAGATGAGCGTGCATGCGTACCAGCTGGAAAAAAAAAGAAATTTGCGTCATCAAACAAACACGCGGGGCGGATTAAAAAGAAACAGAAGAGAACAACAGAGAAAAGAGCAAGTAGAAAGACGACCAAAGAGACACAGAAGAAGAAAAAAACGTCACGACCTAGGACCGTGTCCGATATCTTCTCGTGAAAAATGACTTTCACACACACTCATTCGTGTGAGTGCTTGAAGTCGGAGCCGGAGCTATTCACATTACCTCCGACTCAAACTACTATCGAGGGGACACAATGGTTACACTACAAGCCGATCTCGTCTCTAACAGACGATTCACCTATCGAGTTCGTGGTACCTGGTCAGGGTGACGAGTACATTGACCTTGCACATACCATGCTGAGTATGCATGTTCGAATACGCTCGAACTCGGTAAAACCCGACCCTACAGTCAAAGTGGGACCTGTTAATAATTTACTCCACTCAATGTTTCATCAGGTCGATGTATTCTTGAATCAAAAACTTGTATCACCGCCCAATAATGCTTATGCATACAGAGCCTACATTGAAGCATTGTTAAATTATGGCCAGGGTGCGAAAACCTCTCATCTCACAAGCTGTCTGTAGTACGGCGATTCAGCCGGTAAAATGGACGATATAGCAGACGCCAACGTCGGTCTTTCTAATCGTCGAACGGTTTTAAATGCGCGCGGGGACATTGATCTGCTCGGTCATTTACACTGTGATATTTTTAACCACGAGAGATTTCTGATAAACGGCGTTGAGATGCGTTTGCGTCTTGTGCGTACCAGTGACGCATTCTGTCTTATGACGTCGTCAAAAGATTACAGTATCCATATTACCGAGGCGTCACTCCTTGTGCGCCGTGCAAAAATTGCCCCATGTGTGCTTTTAGCGCATGCGAAAGCATTGTCCAAATCGGCGGCAAAATACCCGTTGACGGGTGTAGAGGTTAAAACTACATTGATGCATGCTGCTGTACACGGGGATACCCTCGATAATATAATACTAAGCCAACTACCGAAGCGCATAATTATCGGTTTTGTCGATAACAAAGCGTTCAACGGCAATCGGGCACTCAACCCCTCCAACTTTCAGACGAACTCTCCAGCCTAACTTCACCGATACCTCCTTATATGTGGATGCGTGTCATACGTTATTTTCCAGTACGGGCATTCACTTTCTCAATCAAGGGAATTCAATCACGCGCACCGCGTACCCCTACGGATATTGGCTTTTTGCGTTTGAACGTACGCCTGATCTTTCGGCAAACAGCGCCAGCCATTGGAATTTGGTGGAACACGGTAGCGTCGGGATAGAAGTATGATTCGAAGAAGCTCTAACATCAACAGTTAATTGTGTCGTGTATGCGGAATATGATAACGTACTGGAGATTGATGCATCCCGACAAGTCATTGTAGATTTCAGCGGTTGAGCGCTGCAGTGGTCTTCATTCCTCGTTAAGCATTCAAAGCGTAAGCCTGTATTATGGATATCATGATTGACATACAAGGTCTGAGGGATAAACGTAATAATTTTATACCCAAATAAGTGACTGTCGTTCCGCTTCATTCATCGTACTCTGATCATTGGATCGTTGCACCGCCTCATGCGTGCAGTCAATCACCTCTAAATGTGAAAAGAATAAACGAGTGGGGGACGCGCAATCATCACGGGATCGTAAGGTACGAGGGCTATACACCGTTACGGGCGATCGCCAGAATTTGGAGGACAATGATCGTCGATTCTAGGCGGGTATTTGTGAGGGGTGCCGATAAATCATCCTACCTGGCTCAACTCACCGACTGCTACATTATACATTTGGAGGAAGATGACGACGATACGTAATTTCAACATCTCCTAGGAAACGGTACACGCTGCTCGTACCACGCTGTCATACGCAAAAAAGCATACGTGTGCTCTGGATAATGTGACGAGAATCAAAGCATGGCTCGGTCATAGCGAGCGTTACGACTCTTTATGGGAATATAGGACTACCACCGCGCTGCCGCCTGGCCTGACTGATACCCGCCTGTCATGAACAGCCTTCAGATTCTGGCCTCTCTTCGTGACATACAGAATCACTCTGTGGGTGTGTACCCTGCAGACCGCATACCAAAGATCTGGACGAAACCAACAGCATTTGTTGTCAATACCGATGGACATAAACAGCCGGAAGCCCACCGGGTCGCTATGTACGTCGATCGAACTGGACACGGATGGTACTTCGATAGCTACGGATTGCCCCCCATTGTCCCGCAACATCTCATTCGACTCCGTAGCAACTGTAAACTCTTCCGGTACAGCGCGAATCAACTTCAAGCTCCGGATTCGCAATGTTGCGAACGGTATTGCATTATGTTTCTTCATTATATGTGTACTGGCTTCGGTATGCATAAGTTTAGAAGTGTATTTTCAAATGATTTATCACGCAACGACCAAATAGTCAATCGTTATTACAATGCTTTCGTCAATAAGATCGATAAATATAAAGATGCGGACGGTGCCGTCGGCCGTGGCAGACGTCGCAATAATTGCGACTCTTTTAATCATAAAAGTTTGTACTGTGTACAAGGTTGTTGTTCCCTTACGCGCTAAATGTAATACATCATGTTACTTTAATAAATAACCGTCTTCAAATATTCTGCGTATTAATTCTTATAGCTTAATCGTTTCAGCGTATAGCTTTAGCAGCGATGGAGAGTCGTGCGGTGATTCACGCGTCGCTAAGTCAGTAGATTTTGCGAAATCGTCGAGAAACAGTTCTTTTGGCGAGGTCTTACTCCCACCTCCCCTCGTGATAGTGGGGGTAACGGTTGTGGTGGGGACAGTACTAGAAATAGGCCATACGTCTCGGTAGTCAGACTGCAATTGTTACGGAGCCACGGTAGAGATTAATGCAGAAGAAAAGACGCGAATTGAAAGCACGTATAGAAGTTTTCTTGCAAAATATCGCAATTCTTCAAAGTCTCATAGAAAAGAGAAGTGCGTTAAATATTTTAACACCAAATATCATAAAACTTCAAATCAGCGATCGACTTTACGCGCATCAACAAGGTAGGTACGATGGCCGACTTCCTGCCGACGAAGAAGATGTCTGAACTCTCCCTAAAAACGGACTACAAAATTTCCGATATACGAGTGGTGAAAACTCGATTCGGGTCACGTCTTATCGCGGAGGTGGACAAGACGTTCGTTCGCTTTCTACCGGCGAGATTCATGAGAGCTCTTGACGAAGACGAGGCTCTGTTCAAGCAGATGATAGCAGCGGCCCATGCAGATAATCTCGTTATGGAATACCTTGGCTCCGAATACAATAATTTCGCGTTCAAGCCAGCTGTCAAATAACTCTGCACGACAGCTCTCGTGTACAACATCAGACTTATCAGAACGCGTCAGTCTGCAGGAAGAAGCCATGGCGGGCAAACGTTCATCTTCCACGCTCTCGACACAAAACAAACGTGCCTATAATCTGCGACCATTGGTGTTGCAGACGTTTTACAGTCTGAATAGTCAACTGACAAAAAATGTGTGGCTAGGCATAGGTGTTGACGACGCCGGCCAACTGCAGCCCATTATTCGTTTCATGTGTGATACCAACGATTGGACAACCCTAAATACATCATCATTGCTGACGTTTCAAAAACAGCTCAGCACCACCATCGCTGCATACTTCAACGGCGAAAACATTGCAAGCGCTTCCGACTACCCTACTGTTCATACGGTAGTCGCTTGTGATGACTACATTCTGGAATACGGTGAATATTTCGACCAACCGGCCGTAACTATTTAAAATTTCAACGACTATGGCGCATACGCTGTACACCGTGCGGCGTCATTCTTCACCTTCGTTAAAGATGACTTCATCGCGTTGAAATTATTGGAGGATCGCATAAACGCGTACGAAGCATGGCTTAACGGAGACTTTGTCCTTGAAGTGCTATATTTCAGGTGTTTACATTTTTTTTTTTAAGGATGCGAGTAAAGCTTTTTGATTGCGGTTTTTTCTTGCTTTTATTCATGATATACAGAACGTTAAATTTTTTTTTTAACCAAAATGGCGGCCGTTGCAGCTGCGCGAAAACAGGTCCTCAAATCGCGGGAGGTAAACGGCTGACATCACTGCCCCCTCTTTGTTGATCTGAAACACAAATTCAAAGCATATTATCAATCTGTGACCCTTTGGTCATGGAATGACGGATGGGTTTTTCGTTTAGTACAAATTTCGGAAAATGGCGGCAATTAAAAAAAACTCGAATTTTCGCCTTTTTCTCGCATAAAAAGATAAATAATAAATGCAAAAATGTATCTATCGACAAAACGATCCGTCATTCCGTGAATACATATTTTCTGAGTATGCTCGCCAAATTTCAGGTCGATATGTTAATTACAGCGGTCAGGAGAATGTCAGCCATTTTTAAAAACATGTTTTCGAGAAAAACGCGTTTTAAGTTTTGTAATGTGTTTACACAAATGTGTTTATAATTATCGCTAATCGGCAATGCCTGGTCCATAGAGGCATCCCTCCTCTTCTTCTAGCTGCTCATGTTGAGCTCAAATTGATTTTTTGAAAATTTCAAGGACAAAGTCTCCCTTAACAATGCTTCGACCGACGTGGATAAATGTAAGGATGCGCTTGTCACCGCCATTGCATCGGAAATTTACAACATGACAGCAAGATGTTTACGGCGTCGGGTTAGAACGAAACACGCTAAAATTCGGGAGGCTGTTCACCGCACTTTATCCAGTGTCTCCTGCAACCTCTCCACACACGCTAGAACAATCGTCACCGATAATCTCATAAATCATCAATTTAAACGCGTAATTGATATAATGAATATTTGTAAATAAACCTGTGTGTATAAGTAACAAAAAAAAATGGAAAACATTTTTTTTAAGGGGCTTCTATGGCGACACCACCGTTCCTCCCCACTCTTACCCCCACCACCGCGGCTGCCCCCACCACGGGCCGAGGAGTGGGGGTCGCCATAGTAGCCCCCTTACTACTTATATATATACATATATACATATACAGGGTTATTCAGTATAGGTCGTGCATCCGGCAACTACCGATTCTGGACGATGTTTGGAACAAAGCTACTTAGCCGAATTTTTTAATTTTCAATAGTATTTACATAGGAAGTAATAGAATTCTGGAATTCTAGGCCAATCAGAATCGCCGTTTCGTGCACGTCGGGAGACGCCTCAGTGCCGGGTTATCTTTTGTTCGAACCGAAGTTTGCTGTCCTTCCATATGAAATGATGGAGCAGAGAGTGATCGGCGTTTGTCACTTGTGCAATTAATTGTGTTGCGACATACAGTTCTTTCTTTAAAAAAATATTTTTATCCAGACATACGAAGATTCTTGGTTTTTTTAATAAATCAAATGGGATAAATAAGTCATTCGATGTAACGCACGGTCCCAGCGATTTATTTAACGAACTGTCACCGTTGATTCGACCTTCTTGGACGATAAAAAAAAGCGAAATGCATCTAGAAATGTAGAATGCGCATTGCTCAAAGTTAAATGTTTCAGAGAGTTTAAAATAATCACATGACGAAATAGGAGTGAAAGGTTTTGCTAATCGCAACGTAAATTGAAAATGCACGAAAAATACACAGAAAAATGTTTATATCGAATGTTGCAAATTTGGAAATAAATAATATAATTTTGGGCGTCTGAGGACTGGAAACTTTTGAGATTTGTTTTCAGGACTACCAAAACTCTTTTATGCGATCAAAAAAATACTAGAACACTATAGGTCAACAAGGAATGAGAGAGAACACTACTCGATTCTTGAACAGTACAGCTGCCCGGAAAAAATTAAGTACCTGAAGCTTCTGGCTGCTTCCTCCATATGATTTCATATGTACTAGAGGTATCTAGTACTGCAAAAAGAAATGAAATAAAGTTAGGTCATGACGGGACAAGATCTTTAAAAACGTTCTTAAAAAAAAAATTATTTCTTGCGTTCGAAGCTTGCGGCTACTTCTCAGACATGTTTTTGTGTGTACTGAACCTCCCTACTACTTAAAAAAAAATTAGTCAACAATGAGTCAGCAAGGATTAGGAGATGACAATGCCCGATTGTTGTATGGTACAATTTTCATAAAAGAAAACTATTTTGTTATTATGGAGTTTCCGGCTACTTATTCCATATGTTTTTATGTGTACTATAATGGTCTAGTACTATAAAAAATGTTAGACCAGAATAAATCGGCAAAGAGTGAAGTAGAAAAACATTCGATTCTTGTAGGGTGCAGCTTCCATACAAAAAAATTTTCACGCAACTGACAGTTCTGGTTACTTCTCACCGATGGTTTTATGTGCACTAAAACTCTCTAGTACAAATAGAAAAAAAAATATTAGGCGACCGTCAGTCATCAAGGGAGGGCGGTGATACTGCTGAAACGTTGGATGGTACATCTTTAATATGTACTAGAACACTCTAGTAATCAAAAAATATTAGACAACAATGACACAGCAAGATATGCGACTTGAGAGTGCGGATTGGTGTGTAGTATAGCTCCGTGAAAAAATCATTTTAAGTGTCTGAAGCTTCTGGCTAATTCTAATATTTGTTTTTATGGGCATTCGAACTTTCTAGTATTGTGAACAAATAATAAGATAACAATGAGTCATGAAAGGATAAGAAATGAGACTGAACGATTGTTGTACGGTACACCTTCGACATTGAAAAATTATGTCCTGAGTCTGAAGCTTCTGGCTACATCTCAGGTATGTTTTTATATGCACAAAAACTCCTTAGTACTTTAAACAAATACTACGCAACAATGAGTTAGAAAGGAATAAGAGATGAGACTGCTCGACTGTTCCATGGTACAGTTTTCATTTAAAAAATCATTCCGCACGTCTAAAGCTCCTGGCTACTTCTCATGCGTGTTTTCATGGGTACTAGAGATCTTAAAGCCTTAGGCCACAGTAACGGGTATAAAATCATGTGTGAATTCAACCTTTTTTTCGTATGAAAAAAAGTGATTCACTCATGAAAATAATTACACATCTACTTAGTATGAATATCAAGCTGCTATACATGTTTTTTCGATGTACAACATGGCAGACTACTAGTATTTTCTTTTGTTATCTTTTTTTAGCTGTGACATTTAGCATCCACAATTTTTTACCTAGAACAAAAAACAAAAATTGTTGTCAATCCGCATTAGAACACCTAGAGAAGTACGTACGGAATTGGAAAATATTGTTTTATTTAACAGTTACTTTTAAATAAAGTAACTGTTTTAATAACCTGTTATTAACCAGTTATTTAAATAAAATAACTGTTTTAACCTAAGTAACTTAGGTTTTATTTAACCTTAAGAAATGAATTTTAAGTGAAAAATTTCGTTATAACTCCTCATAAACTGCTCATAAAATGAAAAGTTTTCGATTAATCAGAAATCCCGTACGTACTTCTCTGCGAAATGCAATTAGGAACATTACTTTCAAATTTGAAGTAAATTGAGTGAAAATTGTTGAAGTTATTTGTAACGCCAATTGGAAAAAGCTGTTTCGAGACGTTTCGAGTAGTCGGCCATTATGTACATCGAGAGAAAAAAATATTTTCTAACAGTTTGATATTCATACTAAATAGATGTGTAATCAATTTTATGAGTGAATCACCTTTTCATGCGAAAATAAGTTAAATTCGCACATGAATTTGTACCCGTTACTATAGCCTAAGGCCTTAAGTACTCAACAAAAAATTAAACAACAATACGTCAGCGAAGAAGGACAGATAATACTGCTCGATTGCTGTATCGTATACCTAAGAGCAAAAAAATTGTATCGTGCGTCTAAAGCTTTTGGCTCCTTCTTCCATCTGATTTCATGTGTACTCACATCCTGTACTACTTCGAAAAAATATTCGGCTAGTCAGCATTCGATAAGTCGATTCTTCAGCAGTTTGATAAGCCAGCAAGTGATAAAAAATAAGACTGTTCAATTCTTGTACCGCTCAGCTTCCACAAAAAAAAATATTTTGCGCCTCAGAAACATCTGGCTACTTCTCAGGCATGTTTTCATGTATACTTAAAATCTCTTGTACTGTGAAAAAATATTATACAACAATAAGTCAGGAAGAGATAAAAGGTGACACTCCTCAATCGTTGAAACGTACAGGCTTTGATTAAAAAAATTATTTCATGTCTTTGGAGCTTCTGGCTACTCCTCAGAGTACGTCCCTAGTACACAAAACCATGTTGTGTGCACTATAACTTTCTAGTACTGTGGAAAAACTATTAGACACAATAAGCCAGTAAGGGATAAGGGGTGACACGGCTCGATTGTGCTAAGGTACAGGTTTCGTTGAAAAAAATTGTTTCCCGCTTCTAAAGTATATGGCTACTTCTCAGACACGGTTTTGTGTGTACTAGAACTCTCTAGTACTGTAAAAAACATACTAGACAACAATGCGTCATAAAGGAATGAACGGTGACACTGCTCGATTGTTGTGCGGTGGTACGGTTTGCATTGAGAAAAACAATTCTCAAGTCTGAACTTCTCATATGTGCTCTTATGTACGCTAGAACTCTCGGGCAAAAAAAAATAGGCAACAATAAGTTACTGTGGAAGCACGGTGGTGCGATTCGCACGTTGCGCCATTCGCCGGCTTACGCGCGTTCACGCCGCAATACGCGCCATGAAGAGATTCTTCCCGCATTCTTCTCTCTTCCCACGCGCACGGCGGAGCACGCTTCTTAATTCTGTCTTGATACGTTTTTCGGCACCAGAATACACGAGGTGCAAGTTCGAGTTCTTTTCTGTGTTTTTCTTCGTGATTTCAGGTACCGCCTCTACAGTTAGCGAAGAATGGGAGAAGATACTGCCTGATTGCTGCATCGTACACCTTTGACCGAAAAAAAATCATTTTCTGCGTCTAAAGCTTCTGGCTTCGTCTCCCATATGTTTTCATGTGTACTAACACTTCTACAAGATTGTCTTCGTTCTAAGAGACTGCTTCTAAAAAAAGAAAATTATTTAGCGCTTTTGAAGTTTCGGGCTACTTCTAAGACATGTTTTGATGTGTAGAAGGAGTCTCTTGTACAGTAAAAAAAATTAGATAATCATAACTCACGAAAACATGAGACATGCGACTGCTCGATTGTTGTATAGTACAGGCCCATAAAGGAAAATAATTTTAAGCGCTGAAGCTTCTGACTACATCTCACGGATGTTTTATGTGTGACTCTCTTGGACTGTAGAAAAAAATAGACAACAATAACTCATGAAGAGATGAGAAATCAGATTGCACGATTGTTGCATGGTACCCTTCAACAAAAAAATTAGTTCGTGAGTATAAAGCTTCTTGCTACTTCTCAGGCATGTGTTTATGTGCGCTAGAACTCTCTAGCACGTCAAAAATATATTAGACAACAATAAGTGAAAGGATTAAGAAATGAGACTAGTCGACTGTTATATGCTAGAGCTTCCATAAAAAAAACTAATTCGTGCCTCCGACGCGTCTGGCTAATTCTCAGACATGTTTTAATGTACATTGGGAGTCTCTAGTATTGTGGAAGAAATACTGTAAAAATTAAGTTAGCTAAAGATGAATAATGACACGGTTCAAATATTGTACGGTGAAGCCTCCTTAAAAAAAGTGTTTCGTATGTGTCACGGTTCTGCTCACTGGATACATCTGTTTCCATATGTACTATAACTTTCTAGTAATGTAAACAAATATTAGACAGCAATGAGTCATCAAGGTATTAGAGGTGGGACTGCTCAAATGTTGCACGGTACAGCTTTTATTTAAAAAAATATTTCGCTCCTCTGAAGCCTCAGGCTACTTCTCATACATGTCTTTGTATGTACTAGAACTCTCCAGTACTGTGAAAAATAATAGATCACAATGAGTCATCGAGGGATGAGAGGCGACACGGCTCGATTGTTGTGTGATGGAACTGTAATGAAAAAATTTGGTTCGTGTGTCTGAAGTTCATGGCTAATTCTCACATATCCTTTTATGTGAACTAGAACTCTTTAGTGCGTCAAAAAGAAAGATTGAACATTAACAAGTCGACAAGGAATGAGAGGTGAGACTGCTCAATTGTTCTACGGTGCAGCTTCCATAGAAAGTAAACTATTTCGCGCGTATAAAGTCTCTGGTTACGTCTCACATTTGTTTTTATGCTAACGGGAACCCTTTAGTACTTCAAAAGAAATATTGGACTGCTCGATTGTTCTACGGTACAGATTCCATGAAAAAAAAAAATATTTCGCGCCTCTGACGCCTCGAAGACGCTTCAAAGACATACTCGGTGAGTGTGAAAGTGTCGACTCGGGGGGTTTCGGAGTCGCTGATTACGAATACGAAATGAAAATTCATAAAAACATAATGGCGGATAAAATACGTCGGAAAAATCCTTCGGAAACGTATTCAATTCGGGTGGAAGTCTGAACTCGGGGGTTTTCGGGGTCGCTGAGTACGAATTCGAAGTCAAAATTTCGACAAACAAAATGACGGATAAAATACGGCCGAAAGTTTCTTTGGAAACATGTTCAATTCGGGTATAAGTCTGGACTCGGGGCGTTTGTGGCGTCGCTGATTACGAATTCGAAGTGAAATAAGAAAAAAAAACAAAATGGCGGATAAAATACGGTGGAAAGATTCTTCAAAAACGTATTTACTTCAGCTTAAAGTCTGGACTCCGGGGTTTTCGGGGTCGCTGATTACGAATTCGAAGTCAAAATTTAGAACAACCAAATGGCGGATAAAATACAGTGGCAAATCTCTTTGAAAACGTATTCAAGTCTGACCTCTCATGCCTTGTTGACTGATTATTGTCTAATTCAGCGTACTAGAGAGTTTTAGTACACATGGAGACACATGGAAGAAGTAGCCAGAAGCTTCAGAAATAGTGAATAATTTTTTTCGGGAAAGTATTCCATACAACAGTCGAGCAGTGTGATTTCTCATCCCTTGCCGATTCACTGTTGTCCAATATTTGTATTTGAAATACTGGCGAGATCGACACATAAAGACGTATTTGAAAAGTAGCCAAAAGCTTCAAACGTACGGAATTTTTTTTTCAAGGCGCAAAATAATATTTTCATTGAAGCTGTACGGTAGAACAATCGGGCAGTATCACTTGTCATCTCTGACGATCTATTGGTGTCTAATATTTTTTGTACGCTACCACAAAGTTCTCGTACATACGAAAACATATGTGAGCAGTAAGTAGAAGCTTCAGACACGGGGTATCATTATTGAAACCTTCAATCCGTGAACCTGGTTCGTTTTCGTCCTGCCCAAAATCATTTTCTTCGTAGGTTGCTTAATATTTATCAACAACAAAAAATATATTAAAAACAAGAATAAATACCCTATTTTCCCTCGACCAGTATGGCCTAAAGATTGACCATGAACTTTTTCAGATTTTGTTCATTGACAATTGCTGGTTTGGTAGTGCACTAACGAAAACGACCCAGGTGAACGGGATTAAGGTGCCCCAAATGCCATGACGGGTTGAGGGTTAAAATTAAGTACCATGCAACAATCGAGAATTCCCACCTCTCATGCCTGGGCCATTTATTGTTGTCCAGTATTTTATCTGAATTCCTCGAGAGTTCTAGTACTCCTATTATCATATGTAAAAAGTGGCCAGAATATTCGAACACAAATGAATCAAAGAAGTGTGCGGCCGAGTAGGTGACAAGAGATCGTTAAGGATTCGGCTTCGGTCCAGCCAATGAAGGTTTTCCAAAGTTGTCGATGGAAATAAGATGTTTTTTTCTTTAACGTTTCGGCCCTCTGGTTCGGGTCCTCTTCAGAATATATATCTTTTCTGTATAAATGATAATACACAGTTTTTAACAATCACGTTTGAAAAAGTTATACATATGAGCGTTGTGTGTTATGGTATAGTTATCTAAATGTTGTGTTATAATAAATTATGTTAGTTCTGTTTTAATTATAATTATATAAATATAGTATGGATGATTTCTTATATTGCGTTGTTTATTGTTATGTGCATGTATAGGTGTGTGAAATGTAAAGAAATGAAATATGATAGTTAACTAACCTCGAAGTTATGGTATTTCAGGTTTTTTACACATATTTGGAAAGGTGTTACGACCAAAAAACATTATTTATGGAAATAAATGATATTTAGTGGGAAGATGCTCAATAGATGGAGTTATTATTGATGGAGTTACACAAAAAAAAACTATCCACTTCGTCCAATAGTGTCATCAATAAATAGCCCAACACACAAACTAACTGAATTCATACAATCAAAACTCTCTAAATTAATCAGTACGACCAAATCACACGTCAAAGACAGCTTCCACCTAAAACATTCACTCTCCAACATCTCAATCCCACTCAACTACAAACTATTCTCATTTGATGTGAGTTGATACCAACATTCCATTACAACTAGTTATCCATAGCCTACAAAAAAGATCAAACTTATTCTCAAAAACGTTTCCCTTACATGAATTAATTAAAGCCATAGAATATATCATGTTCTCAACCTTCTTCACATTCCAAGATAAAATCTACCAACAAATCTCAGGGTTACCTATGGGATCACCTTTAGCTCCAATATTATCCAACATTGTCATGATCGACCTTGAAACAAATTGTCTGGAAAAATTAAAGTTCTCACTACCGTTATATAAAAGATATGTTGATGATATTATTATTGCTCTACCAACTAACAAACTTGAATCCACCAAAAAGATCTTTAATTCCTATAACCCAAAACTACAATTTACATCTGAAAATGAAATAGACAACAAAATCCCGTTTCTTGACTTACTTTTCATCCGTAAACAAAATTCAATTATCACAAATTGGTATAGGAAACCAACCTGGTCTGGCAGATTCATAAATTTCTTCTCACACCACCCACTCTCCCAAAAAAAGCCATAATCTACATGTTGGTTGACAGAGCAATAAAACTACCTCATCCTTCATTCCACAAAGAAAATCTCCAACTCATCAGTAACACGATGACAAAAATTGCTATCCAATCTCTTTCACAGATACAGTAATAAAACATCGACTTTCCATAATCAACAAACAAAAAACAAATAACAACAACTTTGATTCTTCCAGAATAATAAATCTCCCCTACACAAAAGACATATATCATCAACTAATTCGTCTCTTCCAACAATACAACATAACACTAGTCACAAATAACAAACACAATATTTTATCGATTGTTGGTTCCACCAAAGACAAAATCAACAACAATAAAAAATCCAACATTGTTTATAAAATCGACTGCAAAGATTGCAACGCCACATACATTGGCCAAACTAAAAGATACCTTGAAACCCGATTAAAAGAACACAAAAATAGCATAAAACATACTACGCAAATACACACAGCTTTGCACAACATGCAATAGAACAAAAACATGAATTTCAATTTGACAATGCAAAAATAGTAAACGATGAAAGTTGGCTCAAAAAAAGACTAATCCTGGAAATGATACAAATTAAAGCACACTCCAACGCCATACATTGTAGAACAGACATACAAAAACTTAGCTCTATCTACAATTCTATAATATAAATATCAACACACCCTACTGTATTTCACCTCACATAACAATTTTTAAATTATTGACACCATAAACTAACTAATATATTGACATGATAAGCTAATTTTAAGGACATTGCAAACTAATTTTAAATACCCCTAACTTGGCGCACCTAATTTATTTTCATTGGCACGTCACTGCCGATATGATCCTTCCCCCGATTCCTAGTACAGAGACTCGAATATGCCACACGAAATTAATACATCACTCAGTTTTTCTCGAACTTTCGTCCGCTACACAACTCAATATGTAACGAACCAAATTGTAAATTTCGAGTTTTTGCTCATTTTGGAAAGATAACAAATTCTTAAGAACTAACTCAATAGGTAAACACCATAGCCTTACGATTCCTCACCAAAACTTTTCTCAGATCACAAAAAAAAATATTTAAAATTTCAATAATGAAAAATAAAAATTATTTATAATTATCTATCCATTACAGATTAAAAAAAAATCGCCGACAAACGATAATAACTCCATCTATTGAGCATCTTCCCACTAAAGATCATTTATCTCCATAAATAATGTTTTTTGCTCGTAACATCTTTCCAAATATGTGTAAAAAAACCTGAAATACCACAACTTCGAGGTTAGTTAACTATCATATTTCATTTCTTTACATTTCACACACACCATACATACACATAACAATAAACAACGCAATATAAGAAATCATCCATACTGTATTTATATAATTATAATTAAAACAGAAATAACATAATTTATTATACATAATAACACAACATTTAGATAACTATACCATAACACACAACGCTCATTTGTATAACGTTTTCAAACGTGATTGTTAAAAACTGTGTATTATCATTTATACAGAAAAAATATATATTCTGAAGAGGACCCGAACCAGAGGGCCGAAACGTTAACGAAAAAAACATCTTTTTATTTCCATCGACAACTTTGGAAAACCTTCATTGGCCGGACCAAAGCCGAATCCTTAACGATCTCGTATTTGAACACACGCATTTTTTTTTTGTGCTACGAGGGTACCTTACAAAATTTGATTTTGTATCTATCTCATTCTCTGCCGATTTATCTACTAGCTACTTTTGGTACATAGAAAAACTAATGTCAGAAAGAGCCAGAAACTTCGGACGCACGAAATAATATCGTTGATGGAAAGTGTACTATACGACGTTGCAGCAGCCTGACCTGTCATCCCTTGATGACTGGTTGTTGTATAAAGATTTATTTAGCGTACTAGAGAGTTTCAGTACACATAAAAACACGTGGAAGAAGTAGCCAGGAGATTGAGAAATCGAGAATGATATTTATCTGGACAGTGATCCATAGAACAGTCGAGCGCTGTGATTTCTAATCTCTCGCCGATTCATTGTTGTCCAATATTTGTTTTTGAAATACTGGCGAGTTTTCCTACCCATACAGACGTATATGAGACGTAACCAAAAGATTCACACACAGGAAACATTTTTTTGTATTCAAGCTCCACCACACAACAATCGAGCAGTGGTATCTTTCCTCCCTTGATCACTTCTCATTGTCTGGTAGTTCTTTACAGTACTGGAGAGTTACAGTACACACAGAAAGACGACTAAGACGTAGCCATAAGCTCGAGAAGCGCAAAATAATTTTTCTCATGGAAGTTTTACGGTAGAACAATCCAACAGTGTCACCTGTCACCCTTGATGACTTATTGTTGTCTAATATTTTCTTTACAGTACGAAGTACGTCTCGTATACATAACTGGTCATATAACTGGATTTTTCTCATTACACCTGTACCATACAACATTCGATTCTTGTTCTATCTCCCTCTCTGCCGGTTTATAGAGAGTCATTTTTTTTCAACTTCTAGAAATTTCTAGAACAGATTTCAGAAGGAGCCAAACACTTCGGACGCACGAAATATTTTTTTTTATCGGAAGTGCATCACACGACGGAATGGTAGGCTGACCTCTCATCCTTTGTTGACTGCTTGTTGTCTAATGATTGATTTAGCGGTCTAGAGAGTTTCAGTACACATGGAGACATATTGAAGAAGTGGCCACAAGCTTCAGAAATACAAAACTATTTTTTTCTGGAAAGTATTCCATACAACAGAAGAGCACAGTGATTTATCATCCCTTGCCGATTCATTGTTGTCCATCATTTGTTTTCGAAATACTGGCGAGTTCTCCTACACATAAAGGCGTATGTGAGAAGTACCCAAAAGCTTCAGACAAACGAAAATGTTTTTTTTTTAATTCAAGTCCCACCTCAAAACAATCGAGCAGGGGTACATTTCCTCGTTTGACGTCGTCTTGTGGCCTAGCACTTCTCTACAGTACTAGAGAGTTATAGTACACACAAAACGATAACAGCGAAGTAGCCATAAGCTTGAGAGGTGCGAAATAATTTTTTTCATTAAAGTTGTACGGTAGAACAATCGAGCAGTGTCACCTGACGTCGCGTGATGACCTATTCTTGTCTAATATTTGTTCACGGTACCACAAAGTTCTCGTACATATAAAAATATATGTGAGAAGTAACTAGAAGCTTCTGACATGAGAAATAATTTTTTTTTTTGTTAAACCTGGTCTGGCGACAACGATCGAGAAGTCTCACCTCTCATGCCTGGACAATTTATTGTTGTCCATTATTTGATCTGAAATTCTGGAGAGTTCGAGTACGCATCCAAATTGATCTAAAAAGTCGGCAGAATATTCAGACACACGCAATTTTTTTTTGCTACGAGGTGTACAGTACAACATTTGATTTTTAATCTATCTTCTTCTATGCCGATTTATTAAAACTAATATTTTTTTCAACTATTAGCGACTTTTAGTACACGAAAGAACTAACGTCAGACGTACATCGGATGCACGAAGCAAGATTTTCGATCGGAAGTGCACCATGCGACGTTCCAGCAGCCTGACCTCTCATCCATTGATGACTGGATTTATTCTAATGATTTATTTAGCATGCTAGAAAGTTTCAGTACAAATGAAGACACATGGAAGAAGTAGCCAGAAGCTTCAGAAATCGAGAATGATTTTTTTCTGGAAAGTGTTCCATAAAACACTGCTCGATTGTTCTACCGTACAACTTCCATGAAAAATACAATTTCGCGTCTCTTAAGTATATGGTATGACGGTGCGTCACAAGGAAGTTTGAGAAAAAGCCCGCGTGACCACGCTCGGGCTTAATCTCTGCCACGCACCTTTACGGAAAAATGTATTTATTAATTGTAAGCTAGTTTAAAGTGTTTGGTTATATAGAATCCGCGACACTATCCCCCCCGGCCTTCCCGCACCCCCTTATCACGATCGCGAAACGACCACGCGGGCTATCGACTGGGGCCACGTCGGCCCGGCCGTCAACTCAGAAGATCAACAACGCCATTTCCCAACGCCGCAGAAAGTGGACTGGCTGTCCGAGGGCATCCGGCTGCCATCTCCCGAGTCTCCGGCCTACCGCGCGTCAGGAGAGACTGCAACTCTCGCGCGGTATGGCTGGCGAGCGCCGTACCGACTGGGGCGCTCAGCGACTCGGGAGGGACAAGAGCTATCGAGGATATCGACCGGACGGGCGAGCCACGAGGATCGAGGACGAAAATCAATCGGAGGTCCGTCATCTAGCACGGGATTGGGCGAGACGAGGAAGCCGGCCGGCGTGGTCGAGCATTAAGTCGCCGAGCGTGGTCAGCGAAGGACGAGATGGATCGCCAGCCCCGGCGTAAGAAAGAGAGAGAGAGAGAGAGAGAGAGAGAGAGAGAGAGAGAGAGAGAGAGAGAGAGTAATGGAGAATCGAGAGAACGGATCTCTATTGGGTTGATCGAAGGATCATCTCTTCGGCACCTGTAAGTCTTTTCTCTTTTCTCACTGTGCGAGAGCGGCTAGCGAAAAGCCAGTTGAGTCTGTCCGGAAAAATGTGTCGCTCGGGCGACTTTAGAATCGTTCCCTTTCGGCCCTCCGCGTGTGAATTCCCAAATCGACGCCCCTCTTCCGTGCGCGTCGCCGCGAAAAGTTATTGTAAAATTGTAATAATTCCGAAATAAAAGTACTGTAAAGTTAGCAATAATTCCGAAAAGTTAATAGGAGTAATTTAGAATAATTTGTCGGTATGATTTGTAAAAAGGTGTCGTGGTGGATCCCCGTTGTCCCTCGAAATATTTTCCCTTGTGTGCGGGGAGCCGCGGCCAGGCTTGGCGAGGCCACTGCCGTCGGCCGAATCGAATTACACCTTTCGCAAGAAGACATTGGAAAGGTTAAATCGAGCAATTAATGTTTTTCCATCTCTTCCATTGTTCATTATTAATTTGTGTTTTCTAGAATAGATTAAAATAGTCGTGATCCGGAAAATAAGAGGCCATTGCGTTCATAGAACCCCGTCTGTCCCCGATACCCCGAGATGTCCCGTAACGTTTAGATCGAGTCTCATGCGAGCGAGCGTTTGTTTTGGTTGTTGATACATTGCGTACGCGGTCGGCCGCGTTGCCCGAGAACGGCTGGCGCACAAAATTAGACTGAATTTGTAACATGTAAAATATTCGAACGGGTCGAGAAATCGAGTAGGGACTTCGCGTGTCCAGTAACCCGTTAATTCGAGTCAAAATTATAGGAGTATTATTAAATTATAGAGCCTTGCGTCAACTTAACTTTTTTTGTAATTAATCAATTAAATTCTCTTTTTCTATATCGAGCCTAATCCGTTTCTGTTTGTAAATTAAATCACATTAAATATTATTTCCGGTATTGAGAATTTATTAATACCGCTTTCCCCCTCCCTCCGCCTACAGTAACACGCGATACCCGTCATAATGCCTACTTCTCAGCCACCTTTCTGTATGTACTGTAACTCTCTAGTACTGTAAAGACGTGCTGAACAACGACAAGTAATCAACGGCGGAAAGGTACCACTGCTAGATCGTTGCGCGGTAGGGCTTGAATGAAAAAAATTGTGTCGTGTGTCTGAAGCTTTTGGCTACTTCTCACATACGTCTTCATGTGTAGGAGAACTCTCCAGTATTTCAAAAACAAATAATGGACAACAATGAATCGGCAAGGGATGAGAAATCGCACTGCTCGACTTTTGTATGGAATAATTTCCAGAAAAAAATAACTCTTGATTTATGAAGCTTCTGGCTACATCTTCCATGTGTCTCTATGTGTACTGAAACTCTCTAGCATGCCGAATAAAACATTAGAACAAAACCAGTCATCGATGGATGAGAGGTCAGGCTTCTGTAATGTCGTATGGTGCACTTTCGATAAGAAATATTATTTCGTGCGTCCGAAGTTTCGGGCTCCATCTGACATCAGTTCTTTCGAGTACTAAAAGTTGCTAGTAGATAAAAAAATATTAGTCTCAATAAATCGGCCGAGAAGGAGATCGATCACAAATCTCATGTTGTATTGTACACCTCGTAGCAAACAAAAATTGCGTGTGCCTGAATATTCTACCGACTTTTTACATCTGTTTGTATGCGTATAAGAACTCTCTAGGAATTCAGAAAAAGTACTGGGTGACAATAAATCGCCCAGGCATGAGCGGTGAGACTTCTTGGTTGTTGCATTGTACAGGTTTAAAAAAAATGACTTCCAGTGTCTGATGCTTCTAGTTACTTCTCACATATGTTTTTATATGTACGAAAACTTCGTGGTACCGTAAAAAAAAGTATTAAACAACAATAAGTCATCAAGGGATGACAGGCGATGCTGCGCGATGGATCTACCGTACAACTTTAATGGAAAAAATTATTTCGCGCCTCTCAAGCTTCTGGCTACTTCACTGTCATCTTTCTGTGTGTACTGTAACTCTCTAGTACTGTAGAGAAGTGCTAGAGACCGAGAAGTCGTCAAGGGAGGAAAGGTACGCCTGCTCGATTGTTGTGTAGTGGGGCTTAAATAAAATTTTTTTTTCGGGTTCCTGAAGCTTTTGGCTACTTCTCAAATACGTCTTTTTGTGTCGAAGAACTCGCCAGTATTTCAAAAACAAATATTGGACAACAATGAATCGGCAAGGGATGAAAAATCACTCTGCTCGACTGCTGTATGGAATACTTTCCAGAAAAAAATCATTTTGTATTTCTAAAGCTTTCTGGCTACTTCTTCCATGTGTCTCCATGTGTACTGAAACTCTCGAGTACGCTAAATAAATCGTTAGGCAACAATTAGTCAACAAGGGATGAGAGGTCAGACTGCTGTACGGTCGTGTGATACACTTTCGATCAAAAAAATTATTTCGTGGGTCCGAAGTTTTTGACTCCGTCTGACATCTTTTCTTTCGTGTTCTCAGTCTCTCATTGTTGACAAAAAATATTAGTCTCGATAAATCGGCAGAGAGGGAGATGAACAAAAATCGAATGTTGTATGGTACAGGTTTAATAAAAAAAATCGATATCCCGTGTCTGAAGTTTTTAGTTACGTCTCACATATGTTTTTATACGCACGAGACCTCCCTCGTACAGTAAAAAAATATTAGACGACAATAAGTCATCAAGGGATGACAGGTGAATCTGCTCAAATGTTCCACCGTACAATATCCATGAAAAAAATTACTTCGAGCCTCTCAAGCTTATGGCTACTTCTCAGCCATCTTTCGGTGTGTACTGTATCTGTCCAGTAGCGAGAAGAAGTGTTAGACGACGAGAAGTGATGAAGGGAAGGAAGGTACCACTGCTCGATTGTTGTGTGGTGGACCTTGAATGAAAAAAAATACTTTCGTGTATCTGATGCTTTTGGCTACTTCTCATATACGTCTTTATGTGTGAGAGAACTCGCCAGTATTTCAAAACAAATATCGGACAACAATGGATCGGCGAGGAATGAGATGTAAAACTTCTTGATTGTTGTATAGTACAGCTTTCATAGAAAAAAATCATGCTGGATTGCGAAAGCATCTGGCTACTCCTTTCACGTGTCTTCGTGTGTACTAGAGGTTTCTAGTACTTAAACCTACCGTCGCATGATGCACTATCGATCAAAAAAGTTATTCCGTGCGTCCGACGCTTCTGGCTACTTCTAACACAGGTTGTCATGTTTACTAGGAATCTCTAATAGTTAAAAAAATTAGATTTAATTAATCAGCACATTGTGGGATAGAACATCACTGGATTGTTGTCTTCTACACCTTCCATCGAAACAAAAGTCTCTTGTTTCGGAATCGTCTGGCTACTTTTCAGTTCAAATATGTTCTTATGTGTAGTAAAACTCTCCAGTACTTAAAAAACAAATATATTTATATCGGACAGCAATGAATCGGCCCAGGATGAACGATGACACTGCTCGACTGTTGTATGCTACGCGGTCCTGAAAAAAATTCACTTTGCCTTTCCGTAGCACCTGGCTGCGCCTTTCACATGTTTTACGAGTATAAAAACGCTCAGTACTATAGAAAAAAGTCGGCCATCAAGGAATGTGCTGCTAAATTGCTGAAACGTTGAATGGTACACCTTCGATTAAAAAAATCATTTTTTGCGTCCGAAGTTTTTGGCTTCGTATGATGTGTGTTTTTTTCGTGGACTATAAGACTCTGGTAGTTAAAAAAAATATTCTCAAATAGTCTCAATAAAACAGCAGAGAGTGAGAGACAACACGAATCGAATCTTGTATCGTAAACTTTCTACCAAAAAAAGCATGTGCTTGAATATTCTGGCCACTTTTCACATCTGTTGGTTTATGTACTTTAACTCTCCAAGACATAAAAAAAATATTGGACAACAATAAATTGACGACAGGTAAAATGAATAAATATGTAAGCTTCTTTTATAAAGTCGCGCAAATTTCTACGTTTAGGCGACGCTGGTATTCGCATATTCTTAAGAGGAACCACAAACATAGTCGCAACGCGTTTGGATTTGCTGAATCCATTCATATCGAAAAGTGAAAAATTCATCTCACGCTCTTAAGATCTCATTTTTTGAAATCCGGTAACGGAAAATCGATCTTTTTAATTAAACATGTACCATACAACATTGGATTCTTGTTCTATCTCCCTCTCTTCCGATTTATTGAGACTGATATTTTTTCAACTACCAGAGAATTTTAGAACAGGAGAGAACAGATGTCAGAAAGAGCCAAAAACTTCGGACGCACGAAATAATTTTTTCGGTCGGAAGTGTATCACACGCGGTACAGCAGTCTGACCTCTCATCCCTTGTTGACTGATTGTTGTCTAATGATTTATTTGGCGTACTAGAGAGTTTCGGTACATATGGAGACACATGGAAGAAATAGCCAGAAGCTTCAGAAGTAGAGAATGCATTTTTGTGGGAAGTATTCCATACAACAGTCGAGCAGTGTGATTTCTCGTCCCCTGCCGATTCACTACTGTCCAATATTTCTTTTTTGAAATACTGGCGAGTTCTCCTACACATAAAAACGTATTTGATAAGTAGCCAGAAGCATCAAACACAAGTAAAAAAAAATTATTCAAGCCCCACTACTCACCAATCGAGCAGCCGTACCTTTCCTCCCTTGACGACTTCTCGTTGTCTAGCACTTCTCTACAGTACTAGAGAGTTACAGTACACACAGAGAGATGACAGAGAAGTAGCCATAAGCTTGAGGGGCGCGAAATAATGTTTTTCATTAAAGTTGTACGGTAGAACAATCGAGCAGTGTCAGCTGTCATCCCTTCATGACCTATTGTTGTCTAAAATTATGTTTACGGTACGACAAAGTTCTCATACATATAAAAGTATATGTGAGAAGTAACTAGAAGCTGCAGACATGGGAAATCCATTTTTTTAGTAATCATGTGCCATGCGACAATCGAGAAGTCTCACCTCTCATGCCTCGACAATTTATTGTTGGCTAGATTTTTTTCTGAATTCCTGGAGAGTTCTAAGTACGCATATAAATAGATGTAAAAAGTCGGCAGAATATTAAGGCACACGCAATTCTTTTTGCTACGAGGTGCACAATACAACATTTGATTTTTTATCTATCTCCTTCCCTGCCGATTTATTGAGACTAATATCTTTGTTCAACTACTAGCGACGTTTAGTATACGAAAGAACTAACGTCAGACGGAGCCAGAAACTTCGGACGCACGAAATAATATTTTTTGCCGAAAATATACCATACGACGTTACAGCAGCCCGACCTCTCATTCATTAATGAATGTTTTTGTTCTAATGATTTATTTAGCGTACTAGATAGTTTCGGTACACACAAAGACACATGGAAGAAGTAGCTAGAAGATTCAGAAATCGAGAATGATTTCTTCCTGGAAAGTGTTCCATAGAACAGTCGAGCAGTGTGACTTCTCATCCCTCGCCGATTCATTGTTGTCCAATATTCGTTTTTGAAATACTGGCGAGTTCTCCTACACTTATGTGTAGGAGAACTCGCCAGTATCTTTTGGCTACTACTCATATCCGTCTTTATAGACAGATATGAGTAGTAGCCAAAAGATTCAGACACACGAAACGTTTTTTTTTTTCATTCAAGATCCACCACACACTAATCGAGCAGTGGTACCTTTCCGCCCTTGATCACTTCTCCTTGTCTGGCACTTCTTTACAGTACTGGGAAGTTACAGTACACACAGAACGATGGCTTAGAAGTAGCGATAAGTTTGAGAGGCGCGAAAAAAATTTCTCATGAAAGTTGTACGGTAGAACAACCGAACAGTGTCACCTGTCATCCCTTGATGACTTATGGTTGTCTAATACTTTGTGTACAGCAAGAGGAAGGTCTCGTACATATAATGTCTCTGGTTACTTCTCTCATTTGTTTATATGTTAACGTGAACCTTTCAGTACTTCAAAAGAAATATTGGACAAAATTCAGTACTTCAAAAGAAATATTGGACAAAAATATATCGGCAAGCAATGAACGGTGACACTGTTCGATTGTTCTACGGTACAGATTCCACGAAAAAAAAATATTTCGCGCCTCTGACGGTTCTGGGTACTTTTCAGACATAGTTTTATGCGTACTAGAACTCCCTAGTACTGTGAAAAAAATACTAGACAACAATATGTCATCCAGGAATGAAGCGTGACACTGCTCGATTGTTGTGCAGTGAAGCGTGAATAAAAAAATGTTTTGTGTGTCTGTAGCTTCTGACTACTTTGTCCAGCTGTTTTTATGCGTACTAGAAGTCTCTAGTACTAAAAACAAAAAATATGAAACAGTAAGTCAGCTAGAGATGAGAGACGACACTTCTAGCATGTTGTATGCTGAAGCTTAAGAAAGAAATTGTTACGTGTGTCTCAAGCTTCTTTTTTCTTCGTAAATCTGTTTTTATATGCACCAGAATTCTCCAGTGTTACAAAAAATATTAGACGACTATAAGTCATGAAGGGATGAGAGGTGACATTGCTCGATTGTTCCACGTTACAGCTTTCATAAAAAAAATATTTTGCTCCTCTAAAGCTTACGGCTACTTGTTACATTTTTTTGTATGGGTAGTAGAACTCTTTAGTAGTGTGAAAAAAATATTCCACAACATTAAGTCGTCAAGGGATGAGACGTGACAACGCTGGATATCTCGAATGAATGATGGAACTTCCATAAGAAAAATGATTTCATGTGTCTCAAACTTCTTGTCTCTCACATCTGTTTTTATATGCACCAGAACTGTAGTATGTACTGTACAAAATAATATTATCAGGTTGATAAAAAAGTTTTGTCGCAATAATTTCAATATAATTTATTTATTTATATATCTTATAAAAAACATTTCTAATCAACAATATATTCGCCATCGGTTTCTATGACACTCGAACATCTAGTTGGCAACTCATTTATTCCCTTTGCCCAAAACTGCGGCAGCTGGAACTCAAAGAAATTTGAAATATCCCTTCTGAGATCTTCGACGTTTTCGAAAGTTTTGTTTCTCAAATATGCCTTCAAATGTCTGAACAAATGGTAGTCAGATGGCGCGATGTCGGGAGAGTATGGTGGATGAGGAACGGTATTCCAGTGAAGCTCAGTGATTATTTTGTGGGTTTCCTTTGCGACATGGGGTCTCGCGTTGTCGTGGAGAAGGTGCACAGTCGCGCGTCTTGGCCGTTTTTTCTTATAGCTTTTGCCAATTCCTGGAGATTTTCGATGTATCGTGTAGAGGAGATCGTCTTACCTACAGGGAGAAAATTGTGACGATCAGATTTCGGTTGGTGTGCCGGTTTTTCTCCGATAGGAAGCCAGTAGGCTAAACACGTTCTGTTATCATACAAGACCCAGCTTTCATCTCCCGTCACAAGATCTTCTAAAAACTCCTTGCGATGCTGGCGAAGCAGGAGAGACTGGTAGATGGTCACGCGACAGTTCTTATTGTCGTCGGTGAGACGGTGTGGTATCCATTGAGCTAGAACCTTCCTGTATCCCAAGTTGTGTAAGTGATTGACTATTGACGGTTGGGTGCAGCCAAGTTCTCTTGCTAGCTCGTGCGTACTTGCTTCCGGTTTTTCTTTGATGCAGCGGAGTAATGCTTCATCATCGATGGTCGACGGTCGTCCGGAACGTTCCTTATCTTCAAGGCTTGTGTCTCCAGATTTAAAACGATTGAACCAACGCTGGACTGTTCGATGAGAAACTACGTTCTCGCTGAATGCATCCTGTATATTTTTAGCAGTTGTGCTTGCGTACATGCCGCGCCGCCACTCGTAAAAAATGATCGCTCGAAGTTGATCCTGCGAGATCGAAGCCATTTCTGTCCACTAGAACGCGCGCTCGCCCTTTTATACCCTGTCACGCGGAAGAGTAGAAAACATTCTAGAATATTCTCGACATAGCTCGATGTCATATTGCGTCAATACGTAAAAAGACATTTTTAAAATTTTTGCGACAAAACTTTTTTATCAACCTGATACATAAAGATAAGTCATCACAGGGTGAAAGGAGACACTGCTCGATTGTTCTACCGTACAACTTTCATGAAAAAAATTATTTCGTGCCTCTCAAGCTCATGGCAACTTCCCGGACATTATTTTATGTGCATTATAAATCTCTAGTACTGTTAAAGTACTAGATAATAATAAGTCATCAAAAGATGAGAGGCAATACTGTTAGACCGTTGAATAGTACATCTTCGATGGAAAAAATTATTTCGTGCTTCCGAAGCTCCTGGCTTCTTCTCACACATATTTTTATGTTTAGTGGTTGACAAAAAATATTATGCTCGATAAACCACCGGACAGTAAGATAGAACAAGACTCGATTGTTGTATTGTTCACCGTCTAACTTCTGAATAATGTACACCAAACAAAAATGGCGTTTGCTCGAAGCATCTTGTTACTTCTCACATATATGTAGATGTGTACTAGAACTCTCTAGTACTGCAAAAAAACTAGACAACAATGAGCCATCAAGGGATGAGAGGTGAGATTGCTGGACCGTACGTGTGTGAAGTTAGCATCTCAGTTAGCATCTCACAAATAAACTCCATAGAAAGTGGCATCCCGTACAGTTCTACAGTTCTTGATCAGTTTCAATAATAGTTCTGTCGATTTTACTATCAAAATCGAATGAATCATAGCATCTCATCGAATTTGGAAAATTTGACCATGCCAGAGTTGAAATTAAGAGAGTTCTACATCCTAAACCTAGTCTGTAAATACATGCTGTAACATTACTGCGAATTCCGCATCGTACGAATATTTCAAACGATAATCAGAGATCCGTCACACAATGTCCAAAGGAGTTCTGGTCTCTAAAACATCCTCAATAATTATAAATTATTGTTATAAACAAAATATCCATACAGGAGTGAGATGCTGTCGTATCACTGCGAGTTCTGGATCTTATGAAGATTTTAAACGATAACCGAGGTCCCTTGCACAAGCTCCGAAAGCGTTCTAGTCTTTCAAACATCCTCAATAATTATGAATCATTGTTATAAACAAAATCTCCGTACAGGACTGAGATGGTTTGGTATAACTGCGAGTTCTAGGTCTCATGGAAGTCTTAAATCATAACTAGAGGTCCCTTACACACGCTCCGGAAGAGTTTTGGTATTTTATACATTCCTAATAATCATGGCTCATTGTTATGAATAAAATATCCATACAGGGCTGAGATGCTGTGGTATAACTGCGAGTTGTCGGTCGTATGAAGCTTTTAAACGATAACTAGACGTCCCTTTCATAAGCCCCGAAAGCGATCTAGTCTTTCAAACATCCGTAACAATGATGAATCATTGTTATAAAAAATACCCGTATAGGAATGAGATAAAAAAACTCGCAGTTATACCAAAGCATCTCGCTCCAGTGTGGATATTTTGTTTATAACAATGCCTTTTAATTATTGAGGGTGTTTAAAAGACCGGAACTTTTTTTTTAACCTCGTGTGAGAAATCTCTAGTTATCGTATACAATCTGTACACGACCCAAAACACGCAGTTATACCACAACATCTCACTAATGTATAGGTGTTTTATTTATAAAAAAAGATTTGTAATTAAAAACGATGTTTGACATACCGAAACCCATCAGGAGCTGGTGTGAGAAACCTCTAGTTATCGTTTAAAAACTTCATACGACCCAAAACTCGCAGTTAAACCACAGCATCTCACTCCTGTATGGATGTTTTGTTTATAGCAATGATTTATAATTATTGAGGATGTTTGAAAGACCAGAACTACTTTGGATCTTGTGTGAGGAAGCTCTAGTTTTCGTTTGAAAACCTCAGACAACCCAGAACTGGCAGTTATGCCACACCATCTCACTTCCGTAGGGATATTTTGTTCATGATAATGATTTATAATTATTGAGGATGTTTGAAAGACCAGAATTCTTTTGTAACTTGTGTAACGGACCTCTAATTATCTTTTAGAAGCTTTATACGACCCAAAACTCCCAGTTATACCGCAGCATCTCACTCCTGCATGCATACTTTGTTTATAACAATTCAAACATTCCTAATAATCATGGCTCGTTGTTATAAACAAAATATCCATAGAGAAGTGAGATGCTGTAGTATAACTGCGAGTTTTGTGTCGTGTAAAGATGTCAAACGATAACTAGAACCCCTTACACAAGGTTCGAAAAAGTTCTGGTCTTTTAAACATCCTCAATAATTATAAATCATTGGTATAAATAAAATATCCATACAAGCATGAGATGCTGTGGTATAACTGCGAGTTTTGGGTCGTGTAAAGATTTTAAACGATGACTAGAGCTCCCTCACACAAGGTCCAAAAAAGTTGTGGTCTTTCAGACATTCCTAACAACTATGACTGATTGTTATAAACAGAGTAGGCATACAGGAGTGAGATGCTGTGGTATAACTGCGAGTTCTGGGTCGTATGAAGTTTTTAAACGATAACCAAAGGTTCCTCACACAAGCTCCGAAAGCGATCTAGACTTTCATACATCCTTAATAAATATGAATCATTGTTATAAAAAAAAATATCCATATAGGAGTGAGTTGCTATGGTATAACTGCGAGTTTTGGGTCGTATGAAGTTTTTAAACGATAACTAGAGGTCCCTCACACAAGACCCAAAACAGGTCTGGTCTTTCAAATATCCTGCGTTTGAAAGTTGTTTTCTATAGGTTTATATAACATACCCATAACATACCTATATAATTTACCTATAACATACCTGTAACATACGCCTCATTATTCCAGTTTCCTGGAACGAGAGATCGAAAACTATCATAAGTTCGAACGGGTACAAACGATTAAACGCCGGTACAAACGATATCGTCAATACGAATGGGTACAAAAGATTACTTGCCGGTACAAACAATTAATCGCCGGTACAAACGATTTACGCGGTAGTACGAATGGGTGCAAATGATTACTCGGTGGTACAAGTGATATAGTTATCGATACGAACGGGTACAAACCATTGGTCGATGGTAAAACGATATACTCGTCAGTAAGAACGGGTACAAATGGTTGCTCGGTGGTACAAACGAGTAAAAACGCTTGCTCGATTGTAATACGATATACTCGTCAGTATGAACGGGTACAAGCGATTGCTCGGTGGTACAAACGATATACTTGCCGATCCGAACGGGTACAAAAGATTGCTCGGTGGTACAAACGACATAATCTTCATTACAAATGGATACAAACGATTAAACGCCGATACAAACGATATACTCGTCAGTGCGACTGGGTACAAACGATATGCTCGTCAATGTAGTGGGTGTTCGAAGTGACCTCCATCCATCTCAATGCAGCAGCGGGCCCGGCGAAGAAAACTGCCGACACATCGCTGTAGCATCTCTTGCGATACAGATTGCATTGCCCTTTCGATGCGTTGTTGCAATTCTGCACAACTATCGACCGGTGTCCGATACACCTGCCATTTTATATGGCCCCACAGGAAGAAATCAAGGGGGTTTAAGTCGGGTGTACGCGGGGGCCAGTCGCGCATCCCCCTTTTGCCGATAAAGCAACCGCCAAACATGGTGCGAAGCTTGTGTCAGGCAAGATGGTTCGTGTGAGCTGGCGCACCGTCATGCTGGTACGTCGCTCGGCTGAATTCATGTCGCGGCATTCCCGATCGCAAGCAAAGTTGCCGGAGTCGTTGCAGCAATTCAACGTATTTTGGCGCCGTTAAAGTACCTTTAATTTCATACGGCCCAATCTGCAAGCGATTCAGAGATGTATTAATTTATAATGCATCAATATAATATACACTACGCACAATAACTAAAAGATTAAAAAAACAGTTTAAATTGTTAAGTGTTATTTAACCGGCTACACCTCAGCGACAAATGACCGTAGAACAGCAAAAGAAATTAACATTTTAAAGCTTGAAGTTTCATGCAGCGAAATAAACAATGTATACATTTTTCCTTCATTTTCAGAAGGGTCACGGACAAAGATATTTCTTAGAATGATCTTCTGGAGAAACCTCGAGACAGATTCTTTCTTTTTAATTTAAAAATTTGATGAGCTTTTGCGATTATTTGTCGCTGAGTTATCAGCTGTCGAAGCCAAAATGACACTTTTGGCTTTGATCATTAAATACTCGTGATCTAATCGTACAGAAACCAAAAGGATGGTTCTAAAAAATTCAATGTATCCTTTATAAGATACTTTTATTTTTTTTTTCACGGTGGAGGAGGGACAGCCGCCGCAACAACACATTCTGGAAAAAAGTAAATAGTTCTTTCCAGACGTTCTCCTGAGATTCCGGCGCAAGGGTTGACGGATTGAAATCTGTGCTGGAAGGACCCCTCAATCGTCTGATGGGGATTATCATCCTTGTCAGACCACCAATGAACGTTGTGGCTGTTCCACGTTCCATTCTGGCCAAAATTGCATTCGTCCGAAAAAATCATTTTTTATGACCGCAAAGCTGCCTTAGGCATAGACACGTATCCAATGTGAACTGTGTTGAAAAAAATGCCGAAACGATGAAGAAAGATGGAACGTTTTTTTTCTCAAAGTTTCTCTTTCTTGATTGTTTTGGCACTTGTTTCCAATTTATCCAACGTCTATTTATTGAAAAAATGCTTTGTTGATTGTTTAGCCGAGTGCACTAATCAAAAACTGCATAACTGCAAGTACAGTTTATTTAATCTCATAATAAACTAGTGCACTTGTTCTCAAAGGACACCACGGGAAGGCAATCAACTCCACCCCCCGTCAGCTCAAAGAGTCTCGTCTTGAAAACGGGACGCTTTCGAGAATATATGGTTCCCAAAAGCGCAACTCAAGGAACTATTGACCGATCGAAGAGCAGTTTGAAAAGCCTGTGACCACACAATTCGACAATTCAAGATGACTTGCGAAAGTGCTGTTTAAAGAGCCTCCAATTGCAGACAAGTGCAACTTCGATAATCAATGAACGGTTGAATAATTTCAACACTTGGAGTTTACAGCAAATTTGACACGAACACGAAATGGTACGAACGGTTGAATAATTTCAACATCCTGAGTTTGCAGCCAATTTAACATCACGAAGTGCAGCTCAACGAGCCTCTGACTGCAAGTGGGCGCAGCTTTTAAGATACGAGTAAATTAATCAAACTGCAGCTCAAAGAGCCTCCGCTTGCAGCCAGGTGCAACTTCGATAATGAACGGTTGAATAATTTCAACACTCTGAGTTTGCAGCAAATTTAACATCACGAAGCGCAGCTCATCGAGCCTCTGACTGCAAGTGGGTGCAGCTTTTAAGATACGAGTAAATTAATCAAACTGCAGCTCAAAGAGCCTTCGCTTGCAGCCAGGTGTTACTTCGATAATGAACGGTTGAATTATTTCAACACTCTGAGTTTGCAGCAAATTCAACATCACGAAGCGCAGCTCATCGAGCCTCTGACTGCAAATGGGCGCAGCTTTTAAGATACGAGTAAATTAATCAGACTGCAGCTCAAAGAGCCTCCGCTGGCAGCCAGGTGCAACTTCGATAATGAACGGTTGAATAATTTCAACACTCTGAGTTTGCAGCAAATTTAACATCACGAAGCGCAGCTCATCGAGGCTCTGACTGCAAGTGGGCGCAGCTTCTGAGATACAAGTAAATTAATCAAACTGCAGCTCAAAGAGCCTCCGCTTGCAGCCAGGTGCTACTTCAATAATGAACGGTTGAATAATTTCAACACTCTGAGTTTGCAGCAAATTTAACATCACAAAGTGCAGCTCAACGAGCCTCTGACTGCAAGTGGGCGCAGCTTTTAAGATACACGTAAATGAATCAAACTGCAGCTCAAAGAGCCTCCACTTGCAACCAGGTGCGAGTTCAATACTATTTGTTACAAACTTACAAGCCCTGCAGCTTTTGCAATTTCTGGTTCGGCTTGTGTTGCGCTCTAGCTGCGCGAACTGATCGCAATGCGCGATTATTATATTTAGTCTGTGCAAATATTTTAACTCTGACTAAAAACTCCAAATGCTGCATCCAATGAATTTTGCACGGGTGCCTTTGATCGCACCATTCAGGATACATTTCAGCTGTAGCGAGTACGATGTCATCGGTGAGTTTTTGTAGGAGACCTTCAGACTCCCAGTGTTTCTCCCAAAGTTCCGAGAAAGCATTCAACTGGACTTCTACGATTTGTGTAAACTCTGCGGTCGGTCGCTTTAATTTTGTCACCGCTGGAGCATAATATCAATGTTTTTGTATTAATGAAACTCGATATAATTTTCTTCTGGCGACGAGTCGTCCATTGGAGTCTTCAGAAGGTCATCGTTACAACGGTCACATGGTGTTCTCTTTAAGTTGCGATGCCCAATGTAGCCGGCGAAAAATGCGATGGCATTCTTCTCGTAGAAGCTCAAGTCGTCGTGGGACAAATCTTCAGATCGCGATTCATCGCCGTCCGACTCAATAATGTCCGACGCGTCCGGAACATCGATATTTGGCTCCATTTCATCGTCACCAATGGAATCGACAGCCGGATCGTCCGTTCCTTCAAACGCTAGCGTTATAGCACTGGTCGGATTGAGAAGGGCCGGTGCCTCAGGACATTGTACGTTGCCTTTGTCGCTCGTACCAATGTATACTGTTGACAGGATATGCCTGATAGTCAATCGTACCTTTCTTGCCGTCGGATGCGGATTAAATCCGCCACGTCCCCGCAATTTGGAAAAGAAGTGCTCTATCGAATCTTGATTACAAACCCCTGCTGCTAGTTCAAACTCAGGATGTTCTTCCTTTATCGAGAGATAAGTCATTAGAATCGACTTCACTGTTAACGGCAAACCTATCAAACAGGGTATTTTCCTCGATCGACTGGTTTCGGTACTACACTCCAGTTGGAAGCCGAGTCAATGAACTTTGTTAGAGTTTTCTCGATGTTGGGATTTCAATCCGAGAGGGGCTTTTTCGCGGGATTTTGCGAGAACAACTGGTATCCATTGCACGCATCAATAACACTGTTCATTCTTTCAGCAAATCTTGCAGACTGCCTCCACGTCGTGCTACTGAGGCCGCAGGCGTCTCGACCGGCGGTCCTTATTGCCGCCGCGTATGTGTGACTGAGCATTTGAAACGCTCACTTCACATTCATCGCTTCGAAACTGGATGGCTCAATGTGAGCTATCGTAATATGTGATAGCAATCTGGACGTGGTGTTGGTGCAGTCGTATTTCCACGTGTCTACAAAATCCGCATACGCGACAATGACCTCGTCATTGCAATATAGCACCTTGTGCGTTCTGAGTATGCTCAGCAATCGCTTTATCAAGTGAGGCACATCAAATGGTGCAAAGTACTCTTGCCCTTCGAATGGAAAGTAGGGGTTGCAGTGTCGGTCACGCCAAGTACCGAAAAATAAAGCGATTGATTCGATGGTCCTTGATCGCACGTTGTCAGCACAACTTTGGCTCCTACCTCGTGAAGTCTTGCCAAGCACTGCTTTAAAAGCTGATGCATATCATGCGCGTTCATTCCAGTACCCGCCAAGAAATAAGCGATGAATTGACGCCACGGATTCTTCGCCACGAGCCCTTCGATGCAATCGTACTTAACGGAATATTCTTCGAAGTTCTTGATTGTCATTTCGTCCCATTTGATGCAGCATATCCTTTCCGCAAGTGGCAACTGCGCTAACTTGATCTTCAATTTGTCAAAGATAGCTGGGCAAAATCCAGGCTTAAAATCAATCTCAGATATCCAGAGCCTAACAGTGCTTACGGATGGGAAACGACAGCCTGCTTTTTTCAAACGTTTGTACGTTGTAGCAGAATAATAAAATAGTTGTTTCGCCAAATCTTTTTCATCATCTGCATATGGAGCGTTCTTGTGGTGCAACTGAACTTTGACCATCGCTCTCGCTGCTGGCTCGATACAATTCCTCTCATTGAGGAATTCGTACCGATCGTTTTCTCCTTTTTTATTGACTTGATTCGGTTCAAAGCACGTTTAAGTCGTAGCTGCAGAACCTCGTTCCGCTTGCGTAACAACTCAAGTTGTACTTGAGCCTGTACTGTCGAAGCTATTTTTGAGCGACGAAAATTTCGGTTGCTTCGCTTTCGCTTTGCTGTTGCGTGGCCTACCGAGGTATTCGCAGTATATGGGTCGATAGTGGTCCAAGTCATGGATTCATCTTCAGAACATTCAAACAACAACACTGCACGCTTTGCGTATTTACGCGTCGTCGACATTATCTTTGCGTCAAAGGACAAGTTCACTTCGTCTACGTCCATATGATCTTCCGATTTGTTGGAAGTTGTTGTCACGACGATGGTGGACTGCTCGGACTCTTTAGGCGGGTAAAATTGTTCTACCTCCACGCTAAAAGCTGAAAGGCTTGTACTTACCGAGTGACTTGGACCTGCTACATTACCGTCCTGAACTTCCTCCGGTGCAAAGAATGGCACGGGAACAGCATCGCCGTGCAATCTGCCATTTGTATCGAAATCGTGCGGTTGAAAGTGTGAGGCGCACAAGCCCGCATTCCGCAAAGAAGCTGCTGACCAATTCTTCAATTGGGGATTGGCTGTAACCAATTTTACTAATATATATTACTATCTTCTATAGCTGTATATACTAGGGTGCGTTTGTTTAAATCTTTTTTTCACTCATTGCTCAAAAGCTTTGTTTTTCATCCAAAGAAAGTGCTCGTTGAAGGGCATTAATTTTTCACAAAATCACCTCTATGATGAAGCTCATTAATCAAGCTTGGTTTCCTCATACAGGACGCTTTGTGAATAATGAAAATTGAATATAAAACAATGGTCAAACTTCTTCTTTGCAATGTTTATAATTTCAAAAAAAAATACTAATAACTTTCAATTAATAAATAATAATATAAATTTATGAGGAAGCAATGTGCAAAAGTGTACTTTGCAAATAATTTTTTTTAATTCTATAAAAGTGGTATATGCGTGTATGCATTTCTAATAAAATAACATTAATTAAAGGAGTTACTTCTCCACTTGCGCGCAAAATTTCAGATAGTGCGGGTAGCAGAATTGGTCGGGTCGGGTCGGGTAATTATACCATGTTTCGGATCAAATATCCGAAATTTCAAATTTCGGTTTATAGTAGATAGCGCCACGAAAACGTACCAAAACGGATGAAATAGAGTCCAGCTTTATGCTCTCTATCCTTCGCCGATAGGTTGCAGTTCATAAGAAATACAAATAATGGATTTAATAATTTTAGTATTTTTGTTGTGTGTATGTTAAACATTTTTTCCTGCAAACTTTTTTTTAGACACTCGCATTTCAGCAAATATTGAGATATTTGAATGTCGAAACAGTGAATGAAAACAAGATTCTTCGTCGAATTTTGATTAATACTGTCTACTGCTAACTAGTAATTTCGGCGATTCATTCTTCTTAAATTAGTTTTTTGTCATCTTTTAATTTTTTCCCAGAAAAAAACGTGTTCTTCAAACGCTTATATCTCTGAAACTAATCAAAATATTTTCAGTTTTAAAACGTCAAATACACTACTCACACAAATTAAATGATATTAAAAAAGTCCGAATGTTTGGCTGATTTTCAACAAGGGACAACTCGGAGAAAAATAGTCGTACTGAAAATAAAAAAATAAAAATTGTAGCTTCAAGTGTCTAGTTTTCAGATCTGGACGGTAATTTTTTTTAGCGTGGACGATTTTCAAGTAATCATCCGAAAACCAACGAAAATTTTTTTTCCAAATTTTTGATCGGCTTTAAAAGGGTCCGTGGACTTCATTTTTTTTTATCATGCGACCATAAAATTCTTTTAGACAATTTTTTTCAGCTTCAATTTGACCTTTTAACGGGCTCCGTACGATGATGTGGCGCGGAGTAATCGTCGATCAAAGCAAAAAAAGTCCATTTTAACTTTGACAATCAATTACTCGGGAACTAATGATCGTACAGAAAATGGAAGTAGGGTTTTGGAAACTGCAAAACATTTTCTATGATATGCAATGAGAGACTGTTGATTAAAAAAATTCGAAGTGATGCTGTTGACTGAAAAAAGCTGAAAATTTGCTAATTTAAGGATATTTGGAAAATTTGGTATAAGTTTGGATATAATGCATGAACGAAGGATCCCGTCGGTAATTTGTCAACCTCGAAGTGTCCCCAAAAAACCCTGAAAGTTGCAAAGCGCTGCGATTTATTTTTCTTAGTACCCCGAAGGATTAAATTTATGGTTTCTGTCAAAAATCAGAGTAACAAGCAATTTTTCGATTTTTATTCATTTTTCAACTTCAAAATGTTTTTTTTAGGGATAATGCGTAATTTTTCTATTCAAAGACATCAATTAACAAGGAAAAATTATAAAAAAAAATTTTGAAATGTATTTTTTATTTGTGAAAAAAATCAAATAAAAAAACAATAAAAAAAATTTCATTTTTTTTTCACGTGTTAACGATAATCTTCTCTTGTCAAACAAAATTTGGTCGATTTTTTTTACCAATCTAACCACCTTTGTTTTCAATGTCAATTTAAAAATTAATTTTAAAAAGTTGATATACCCCCCTACGGTCGACTGATTCTCTTCACACAAATCTCGAACTTTTAATTTTTTGCAGCTTCAATCGTTGAAATACACTTTCTCAACAAACACAAAAAAGTTTTTTTCTAAACTACGATAAAAATTTGGATTTTTTCTTTATTTCATTTTTTTTCGGAATTTTTTTAAAAAAATTGTCTTGGTAATTGATGTCTTTGAATAGATAAATTACGCATTGTTGCTAAAATAACCATTTTGAAGTTGAAAACATTAATAAAAATCGAAAAATTGCTTGTTACGGTGATTTTCGACAAAAACGATAAATTTAAACCTTCGGGGGACTAAGAAAAAAAATCGCAGCGCTTTGCAACTTTGAGGGTTTTTTGGGGACACTTCGAGGTTAAAACATTACCGACGATATCCGTCGTTCATGCATTATATCCAAAGTTATACCAAATTTTCCAAATATCCTTCAATTAGAAAATTGTCAACTTTTTTCAGTCAACATCACTCCGAAAAAAAATGTTTTTTCAACTGCCACTAACTGCATGCCATAGAGAATGTTTTGGAGTTTCCTAAACTCTACTTTTATTTTCTGTACGATCATTAGTTCCCGAGTAATTGATTGTCAAAGTTAAAATGGACTTTTTTGCTTTGATCGACGATTACTCCGCGCCAAGTCATCGTACGGAGCTCCTTAAAGGGTCAAATTGAAGCTGATTAAATTGTCTAAAATAGTTTTATGATCGTATGATCATAAAACTTATTATGATTTGTAAGATAAAAAAATTTTAAGTCCAGAGACCATTTTAACGACGAACAAAAATTTGGAAAAAAAAACGTCGTTGATCTTCGGATAATTACTTGAAAACCGTTCACGCTAAAAATGCTACCGTCCAGATCTGAAAACTAGACACTTGAAGCTACAATTTCCTTTTTTTTATTTTCTGTGCGACCATTTTTCTCCGAGTTATCCCTTGTTGAAAATCAGCCAAAAATTTGGAATTTTTTAAATATCCTTTAATTTGTGTGAGAAGTGTAGAAGCTGCATTCTTCTCGCTTCGAATAAACGCAGGGCGTTGAATCTTGGTCGTTTTGGGTTTTTGTCTCCATTTAAAACCCACGTTAAAAAATTCAAAACTTTAAGGTGTTTGCCGGAACAGCAGATATTTATTGTAAATTTTTTCCTTTCGCACATTTTTTAGTGATGCCAAAATGCAACTTTCCCGCGCTATTACTATACGATCCGCCAAAATTGACCGCTTTTTCACTTCGTCCTAACAGACACACACACACACATATGCACACACACACACGTGCACGCACGCACGTACGCACGCACTAAACGACCCGGTAGATAACCCACCAACTCGATGTTAATTTCCTTGATCATCAGAATTTCTAGACGAAAATTACCAACCAACAATAATTGCCATGGTAATTTTCGTGGTCATTCAGTATTTTCAGTAGATTTTTTTTAGCACCTAACGACCGGTCAATTTCCTCGGTCATTCGGCTGGTCATTGAGTCTGTTAGGTTATTCTTGTATTTTCTACATCATTTCATATTATTTTTAAAAATTTTCAACGAATACCTCTTCGAGATTCTTCGTATTTCTTTTAAAAAATTCTAATCTATCGCATATTTATTGTGTGCGTCCTAAATTACAATGAAAATTGTACTACATAACAATTTATCTGTGTATTGTACCCAAACATCGTGTTGAGGATCGTCGACCTGCGGAAAACGAAAAAGATGCGATCCCGTTGACACTCGCCCATTGGTACAACTTTTGTACGCACAGCGGTCATAGATCCGCTCCTTTTTGTCCGTTCCTTTTGACATTATCTTTTCATTTGTCACTATTTCGCTTCTGAATAAGTAACTCTAAACTGTCAAGTGTCTTGTTCTTGTAAGATCAAGTATTAGCGACTTCTACCCAACAGCCTGCGAATCTAACAGATCGAGTCCATGCAGTCTTCTGCAAGCAACACTGCTGCAGGCCACTAGCAAAGTATTCGTGCTCGGACTGTCAGTTCTTCCGCTAATGCCGAATTGAGAGCATCATGGTAAGCAGATCGTAAACGATTATAAAGAAATACATAGCGCAAATCACAAATACGTCTCTCGAGTGCTACAATGCTGTAGCACTCAAAAGACGTATTTGCATATTTTCTGTAAAAACTATTGTGCGAGCGAATGAGGAGAGTAAAAGACGATTTTATTTTTTCAGTGTACTTTATCTCTGGACGCCGAAATAGCGGCGCTGAAAGCCGTCGTGGTCACTGACGAACCGTAAGTACTTATAGTTTACTGATGATTATTTCGCAATAATAGAAAAAACAAATTTATTTCATGAATATATTATTTTTTTTTGTAGAGCTATGGAAGGCGTGGAAAGCCCGACATTGTCATCGCAGCCGCCGCCGCCGCCGAAACCGCAGTATTTGCCGGCATCACCGACTAGTGGCAATAAAGCGGCGTCAAAAAACGGTATTTATTTTTATGTTCCTAATTATTTCTATTTTTTTTCTGTTTTTTCATAAGGTACACGCTGCTCGCGTTTGTTACTTATTTTTTTCCCCACTGAGACTGTTTCTTTCCATTGCTTCTTTCCTCCACTAGTACAGTCGTGCTGTCGCTGAAAAACCTCGTAATCGGAAAAAAATAGAAGGCTAGTTTTTTGACAGGTGATTTTGTAGGTGCTGCGGGTGCTAAATCCAAGTTTGCCTAAATATTGGGGTGTAGGGTTTTTTTAGGGGAAGAAAGGGGATGGGAGTAGATTAATGCCAAACTACATCCCCTACGAGGTCGGCGCCATGAGACAAAATGGGCAGAAAAATCCAGGCTTTAATTTTTCCACTGTGCCGAAGTCGTGAAAGTCCAATTTGGGGGTGAAAAAGTGGGGCGAAATAAAAAAAAAATCAGTTTTAATTGAATAACTCTTTAGAAAAAATTCGTACACTTTTCGCTCAAATAGGAACGCTGTAGCCCTTAAAAAGACGCGCCGATCAAGTATTTGATCATCACTCTCCGATAATATCTTTACCCCCCAAAAAATTGTTAAAATACCCCAAAAAATTGTTTATTCAATAACTCAAGAAGAATCGATTTTTCGGGTATGGTTCAAATGTACGAAATGTAGAGAATAATTTTCTCTATATTTTTGTTTGTATGGATCACCCGTGAATTTTGATTTTTCAACCCCTCTCGCGGGATGAAAATTCAAAATGAAATTCTGGGAAAACTATTGACCGCACGAATTCGCCGCCGTGGAAGAATATGTAGCTTGAACCCTCAGCTACATTTTGGGCCACAGCGCCAAACTCGTATCTCTTTATTTTCGGTCAATAGTTTTCGCGGAATTTCATTTTGAGTCTTCAATCCCTGAGAGGGTTTCGAAGAAACAAAATTCAAGGGTGGTCTATTGGAACGAAAATATAGAGAAAATTATTCTCTACATTTCGTACATTCAAACCATCCCCGAAAAATCGATTGTTTTTGAGTTGTTCCATAAACCATTTTTTAAAATACTTCAACAATTCTTTTGGGGGTGAACATATTATTGGAGAGGGATGATCGAATACTCAATCGCCGCGTTTTTTCAAGGGCAAAAATTGTACGAATTTTTCTTAAAGAGTTATCGAATGAAAACTGATTTTTCAAAATTTCACCCCACTTTTTGACCCCGAAAATGAACTTCCACGACTTCGGCGTTGTGGACAAAAATAAAGCCCGGATTTTTCTGAACCTTTTGTCTCCCAGTGCCGACGTCGTGGGGGTTGTAGTATGGCATTAATCCACCCTAATTCTTAGGCAAACTTGGATTTAGTGTCACGTCCTAAGGGGACGTGGGCATATATACATGTGTGGTATCCCTCTTTTTTGCCTACGCCTAGCGTAATAGCACGGGATGAGGGTTAAAAAGGGGACGTGCTGGTGGAAGAGGGAATTTCAAGGGATTCCGTGGATGATCCAATTATTGAAATAATGGTTATGACACTTGTGTTCGATTGACTCGTAATTTATTAGAATTAACCGTATGGGTTAATTCTATTATTTCTTTAAGATACAAATCGGAAACAAAATATAAAAGTCTGTTCGCTTACATTGGTGCGCCTCGGTGATGACCCAGTCGCTCGGGTGTCAGGTAACGGTCGTAAAACTAAGGGCCCTGCGTCGGAGGGCTAGAAGCGCTCGCAGATGGTGTGTGTGTGAGTGAGACGGATACAGATGTTCGAAGACACAGATTCTAATATTCGAGAGTTTCACAGATCGAAAATGGAATTTACAATAAAGTAATGCGCATAATACAACATCAAGGTTCTTATGATTTTCGCGTAACCGTTACAGAAGTTTCGAAGTACAATGTGTTCTAAGTTGAATCGTATGACAACGTTCGCGTTACAAAAAGAGAACAAAGGTTTGACGCGACGGATATCGGTAAGTGAACTCTAGGTCTGAGCTCGTTGGATTCTAATCGGAGACTGAATGCGAGGAGAACTCTTTCGGAGTCCCAGAAATCAGGGTGGGATAAATTTTTGGAGGAAGAAATCTTTGGGAGAGTGAAGCTTAGGTGACGTAGTTTTTTTTTATTGGTAGTCCGGGCATAAACCATGACCTAATTCGTGTGGTTGGCCGGAAGAAGGAAGCGAGAACGAGTTGTCGGTGTATTATTGGGTAAGAGCGCATATAATCGAGATCAGCGCTGCATTTCCGAGAACACAGCGCGGCTTTTCTTATTTAATATGTGGGGAAACCGATAGGAGACAAATAGGGCCTTGTTCGTGACGGTATGCGTCACGCGAGAGAGAAAGAGCTAGTTGGCCAGCCTGGGAAAGCGCGTGGCTTATGTCATCTAATTTTGTTACTGCAAGAGTCAGAGGCCCCTTCTTTGGAAGAATGTATATTTTTTTGTGCATGCAGAGGATTAGGCCGATTCGTTCGTCCGGGTCTTGTGCCGTGGAGTCGCGTAGTTTCAAATTTTTACGACCAAGACCTTCGGCTGGGTTATGTGATACACTCTTTGTGCATGGTCGCAATGTGTTGGCCGGTCTTGGAATCTTGAACTCTCTGTTCCAAAAATTTTTTATGCAGGGAGAAATTTGAAGTGTGCGGTCTGGTTTGGCTTAGGAATATGTATTGAGATTTCTCTTTCCATTTTTAACAAGGTTTGTTTCTCACGTGTGACTAACTATTTCGCGGGGATGCAGTTACGCAAGGACGTGACACCTCCCTCCTTTAGGATTGGACGTCCCGTTCAATCATGGATGTTGGTAAGGGCTGTTTTGGTGGGGTGAGGGATATTTAAGGCGCATCTTCGCCTTGTTTAGGACATTGCCAGATTTGCTGTCTTGTGAGCACAATTGCTGGGAATTTGTGACTTGTCTTTTTGTTTCTTTGAGAAAACGAAAAAAAGGAATCAGGAAGGATGGCTCCAAGGAAATACCAAAGAGTTGGTTCTTACATGGTAAGTATCTTAGTGATGAAGTTATTGTTCTTCAAGATTTGAGCATATCAATCTAATTTGTTTTTAATTGTTTTTCTACTAGGCGTCGTTCGTCGAGGCTGCCGTTGTCGTGAGACGGGAACGCCGAGAGAATCGAAGGGCCGTCGAACTCTTGGAGAGGAGCTCGGATTTTGATGCGTTCGGAATCCGGTGGCTGTTGGAAGGACGGTGGGGTGAGGAGCACCCCGAAAACGATTGGGACCATCCAGCTTGGGAGGATCCTCGCGGGGTGTTCGCGGCGTATGACGACTGGGATCTCCCGGCTTGGGTGGATCCTCGTCCCATGGACTGGGACGAATTCGTGGTTGCTGACCCTTTTGTATTATACGACGATTGGGGTCGCCCGGCGGCCGCAGGTGCTTAAGTGTGAGGTGTCCAGGCAGTAGGAGTTGTTTAAAAGGAAAAGGAAAATAAACGAGATTAAGGGAAACGAGGAAAGAAAAGGAAGGATATATCGTCATTATTTCGTGTTTCTCCTTGTAACCCTCGACAGTGTGGATATCCGAGTCTACAATCTCCTCATGGCACTCTGAGTGGTTGAATGGTTGTCTCGTGCGCGTCGTTGGGTGCGATTATTTTGCGGCGATTGATTCGTGGCAGTCGGATTCCGTCGTTGGTGTTGAACCTTTTCGGGTCGGAGTTCACCGTTGGCATTGTTTCACTCAAATCGGCGTTCGACATTGGTGCTGAGTTCGTTGAGTTCATCTCGAGTATCGTGAATATGGCGCACGTATAGGGTAACAATAATATCGCACATAGGATAAAATATAAAAGGAGCTTAGCTCGGTATGGTGATATTTAGTTGGTTAAGTTTGTGGGTACCTGGAGCAAATTATATCAAAGCGTAGAGAAAATGAAGAGAAGCAAAACTTATCCTCGTATAAACGTCTCGTCCTTTACTAAAATGTGCATATTCTTATAACGTGACACGTAAGAAAGGTTGCGTTATATATATATATATATATATATATATATATTTTTTTTGTTTTTGTTTCTTTTGTAGGTTTTGTTTTGTTTTGTTTTTGTTTTTGTTTTTGTTTTTTTTTGTTTTTGTTTTTTTTTTAATCATAAGGTTAAAAGAATAATATGGCATCGTTTGCCCTTGATTTCATAGAGTTAAAGTTAAATGAATAGTCAATGTGTAAATCGGATTGTTTCCTTTCTGATTACACGACCTCGTGGGAATTCTTCAAAGGAAGGGGGGAATAGTGGGTGATCTCGAGGTATTGGGTAAGGCAGGATATAGGTCGCGCGCCGCTGACTGCGGGGCGTGGCTGGTCGGCAGTCCCCTTGAAGCAGTTGGTGGATCCGTCGCGGGTGCTTTGGAGTATGGGTCAGGCGATGTAGTCTGCGGGACAGGACCCTTTTCTGACCCCTCTGGTCCGATCGGTGGGTCCCTCGGGGGTCTTGCGATTACTTGGCCCAACTCTACGTCGGCTGGTGTCTCCTTTTTGGTTCGCCTGGACAGGTGCATGAGCAGGTTGATTACAGAGTCCCATATTGCCCCGATGAGATAGAGTGACCATCCGTACACGGTGTGCAGACTGTATGCATGTATGACCGTGTCCACGAGGAGCTTGACGGCCCGTGCAATTAGTAGTATACCGATGATACCGGCACTGGCCGTGCCAAATTGGATGAATTTTCCCCATGTCCTATTCCAGATAGATTCAGCGAGACTCTGCAGACTACTATTGTCCAGAAGGTTCAGCAGCTTCATATCTTGGTTGGCGGTGTCTTGACCACTGATTCCCCGTGCCAGGTAGTTCAGGACGGCGGGTTTTTCCACCGGGAACATTATGCGTTCCCGAAGGTTCTCGATGTCTTCTTTCGTATAGATGCCACTTGATGCCAGAGAAGATGGGTTGGTATACTTCCATGTAGGTTTTGTCATGGGCTTCATGCTCGTCGGGGGTACAGCTTCCACCGGTATGGGCATAAACTTGTACCATGTGTCCCCGAAATGATAATATGGGGGTAAAAGGGGGTTGCACGTGGTTTGAGTTCCCTTTTTCATTAATATGTGAGTTCTGGGAGTTAGGAAATAGGTTTCGTTCCCACGAGTAACCGGTAACTGGTGATAACAATCTTTTAACCTTATTAAGTTTACTTCTATCGGAATGCACTTAATAATATGTACCACCTCGCCAGCGAGGACTGCCATATGGCCGGGTCCTTTCATTAGGTTGTACGCAAATTCGTCTGGCGCTTGAGTGGCTAACGATAAACTATTTTTCAGCATTTGACGTTCCTTGTTGCATTGTTGTGTAAGCATGTCTTGATAGAGTGACTTTAATTGTTGGCGTATATGCCGTTCGACATAGATAAATTTTGAGTTAACATAGGCGAAAATATCTAGATTTGCAACAGGGAAGCGCCCTCGAATTGTGAAAGAGACGCTACGGGTAGTCTCAAAAATAAACAGTTTTGGATGTTCCGTGCTAAGGATGTTATATCCGCAAATTTGATCGGTCTCCTTAACAGCTAGCGCAAAGGTAATGTCTTCAGACGTCACCGAATATACGGTGGTTTGGGTTTCGGACCCGATTTCACTCATTTTCACAGAAAATCCTTCGTAGAGGATACCATATTTGTTAAATCCGCAATTTTCTCGGGGTCTCGAGTCCCAAAAAGTGTATCCCCCATCGGGGTCAACGCACGAAGATGAGGTTAAGGCACATACGGTGCCTGAGCGTAAATGAATTTGGTTTGACTCTAGTGTGATCTGTGCGGTGTAGCTTCTTAACGATATTTTTACGGTTCCTTGGACTACAACATTGTCCCAGGTACCATACGGGTCTGAGTACGAGGCGCCATTGCATTCCCCGTTATCTTTGACGTGACCAGCGAGAGTAATACTACTTGTGGATGTTTGATTATCTTTTAGTCCGTTTATGATGGTATATCCGACCCGTATGGTTCCGTATTTGTGCATGTCATCGCATGCTTCGCGACCGGTGGTCTCGAGGTATTTGGTCTGACCGTTACTAACGATCGACACATGCGATGACATGCCACAATAATAAATTGTTCTCCGAACTTCGACTTTACATTGTTTTACTAGTGTTTCGGAGTAGTCATTGAGCTGCAATAATTGTATATACTGGTTGATCTCTTGGGTTTTAGGTGCATGCTTTTCGCAGGGCTGGACATCCAGCAATGATAAGGTAGTAATGTTCGATGAGCTCGATCCACAGTCATATCCCACCATGCTGACGACAGGGTTGATTAAATAAATGAGCCATATTAAATGGATAACGATCATCTGGAAACAAGGGAATAATAATGATTAATCGGTTACTTATTCATTTAAAATTCGGAGTCGTCGACTCCGGTCGGTTTGGGTTTCTTTTTAGGCTTTACTTCGGCGTTGATGTGCGAATATCGTAATCTATTTTCATGCACGACCCGTGGCTTGCCTTGGTATTGGATCTTTACGTTACCCTTGTCCATTTTTTCCAGGACCTTATGAGGTCCCGTGTAATGATCTCCGAGTTTCCCTGGTTTGGGCCCTTTTTGGAGGAAAACAAAATCTCCGACTTTGAAACTTTTGGGATTTGCGTTTTTGTCATAATATTTTTTCGAGCGATGTTTTGACGAGACTAGATTTTCATACGCGAGGGTTCTTATTCCATTTATACGAGTGATCAATTCGATTAAATATGCACGATACGTAGGTAATTGATCTGATTCCCTAAGCGGTTCGCTTGACAGGATTCTCGCTAATTTACCGAAAACTACCTCGAAAGGTGTGTATTTGGTACTTTCGTGGACACTTGTATTGTAAGAGAGCATGGCTAATTCGAGCCATTGGTCCCATTCGTTATCTTGATCCGTGTATTGCTTAAGGAATTCGGCTAGAGCGTGGTGAGATCTCTCAAGCGATCCATTTGATTGAGGATGAAATGCGGTCGTTCGACATCGCTTAATTCGGAATCTTTTTGCAACTCTCCGCATGAGACCGCTGAGGAAGTTACTCCCTTGGTCCGTCAGGAGTGCTTTTGGTGCGCCGAAGACGCATATGAACCTTTTTATGAATGCGTCAGCGACTGTCGTCGCTAGTGCATTCGGGAGTGGAATTGCAACGCAATATTTCGACAGATGGTCTTGGATTGTGAGGATATATTCATTTTTGTTGGACGTCCGTTGCATTGGACCTACTATATCCATTGAAATTTTCTCAAAAACCGTACCTGGGGTGTCTGTTATTATCATCGGCTGCTTTGTCTTGACTCTGACCAGCTTCTTTAGCTGGCATTCCAAGCATTGTTGCACCCGTCTTTGAATATCTGATTTTAAATCTTCCCAGATATAGTCGTGTTTGATTCTATTGTAAGTCTTGGAAACCCCTTTGTGACCCCCGATTGGGGAGTTATGCATTTCATAAAAGATGGAATCGCGCTTTTCGAACGGCACGTAGCGCAAAGTTCCGAGGCAGATCAATATCGTAACCTGGGTGTTTTTGAATACGTCCTTTACGATATTCAGCACATCTGCCCACATTAGGTGCTCAACGTGTTGGCAATGGCAAAGGCTGATCGACTGAAGGTTGAGTGTTTCGCAAATCGATTTTAATTCTTTCATGCTCTGATTAATTCTTTCGATTATTAGAGCTAGCGATGCAGACTGTTCTTCCTTGATGACCAAAGCGATATGGTATTTCTTTCCAACCTTTTTGCTGTAAGCTCGGCCTAAGGACAAATCCTTCCAGATGGGAAGTTTATTTGATTCTAATAGTTTTTGTCCTCCAGGGTCACAAGGTTTCCCTGTCGAGTCTATAAAGTAGACTAGATTGTCGTTTCGAAATTGGAACTGTTCTTTCGTACTGACACAATTAGCGATTTTAAATTCTGACCTTCTAGTTCCTTCGACTGGAGGATTTTCGTCAGAAAGTTTTGAGTCAATCGAACTGGAGTCTGAATCTGTTGGATCATCGGAATTAGGAGTAGAGGAGTTTCCGGAATAAATAGCAGGAGGTGATTTGCGCTGGTCAGGGATCTCAGCTGGTTTGGGGTTGATGCCCTTACTGGGTCGCCTAGCACGTACGGGTCTTATTACTTCGGCCTCCGTTTCCTCGCTACTACTTTCTTCGTAGTTTATGGCTCTAAGAGTTCGACGCGGAGGGTTGCGGGGCCTAGTGCGTGCATCTGTGACTTCGGACGCAGGCACGTTGACCCTTGTTGATGTTTTCTCGACAAGTGTGTCTTCCACTTGTCGATCGTCTCCATCTGGGACGGAAGGTTCGTCGTTCTTCGCTCGGGAGCGAGTGACGACGTTTATTTCATTTGACCGCGGCATCGGGTGGATTTCCACCTGAGTGGTGAATCTCGTGGGATTTTCATCGCTGTCAGAAATTTCGAGTATTTCGTGTACTGCTTTCCGCCATGCGTCGGCCGACATTTCGCTTTGTTTCCGATCGCAGCGGGGAATGGTTTTGATCTCTTCCGATTTTTCAACTGGGTTACGCGACAAAGCGTCAGCATTTGCGTTTAACGTTCCAGGTTTATAAACGACGTCGTAGTCGTACTCGGAGAGCTTAAGTCGCCATTTTAGGACGCGTGTGTTTGCGTCTTTGGCGGTTTTAAACCAAACCAAAGGTTTGTGATCGGTGACAAGAGTAAACTTCCTACCATAGATGTAGGGACGGAAAGCTTTCACGCTGTGAATAATCGCCATTGCTTCTTTTTCATACGTGTCGTAACGAAGAGCTGCGCCACGTAGTACACAGGATGTGTAGGCGATGGGTTTATCCTTGCCTATTTCTCCCTGTGAGAGGACTCCGCCTAAGGCGTAGCCCGAAGCATCTGTCGTTATGATAAATGGTTTTTCAAAATCCGGGTATTGGAGGATCGGGGCTTCACACAATTTGCCCTTCAGGATATCGAAAGCTTTCTGGGTTTCGTCTGTCCATTCAAAATCGATTTTATCTTCTAGAAGATGAGTTAGGGGTTTTGCGATCTTTGAAAAATCTTTGATAAATCGACGGTAGTAACCGGTTAGGCCTAGGAATTGGCGTATGTTTTTGATGTTTTTGGGCACTGGAAAGTCTTTTACGGCCAATAGCTTGTTAGGATCTGGTCTCAGGCCGTCTTTTCCGATTATGTGGCCGAGGTAATTGACCTCCGGCCTAAGGAATTCGCATTTGCCCGGTTGCAATTTGAGGTTGGCTTTACGCAGACGTTCCATTAATTCGCGAATTTTCTTCTCGTGTTCGTCCAAATCCTTGGCGTATATCACGATATCATCTAAGTACACGAAAAGCGATACCCCTTGGAGTCCGCTGAGCACAATGTCCATTAAGCGCTGGAATGTTGCCGGGGCATTTTTAAGCCCAAAAGGCATTCTCGCGAATTCGTAATGACCGTGTGGGGTCGAAAACGCGGTTTTTGGTTTGTCTTCGGGGTTCATTTCGATTTGATGGAACCCGGAAGCAAGATCAAATACCGAGAAATAATTTGCATTCCCTAGTTGATCGAGGATGTCTGTGATATTCGGCAATGGATAAGAATCGCCAATAGTCTTTTCATTCAATGCGCGAAAATCAATTACCATTCGCCAGCGTTTGTTTCCACTGGAGTCCGGTTTTTTGGGTACTATCCAAACAGGGCTGTTGTTTGGAGACTCCGAATGGTTTATTACCCTCGTTCCTAATAGCTCGTCCACTTGTCGTTGGACTTCGCCTTTGAGCGCCTGGGGAAACCTATACTGCTTCGTGTTGATCGGTAGGTCGTCGACCGTGGGGATCTTGTGTCGAAGAACATGTGTTGCTTCGAGAGGCTCACCCTTTATGTGGAACCTGTCTGAGTATTTTTCGATGATTTTTTCGACGTGTTCTAGTTCATCTTGCGCGAGGTGCTCTAATCGTAGGAGAGATTTTATTACTTGAGAACGCTCCGAGTTATTTTTTATTTTATCCGATGTTGTCTCATAGGTGGGAATTGAATTTACGTTTTTACCCTTATTTGATTCGACAATTTTATTTTCTTTTTTACTTGACCTCTTGTTTCGTTTTTTATATGTTTGTGGTTTAGATTTTTCCTCACTACTGGAGATTTGTTCTGTTTTTCCTTGGTCATCGCTTTCGTTGTAGCGATGGCAGGGTTTTTTCTCGACATGGTTAGTCGAGGGTTTTTTATGGGCCACGGAAGGACCCTGAAACAACGTAGTCGTCATGCAATCTACGCTGGGAATAGAAGAATTGAAAGGACTTGAAATTTTCGAAGAATATGATTCGATCTCGTCTGCTGACAAGGTTTCGACCGTATCGAAAGCCTGCAGTCTTACGACCGGCACGATTAATTTTACGGCGTCATTAGTGGTATTATAAACCTTCAAATGAGCCTTTCCGTTGACGGTTGTCACCAGGCAGTCGCCGGCATAGACACCTTCACGGATTTTGAAAGGGGCAATATATCCCTCCTTCGTCGTGCTATCCACCACCTTCACATAGAAGGAAGTTTCCGAGCGTGCGGGGATTTCGATTTCCTCAACACGTTCATCTGGTTTTTCAAAAGGCCATAAATTATTTCCACACTCGAAACATTCTATCTCGTAATTAATCTTGGATTTCGTTTCAAAAAAGTATCTGGATCCCAGCAACCCTGGGTAAGGAAGTGGCACATCGTCTGGTATGATGTGAAAAAGCGTTGCAAAACCTAACACGCGGAACCATACACTACCTAATGCAAAGACTGGTAGTTCAGATATTCCGTTTAATCTTATGATATCGTTTTCATCGATTCCCGCCAAAGTTTTTGTATATTCCTTTTTAATTAAATTTGGAACGGCACCACTATCTAATAACATTGAAATCTTCCCTTTTTCCGGTAGTGCTCCGATACACACCGAGGGTAGGCTGACGAATTTTTCTGCTTCTATTGTATAGGTTGGATACCGCCGTTCGGCTGGGTTTGACCTATCGCGTGGACCGGACGCTCTGTTGGGGATAGGCCGCTCGGCGCGTCCGTTCGAGTGAGGCTCAGCCCGTTTCCCGGCTGACTTCTCAACTTATTGTTATATTCGAGAGTGTGACAGTTTACTATGGTGTGCCCTTCTCGTTTGCAATAGCGGCATATAAGTTGGTCAGGGCTCGAAGCTTTGCTGTTCCTTAGTTTGAAACAATTGTCAGCGGTGTGTCCGCGATTATGACAAAACTGGCACTCAATGCCTGGAGCGCTGTTTGTTTTTAGCTTGGGGCAATTATCTGCCGTGTGGCCACGATTGCGGCAGAACTGGCATTCGATGCTTGGAGAGCTACTGTTTTTTAACTTGAAACAATTGTCTGCAGTATGTCCGCGGTTGTGACAAAATTGACATTCGAGGCTCGAGGTGTTGTTATTTTTTAATTTGAAGCAATTGTCCGCGGCATGCCCACGATTGTGGCAATACTGACAATCGGGAACGCTTTCAAAACGCGGACGGTCTCCTGAAGAGTTAAGAGATTTATGACGAGTAGGGCAATCAGGGGCCATGTGGCCTGAGGTCTTACACAATTGACAGGATAATGTAGGGGACCGTTGTCCTAAATGGCATTTGTCCGCGCTGTGCCCGGCACCTTTGCACATCTGGCAGGTCAATACCTCCCATTCGTCCTGTTTCTTTTTGCATTGGTCGGCGCTATGGCCCTGGTTTTTACATAATTGGCAAGTGAGCATTGAGAAACGACAATTTTCCGACGTGTGGTTATCCTTTTTGCAGATATTACAGATTTTAGCTGATTTGAGGAGAGGGAAGTTTTCTAATTTGTTCGAGACTGATTGTAATTCCCGTCATGCTTCAAGATCGCGTTCAATTTCGACTGCGTGATCGATACCAACAGAGATGTTATCGCAATGGGGAAGTCGCTGCTCGATTTCTTCCCTTAATCCGCGCTTGAAACACGAGAGGAAATAATCGTCCATCCTTCTCTTGAAATACTCGTTTTCTAATCTATTATCTGATGGTTTTTGTGTATCAAGTATTTCTTTTCCTTTCCTTTTAATACGCATAGAAAATTCGGCTACATTTTCGTCTTTCTTTTGACAAATGGTACTGAGTTCTCCGACTAGTTGCATTTCGGTTTTGTTGGGTGCATAGAGTTTTTTTAGATATCCTAATAAGTCCTGCACTTTCTCAAATTTTGTCGCGTGAATCATGTCCCGAGCGGGGTTTCTCAATCTATTCCGAATCATTTTCACCAGGTATTTTTCGGCCGCAGGGGAAACCACTTCCTTTGCGTCCTCACACCTGGCGACAAATTCCGAAAACGGAATATTTTTCCCATCGAATTCTGGGATTATCTTAACAACGTCTTTTATCAACATCAAGTCGTTTATACTCAACGTTGGGGTTTCTGGGTTCATGGCTCCGCCTTTTGGGGGTAAATCTGGTTGTTTTGAAGATCTACTGGGAGGTCCAAGACCAGGAAATAGTGGAACGTTCGATCCTCTCAGAGCATAACCTGAACTAGCGGGGTCAATTGGTTCGTTTGATTCCGTATACGACAAGTCCTCAGTTAAATTTAAATCTAGTGTTTCGCAAGTTGATTCCTTATCCATGAGGTTGATTTGTAAAGGCACATTCCCTTTTTAATAATCCCGGACGAGCCCCCAAAAATTAATATGTCACGTCCTGAGGGGACGTGGGCATATATATATGTGTGGTATCCCTCTTTTTTGCCTACGCCTAGCGTAATAGCACGGGATGAGGGTTAAAAAGGGGACGTGCTGGTGGAAGAGGGAATTTCAAGGGATTCCGTGGATGATCCAATTATTGAAATAATGGTTATGACACTTGTGTTCGATTGACTCGTAATTTATTAGAATTAACCGTATGGGTTAATTCTATTATTTCTTTAAGATACAAATCGGAAATAAAATATAAAAGTCTGTTCGCTTACATTGGTGCGCCTCGGTGATGACCCAGTCGCTCGGGTGTCAGGCAACGGTCGTAAAACTAAGGGCCCTGCGTCGGAGGGCTAGAAGCGCTCGCAGATGGTGTGTGTGTGAGTGAGACGGATACAGATGTTCGAAGACAGATTCTAATATTCGAGAGTTTCACAGATCGAAAATGGAATTTACAATAAAGTAATGCGCATAATACAACGTCAAGGTTCTTATGATTTTCGCGTAACCGTTACAGAAGTTTCGAAGTACAATGTGTTCTAAGTTGAATCGTATGACAACGTTCGCGTTACAAAAAGAGAACAAAGGTTTGACGCGACGGATATCGGTAAGTGAACTCTAGGTCTGAGCTCGTTGGATTCTAATCGGAGACTGAATGCGAGGAGAACTCTTTCGGAGTCCCAGAAATCAGGGTGGGATAAATTTTTGGAGGAAGAAATCTTTGGGAGAGTGAAGCTTAGGTGACGTAGTTTTTTTTTATTGGTAGTCCGGGCATAAACCATGACCTAATTCGTGTGGTTGGCCGGAAGAAGGAAGCGAGAACGAGTTGTCGGTGTATTATTGGGTAAGAGCGCATATAATCGAGATCAGCGCTGCATTTCCGAGAACACAGCGCGGCTTTTCTTATTGAATATGTGGGGAAACCGATAGGAGACAAATAGGGCCTTGTTCGTGACGGTATGCGTCACGCGAGAGAGAAAGAGCTAGTTGGCCAGCCTGGGAAAGCGCGTGGCTTATGTCATCTAATTTTGTTACTGCAAGAGTCAGAGGCCCCTTCTTTGGAAGAATGTATATTTTTTTGTGCATGCAGAGGATTAGGCCGATTCGTTCGTCCGGGTCTTGTGCCGTGGAGTCGCGTAGTTTCAAATTTTTACGACCAAGACCTTCGGCTGGGTTATGTGATACACTCTTTGTGCATGGTCGCAATGTGTTGGCCGGTCTTGGAATCTTGAATTCTCTGTTCCAATAATTTTTTATGCAGGGAGAAATTTGAAGTGTGCGGTCTGGTTTGGCTTAGGAATATGTATTGAGATTTCTCTTTCCATTTTTAACAAGGTTTGTTTCTCACGTGTCACTAACTATTTCGCGGGGATGCAGTTACGCAAGGACGTGACATTAGCACCCGCGGAACCTACAAAATGACCTGTCAAAAAACTAGCCTTCTAATTTTTTCCGCTTCCAATATACAGCACGACTGCAATACACTTTTTTCCACACTCCTTTTTTCTTCACCTCCCCCCCCCCCCTTGCAGGCGCAGCCGACTTTCCCCTCTGTACCATATTCATCATGATATTTCTGTTATGTGTATAAGGAAACTACGTAAAACCTATACCAATATAACCGGTCATCAAGTTCGCCCTCCAGTCGTGGAACTAGTGTTATTTCGCCGCGAAATGCCGAAGAACAACATTTCACGACGAAACACGAAAAAGAAGAGTGGTCGTCAGCCGCAGCCACAGCGGCAAGAGGCACCCGAGGGAGCCCAAGGGCGCGAGAAAAGCAGGTCATCCATTGACTAGGGGTACGAGCGAGGGGAGCTGCCGCATCAAGGACGCCGCGGGTATCATCGATGCGGCTGAACCCGCAGTCGATCGCCCCGCCAGACGCACGTTGAAATTGCTCAAAACGAGCGGGCGTTCCAAATTTTTGTCCAAATAGTCTTTGATAATATGACAAAAAAATAAATGTTTCCGTCAAAACGTAAATGAGTTTTGACTTTTCCCCTTAAAAAATTAATTGAAAAAATTGTTGAAGAAGAGTGCCGAAACGATCGAGAAAGGCTCAAAGAGAACTTTGAATCTTTCTCGATCGGCATTTTTTCAAAACACATTTCACATTGGGATGGGGGTCAAAACATTGAAAGGCCAAATATAGAACGACAAAGATTTCGAAATGACAGAATTATAAACTCAAAATAACGAACTGTAAATTATTCGAAATTTTATCTTTCGACCGATAACAAAATTGAATAGCTATTACACCAAAGGATTATTTATGTGAGAGCGCATTTATTCGAGAACGGGTATTCACATTGTCTACAGTTCGTGTTATACAAATACAGATTTAAACAATCTAGAACATTCACATCTCCGAAATAGAAAGAAGTGAGTATCTAATTTTGGTAATACCAACTATAGCAAAAAGCCATATATCGAGGATACAAACTTCGAAAGTTTTGATCTCAAATAGGCAAACAAGCTATGGTCCAAAATAGCGAACATCAAAGAAGTGGACGAGCTGCTTCATAATTTTCTGCCGATTTTCGCTAACACGTACGAGATTCTTTTAAGAAGGGAGGTCTAGTTAGAATTTTCAAAAGATCGATTTTTTTTTCATTTCCTAAAAGTATAATAACTTACGAGTATGTTCCGACTAATTGAATGTAAATCAGACCATTATTCGCCGAAATACATAACTTTGAAGGACGCCGTGATTGAGCCATATAAAGTAAACAGGTAGCGGCAGCTGTGCGCTCGACTCCAAAGGGTCGCTGAAGGTCTTTATTGTATTCCATACCTATATATATATATACAGGGTGTCCCATTTTAATCTTCCACCTGAATTTTCTCGAAAAATATTGCTCGGACGAACTATTGTGTGGAACAAAACTTCTAGGGATTGAAGGGGGACGTTTGAAAAAAATTTATTTGAGGAGCCAAAATTCAAAATGGCGGCGTTACAAAGGCTGACATGTTTTTTTCAAACGGAAACATAACTTTTTTTTATTGCCAAAAAATTTGTCAGCTGAAAACTAAAAACTTTTGTTGAAAATTTTTTTTCATAAAGTTCATAGTTTTCAAGTGAGAACATCATTTTCAATTATTTCAGATGTATCCAGGATTTGTGTGTGTGTGTGTGTATGTGGGTGTGGGTGTGTGTGTGTATGTGTGTGTGTGTGTGTGTGTGTGTGTGTGTGTGTGTGTGTGTGTTTTTCTACCCATCGTGATCAAAGTTCGTCAAGGTTTTAAAGAAATACGTTTTTGGGCCTGAAAATGGCACAAACGCTATTAAAATGGAAAAAAAACTATTTTTCATCGATTTTCCTCCAAAATTTTCTCATGAAATATCGTCCAAATTTGAAAAAAAAAACAAAAAAAAACCAAAATTTTCAACAAAAAAATTTGATTCTTTTTTTGTTCAAGTGGTCATACATTCGAAATGCATGTTTAAACATGAATGGAGGGATATTTGAACATCTCTAGAAAGGGATCACAATACACTTACAAGGAGGGTTTGGAGTAAAAAAATACTACGGTAGTTACGAACCGCAGAGACCTAATCCTTGTGAGTGTTCCACACGCACGCACATGCACACACACACACACACACACACACACACACACACACAAACCCTGGATACATCTGAAATAATTGAAAATGATGTTCTCACTTGAAAACTATGAACTCTATCAAAACATTTTTTCAACAAAAGTTTTTAGTTTTCAGCTGACAAATTTTTTGGCAATAAAAAAAGTTATGTTTCCGTTTGAAAAAAACATGTCAGCCTTTGTAACGCCGCCATTTTGAATTTTGGCTCCTCAAATAAATTTTTTTCAAACGTCCCCCTTCAATCCCTAGAAGTTTTGTTCCACACAATATTTCGTCCGAGCAATATTTTTCGAGAAAATTCAGGTGTAAGATTAAAATGGGACACCCTGTATATATATATATATATATATATATATATATATATATATACAGGGTGGCCGGAACATTGACGTCCAAGAATAAATTTAGGCCCCTTGTATCGCGGGGTATCCGAATAACCCCCATGTATGTCCCGCGACTTTTCATAGTATTCGAGTTATGAATTTTTTCTGAATTTTTGAGAATTTTCGACCTGACCAATTTAACAAAAATCTAAAAAAAAAGTAGAAGACTTTGTCGAGATCTTTTTTTGCCACTGAATCTTCATGAGTAGTACTTTTATGCATAACATAATCAGCTTCGTAACTCTGATGAAAGTTGTGAAAATGTTGGTCTAAAGTAAAAAATTTATGTTTGGTAAATTATGACTTAAATTTTCAACTTTAAATTAAAAATCTAAACAGGTGACCTAATAAGGCCTCAAGAATGCGCCAGACCCTCACTTTTCATAATCATTTTTAAAAAAGCAGTACTTAATAGGGCTACTTTGGCTACAATTGACCTTCAAATACAGCGAGGTGGAAAATTCTTAAAATTAGCAATCTGATTTTTTAAAAAATTTACCCATTTCATCATTCCTAAGGTTATTTAGTTTGTCAACTAACCAAAAATGACTGCAGGAAAGCTAAGATTTAAACATTTGGAGGTTTGTTTTTTTTTAGTTTAATTTAAGTTTAATGAATTTTGCGCCATCCGTTCTCGTAACGAGAACGGATCGCGTAAACGAGGGCGCAACTCTTTTACCTGATCCACGAGAACGGATCGCGCAAAATTCATTAAACTTAAATTAAACTAAAAAAAATAAACCTCCAACTGTCTAAATCTTAGCTATCCTTGCAGTCATTTTTGGTTAGTTAACAAACTAAATGACCTTAGGAATGATAAAACGGGCAATGTTTTTTTTAATCAGATTGCTAATTTTAAGAATTTTCCACCTCGCTGTCTTTGAAGGTCAATTGTCGCCAAAGTAGCCCTATTAAATACTACTTTTTTAAAAATGATTATGAAAGCTGAGAGTCTGGCGCATTCTTGGGGCCTAATTAGGAACCATGTAGTCACGTGTTTAGATTTTTAATTTAACGTTGAACATTGAAGTCATAATTTACCGAACGTAAATTTTTCACTTTAGACCAACATTTTCATAACTTTCGTCACAGTTACTAAGCTGATTATTTTATGCATAAAAGTTCTACTTATAAAGATTCAGTGGCAAAAAAAATCTCGATAAAGTCTTCTACTTTTTTTTAATTTTTTTAACTGGTCAAGTCGAAAATTCTAAAAAAATCCAGAAAAAAATTAATGACTCGCAAACTATAAAAAGTCGCGGGACATACATGGGGGTTATTCGGATACTCCACGATACAAGGGACCTAAATTTTATTTTTGGACGTCAATGTTCCGGCCAGCCTGTATATATATACATATTTCAACGTTAATATGTATGTAAAATTTTAATATATATTTATGTACTGTTTTTATGTAAAAAGGTGTTGGCGATGATCTCGTCCCAAAAAAACCACGTTTCGATTATTCGAACTTTTGATTTTCCGAACTAGTCTCGGTCCCAATTGGTTCGGATAATCGAGTTCCTACTGTATACGTAAGGCAGGTTTGCAGTCACAAGAGCCTCGCGATTGAGATATCAGTGTGCGGGCTCTGAGTGTAGATGACGCGGGTTCAATCCCCGGTAGTAATGTCTTGTTTTTTTTAATTAAGCATATATGAATTAAATATCATATATAATGCCTGAACAGGCGAGAATAGCTAAAACGAGAGTAAGGTCGAAATTTTCTGAATATAAAATGTAGAAAAAAAAGTTGGTTCACCAAGGATTGAACCCGGACCGTAAGCATCGTTAATCCGTCACGCTGCCAACTCAGCCACGACATTCATTGCTGATAGAGAAACATTTATGACACACACTTATCCATAATGTTAACTGTTGAAAAAAAATACCGAAACGATCGCGGCAAAGGCTCAAGATTTCTTTTTAAACCTTCCACGGTCGTTTCGGCATTTTATTTTTCAACGCGGTTCGTCGTTAATTTTCTTAACCCGCATTTTTGGCATAAACGGGCAACCGAGAGAAAACAATGATCTCGATACATGTTTTTCACTTTGAAATTCATTTAATGCATATTCCAATCCGCAGTACGGCCACACATACAGGGTGACTTTTATAAGGTGAGCATGCGATTTTTAAGGGCCTTGCGCGGTGATTTTGCGACGAAAAAAAATGTTTTTTAATGGTTTTTCAAGCTCCCTTTAGAAAAAAATATATCGTATTTTTGGCATGAACAGTATATGTCAGAGAAAATAGCGTAGTCTGGAAAAAAATGAAAATTCCATTCTGCGTGCAGGAGAATGAAGTCTGGAAAATTCCGAAGACGGAACACTCCCGAAAAACTTTATTTGAGCCCCCTATCATGGAGAAAAAAATTATCAAACATACGATTTAAAGTCGATAAATCGGAATTTAATCAGTGGAACAAATGAGCTAAATCAGACACGGGCGCGCTATAGGAAGTGCTAGTCTGCTGAAGTCATAGCTACAACTTCCGAATGTTCGGCTGTCACAGGAAGTTGGTCTTATGACACGCGGTCGAACAGAGGGATCTGAATGTGTCCCTATCCGAGAACGTTGTTGAAAAGAATGTCAATTTCGAAACTTCGAAATCTTCGATAACTTTGACAATAAATAATTCTAGCAATACATTTTAAAGTAATTTGGCGTGAAATTATCATTTTTTACCAAATACTACGAGTGTTTTTGTTTTTTAATGTTGCATAAATAATCTGAACATTCTGTAGTTACATAATTTTTAAATGTTAAATTCTAAATATAAAAATAAATATCGTAAAATTCTGTAGTTACAGAATTTTAAGATGATTTATGAAACAGTAAAAAGCAAAAATAGTCGTAGGATTTGGTAAAAATCTAGGAAAAGGTTCTTCGCTTTCTTATGTTTAATTTTTTTAAATGAAATATTAAGCAATCTGCGAAGAAAATGTCTTTGGGCAGGACGAAAACGACCCAGGTTCGCGAAATGCGGGTTAAAATTCTCAACTCAATCGGTCAGATTAGATTGAGAAGTTTGACGATGGTGCGAGAACGACGGTAGGAGCATTGTTTATTTAACAAAGGTAAAATCAGTGGTCAGAATGGTTCCCGGGGTCTCGATCGGACATTCCCGATATTACTGCCCGAATTTGTCTCCGATTTTATCTTATTTCCGGTCAGATTGGGTCCAGAAGTCTGACGATGGTGCGAGAACGACGGTAGGATCATTTTTTTAAACAAAGATAAAATCGGTGCTCGGAATGGTTCTCGGGGCCTCGATCGGACGTTTCCGATATTACTGCCCCGAATTCGTCTCTGATTTTAACATACTTCCGGTCAGATTGGATAAGGAAGTCTGACGATTCTGCGAGAACGGCAGTAGTAGAATTGTTTATTTAACAAAGATAAAATCAGTGGTCAGAATGGTTCCCGGGATTATTTTTTGAATAAATAATCTTAACATTACATTTTAAATTAATTTCGCGTGAAATTATTAGTTTTTACCAAATCCTACGAGTATTTTTGTTTTTTTACTCATCACTATCTTAAAATTCTGTACGTACAGAATGTTCAGATTATTTATGCAACATTAAAAAAAAAACACTCGTAGTATTTGGTAAAAAATAATAATTTCACGTGAAATTACTTTAAAATGTATTGCTAGAATTATTTATTGTGAAAGTTATCGAAGATTTCGAAATTTCGAAATTGACATTCTTTTCAATAACGTTCTCGGATAGGGACACATTCAGATCCCTCTGTTCGACCGCGTGTCATAAGACCAACTTCCTGTGACAGCCGAACATTCGGAAGTTGCAGCTGTGACGTCAGCAGACTAGCACTTCCTATAGCGCGCGCGTGACTGATATAGCTCATTTGTTCCACTGATTAAATTCCGATTTATCGACTTTAAATCGTATGTTTGATAATTTTTTCTCCATGACACTCCATCTCAAATAAAGTTTTTCGGGAGTGTTCCGTATTCGGAATTTTCCAGACTTCATTCTCCTGCACGCAGAATGGAATTTTCATTTTTTTCCAGACTGCGCTATTTTCTCTGGCTATACTGTTCATGCAAAAAATACGACATATTGTTTTTCAAAGGGAGCTTGAAAAACCATTAAAAAGCATATTTTTTTCAGTCGCAAATTCACCGCGCAAGGCCCTTCTAAAACGCATGCCCACCTTATAAAAGTCACTCTGTATATGTCGAGCTCGATCGGACGGAAAACCTCGCTCCGTTCGCCTGTCGAGCGAGCGCGATTTACGAGGGGCAAAGATTTTGCCCCCACCGAGCTACCCATTCGTGTTCACGCTGACTGTGATACCGACGTGAGCGGTGACCACAGACTCGAGCGGCTACAAGGGAATCTGCCACCTCGACAGAGGCGATGATCACGAAACCATATTCCCGAACTCGCCGCCGCGATTTAGCGCCATGTACGAGGCACGCAGAAAAGGGGAGCGTTGTGCATCTCCCTACTAATCTCTAAATCCTCTGTCCGCTTCTTGTCGCTCGACCAGCCAGCGACAAAACTCAAGACGTTTGGGATAATCTTGAGCCGTGAGTCCCTGGACTTGAGTATAATGGAAAGCATGTTTCCTTTCTGCTTTCATCGTTCGTTGGACGGTGCTGTAAGACAGTCCAAGCATCCGTGCAACGCCACGAATACCGTACGTGGGATCTTGCGTGAATGTTTCTAAAATCCGATCCTCATTTTGCACAGTGCGTGCCGTCCGCGGTCCACCCCGGTTTCTATGATCCGGTAAAAAGCTTCCGGTTTCTGTGAAGCGTTGATACGTTTGCGAGATCACAGGACCTTTCGGATGTCGGCGGTCCGGCCACGTTAGCCGATATTGTTTACCTGCGGCACGAGCACTGTAATTGCACTCGATATAAGTGCTCACCATATCCACATACTCGCGAGCAGTATACTTTGCCATCGCGGAAGTGATTTTACACAATCACGCACGCGGAAAAGCTCACTCACACGGTCCGACATACACACCTAAACGTAAACCAAAATTCAACAACATACCATAACACAGAAAAATTCAACAACACACAATAACACAGAAACAACACACAGAGCACAGAAAATCAAAATAGGTTAGCGGAAGCAAATATGAGAACTCGGAGTAGTACGGAGACGAAGAACGCTGACAGCAGATAAAAGTAACGTCCAGGATGCAACGGTTGACACAGATTATCGACTCGACATTCAATTATTTTCCATGGATATGTTTTATTTTGTCAAGGGAGAATCAAGGAAAAGAAAGATACGCGTGGAAGACAATTGAATATCGATGCCATGCTGCTTCACGCAATCAATGTTTATCATATTTATCATACTAACTCGCAGCATTTATCATTGAGGAATTCGTCGCAATGATTAACCCGAAGTGCGTTAATTTTAAATGAAATGATTTTTGTAATGGAAACTGTACCATAGAACAATCGAAACAATCAAACAATCGAGTAGAACCGGTGTATGATCGTTTGTACGGGTTCATACCAATGAGTAGATCGTTTCTACCGGCGATCAATCGTTTGGACCCGTCAGTATCGACAAGTAAATCGTTTTTCCCACCGCGCAATCGTTTGTACCTGTTCGTACCGACGAGTGAATCGTTTGCTCCGGCGATGAATCGTTTGTACCCGTTCGTACAGACCAGTATATCGGATGAACCACCGAGCAGTCATTTGTACCCGTGCGTACAGTAAATCGTTTGTACCGGCGAACAATCGAGCAGTTTCATCTCCTATTCCATTCTGACTTATTGTGGTCTAATATTTTTTGAAGTACTATACATTTCTAGTACCATAATAGCATGTCTAAGAAGTAGACGGAAGCTTCAAACTCAGGAAATAATGAGTTTTTTATCAAAGGTGTACCGTACAACAATCGTGCAATTTCATCTCTCACCCCTTGCCCATTTATTGCTGTATATATTTTTTAAATTACTGAAGAGTCCTAGTACATATAAAAACTGATGTGAGAAGTAACCACAAGCTTCAGACCGGCGAAATAATTTTTTTTTTATGGAAGCTTTACCATACAACAATCAAGCAGTCTCACGTCTTATCCCTTGCCACTTCATTGCTGTCCCACCCTTTTTTGAAGTACTGCAAAGTTCCAGTACACATGAAAACACATGTGAAAAGTACTCAGAAGCTTCAGACACAGAAAAAATATTTTTTTTTAATTGCAGCTTCACCGAACAAGAATCCAGCAGTGCCACCTCTCCTTCCTTAATGATTTATTGTTGTCTACTTTTTCTTTCACAGTACTAGAGTTCTACTAAGCACAAAACTGTGTCTGAAAAGTAGCGAGAAGCTGCAGAGGCGCGAAGTAATTTTTTTAATCGAAATTGTACCGTAGAATAATCGAGCAGTCTTACCTCTCACCCCTCGCCCATTAATTGTTGTCCAATTTTTTTCAACTACTAGTGACCTGTAGTAAAGATTAAAAATACATGAAAAAAGGAGCCGAAAGTTTCAGACGCGAGAAATCATTATTTTAATAAGCTGCACCATAAAACAATCGAGATAAAAAAATTCGATTTTAAATAAATAAAGTCGATGTAATTGGGCGTAAATGACGGTATAAAGTTTAATGTAGATTGCACCTTCAAGGATTCGACAATAAGGGGCGGGAATGAGCAAAAAAATCGGGCACAAACGGGTTCAGACAATATACTCGTACGTAGGACGAGCACGACCGTTGACTCAGCGGTACAAACGATCGCTCGGTGGTACAAACAATATACTCGTCGATACTAACGAGTACAAACGATTAGACGGTGGTACAAACGACATACTCGTCGATACGTACCTGTACAACGATTGCACGGTGGAACAAGCGATATACTATTTGGTACAAACGGGTAATAACGATTCCTCGGTCGTACAAACGATATGCTCGTTGGCAAGAACGGGTACAAACGATTGCTCGGTGGTACAAACGATATACTCGGCGATACAAACGGGTACAAACGATTGCTCGATGGACTCACCTGGACGCACGGGGACACGACTACTCGCCGGAACAAACGATATACTCGTCAGTTAGAGAGGGTGCGAACGATTAATCGCCAGTACAAACGAATTGCTCCTGGGTGCAAAAGGGTACAACCGATTGCTCAGTACGGAAGAATATATCTTGTGCACCGGCGATTAATCGTATGTACCCGTTCATACTGACCAGTATATCGTTTGTACCGGTGAGTCATGGATTGTTCCTGTTCGTATCGATGAGTATATCTTTTGTACCACGGAGCAATCGTTTGTACCCGATTGTACCAACGAGTAAATACTTTGCAGCGTCGAGCAATCGTTTATACCCGATCGTACCGACGAATATATTGTTTGAACCGGAAATTAATCGGTCGTACTCGTTCGTAGTGATAAGTATAACGTTTGTACCACCGAGCAATCATTTGTACCCATTCCTCCCACCAAGCAATCGCTTCTATCTGTTCATATCGACAAGTATATCGTTTGTACCAACGAGCAGCCGATTATACCCGTTCGTACCAACGAGGAAACTGTTTATACCGGCGTCTAATCGTTTGTACCCGTTCATAATAATTCGTGACTCGATTGTACAGGCGATTAATCGTTTGTACTACAGAGCGCTCGTTGCTGCCCGTTTGAATCGACAGCAATATTATCTACACCACCGAGCAATCGTTTGTACCGATTCGAACTAACGGGTAAATCGTTTGTACCGGCGTATAATCGTTTGTACCGGTTCATACCAATGAGTAAATCGTTTCTGCCGGCGAGCAATCGTTTTGACCCGTTAAAATCGACAAGCAAATCGTTTTTCCCAACAAGAAATCGTTTGTACGCGTTCGTACCAATGAATAAATCGTTTGCTCTAGCGATTGATCGTTTGTACCCGTTGGTACTGACCAGTATATCGGTTGAACCACCAAGCAGTTGTTTGTACCCGTTCGGACCACCGAGCAATCGTCTGCAAACGTTCGTACTGGGGAGCATATCGCCTGTATCTGCGTATAATCGTTTGTAGCCGCTCGTACTGACGATTATATCGTTTGTACCACCGAGCAATCGATTGTACCCGTTCGTACCAATAAGTAAATCATTTGTACCGGCGAGCAATCGTTTGTACCCATTCGTATCGACAAATGTATCGTTTTTACGACCGAGCAATCAATTGTACCCGTTCGTACCAATCAGTAAATCGTTTGCACCGGTAATTAATCGTTGGTACCCGGTAGCACTAATCAGTATATCGATTGAACCACCGCGCCGTCATTTGTACCCGTTTGTATCGACAAGTCTATCGGATGTAACACCGAGCAATCGTTTGTAGGCATTCGGACGAGTATATCATGTTACCACCGCGCAATCGTTTATACCCGTTTGTACCAAAGGGTAAATCGTTTGTACCTGCGTTCAATCAATTGTACCCGTTCGTACTGGCGATTATATCGTTTGTACCACCGTGCAATCGTTAGTTCCCGTTCATACTTCGAAAACGTATTCAATTCGGCTACGTCACATCTGACCCGACGACAAAATATCCGCGACCAAATATACGAGGACAAAATATCTGAAAGACAAAATATCCGAAAGACAAAATATTCTCATGACAAAACATCCGCAAGACAAAATCCTAAATCTCGTCCATCACATCAACGGGGTTGCGCGCAAAACACCTTTGTGGGGTGTGTGAGATAGTGGGGTGGGGGCATAATACGAATTTTTTCATTGCACCCAACAAACAAACCCAAGCAAACAAACCAAAACAAACAAACAAACCCAAACAAACAAACTAAAACACACAAATAAACCAAACCAAACAAACCCAAACATATCCTTCACATATTAATAATTTTCCTCCTTTTTGTGATGGAATAAAGTTCAACGGTATGACTGTACACTTGACATGGAATGAATTTCAACGGCACGACTGTACGCTTTAAACTGTATATAATATCGGCAGATATTTTGTCTTGCGGATATTTTGGCATGAGGATAAAATACCTTTGTGGGGTGTGAGATAGTGGGGTGGGGGCATAATACGAATTTCTTCATTGAATCCAAACAAACAAACCAAAACAAAACAAACAAACAAATAAACCCAAACAGATCCGTCACATATTAATAATTTTCCTCCTTTTTATGATGGAATCAATTTCAACGGCATGACTGTACACTTGACATGGAATAAATTTCAATGGCATGACTGCACACTTGACATGGAATAAATTTCAACGGCATGACTGTACACTTGACATGGAATAAATTTCAACGGGATGACTGTACACTTTAAACTGTATATAATATCGGCAGATATTTTGTCTTGCGGATATTTTGTCCTGCGGATATTGTGTCGTCGGATGTTTTGTCGCGGATATTTTGTCGTCGGGTCAAAACGCGTGTTACCATTCAATTCGGGTGAAAATCTGGACTCGGGGGTTTTCTTGGTCGCTGATAACGAATTCGAAGTTAAAATTTATAAAAATATAATGGCGGATAAAATACGGCGGAAAATTTCTTCAAAAACGTATTAAATTCGGGTTAAAGTCTGAACTCGGGGGTTTTCGGGGTCGCTGATGACGAAGACGATGTCAAAATTTGGAAAAACAAAACGGCGGATAAAATACGACGGACAATTTCTTCGAAAACGTATTTAATTCGGGTGAAAGTCTGGAATCGGGGGTTCTCGGGGTCGCTGATAACGACTTCAAAGTCAAAATTGATAAAAACAAAATGGCGGATAAAATACGACAAAAAACTACTTCGGAAACGTATTCAAGTCTGACCTCTCATCCCTTGTAAACTGATTTTTGTCTAATGATTTATTCAGCTTACTACAGAGTTTCAGTACACATGGAGCCACATGGAAGAAGTAGTCAGAAGCTTCAGAAGTAGAGAATGATTTTTTTCTGGAAAGTTTTCTGGACAGTTGAGCAGTGTGATTTCTCATCCCTTGCCGATTTATTGTCGTCCAATATTTGTTTTTGAAATACTGGCGAGTTCTCCTACACCTAAAGACGTATTTGAGAAACAGCCAAAAGCTTCAAAGACGCGAAATTTTTTTTTCATTCAATGCGCGAAATAATATTTTCATTAAAGCTGTACGGTACAACAATCGAGCAGTGTCACCTGTCATCCCATGATGACCTATTGTTGTCTAATATTTTTGTGCGGTACAGTTCTCGTACATATAAAAACGAGACACGAGAAATCGATTTTTTTTTATTACACCTGTACAATACAACATTTGATTCTTGTTCGATCTTCCTCTCTGCCGATTTATTGAGACTAATATTTTTTCAACGACTAGATACTTTTAAAACACGAAAAAACAGATGTCAGTAGGAGCCAAACACTTCGGACGCATGAAATAATTTGTTTGATCGGAAGTGCACCACACGACGGTACAGCAGTCCGACCTCTCATCCCTTGTTGACTGATAGTTGTCTAAAGATTTAGTTAGCGTACTAGAGCGTTTCAGTACACATGGAGACACATCGAAAAAGTAGCCACAAGCTTAAGAAATACAGAATGATTTTGTTCTGGAAAGTATTCCATACAACAGACGAGCAGAGTGATTTATCATCCCTGGCCGATTCATTGTGGTCCGATATTTGTTTTTGAAGTACTGGAGAGTTCTCCTACACATAAAGACGTATTTGAGAAGTAGCCAAAAGCTTCAGAAACACGGTTTTTTTTAATTCAAGCCGCACTACAAAACAATGGAGCAGGAGTACCTTTCCTCCCTTGACGACTTCTCGTTGTCTAGCACTTCTCTACAGTACTAGAGAGTTACAGTACATACAGAAAGATGGCTGAGTAGTAACCATATGCTCGAAAGGCGCGAAATATATTTTTTTGTCATGGAAGTTGTACGATAGAACAATCGAGTAGTGTTCTATGGAACACTGTCCAGAAAAAAATCATTCTCGATTTCTGAAGCTTCTGGGTACTTCTTCCATGTGTCTTCATGCATACTGAAAGTCTCTAGTATGCTAAATGAATCATTAGAACAAAACCAGCCATCATTGGATGAGAGGTCAGGCTGCTGAAACGTCGTATGGTACACTTCCGATAAAAAATCTTAATTCGTGCGTCCAATGTTTCTGGCTCCGTCTGATATTAGTTCGTTCGTGTACTAAAAGTCGCTAGTAGTTGAAAAAAATGTTATTTTCAATAAATCGGTTACATTTGTTTGTATGCGTACTAGAACTCTCTAGAAATTCAGAAAAAATACTGGATAACAATTAATTGTCCAGGCATGTGAGGTGAGACTTGTCGATCGTTGCATGGTACAGGTTTAATGAAAAATATGAAGTGACTTGCCATGTCTGAAGCTTTTAGTTACTTCTCATATATGTTTTTATATGCACGAGAACTTTATGGTACCACAAAAAAATATTAGATAACAATAGGTCATCAAGGGATGACAGGTGACACTGCTCGATGGTTCTACCGTACAACTTTGACGAAAAATATTAGTTCGGCCCAAAGTCGTGTTCTCGAAGTCTCTAGTAGTTGAAAAAAAAATATTAGTCTCAATAAATCGGCAGAGAGGAAGATGGAACAAGAATCGAATGTTGTATGGTACAGGTTTAATAAAGAAAAATCGATTTCCCGTGTCTGAAGTTTCTAGTTACATCTCACATATGTGTTTATATGCACGAGACCATCCTCGTACTGTAAAAAAAAATATTGGACGACAATAAGTCATCAAGGGATGACAGATGACCCTGCTCGTTTACGACCGGACAACATCCATGAAAAAAATTATTTCGCGCCTCTCAAGCTTATGGCTCCTTCTCAGCCATCTTTCTGTGTATTCTGTAACTGTCTAGTAGCGTAAACAAGTGGTAGACAACGAGAAGTGATCAAGGGAAGGAAGGTACCACACCTCGATTGTTGCGTGGTGGAGCTTGAATAAAAAAAATTGTTTCGTGTATCTGAAGATTTTGTACCGTCGTATGATGCACTATCGATCAAAAAAATGATTTCGTGCGTCCGACGCTTCTCGCTACTTATCACACATATTGTCATGTTTACTAGGAGCCTCTAATAGTAAAAAAATGTTAGATTCAATCAATCAGCACATTGTGGGATAGAACAGCACTGAATTGATGTATTCTACACCTTTTATATTAAAAATCTCTTGTTTTTGAATCGTCTGACTCATTTTCAAATATGTTCTTATGTGCACTAGAATTCTCCAGTACTCAAAAAACAAATAAATTTATATCGGACAACGATAAATCGGCACAGGATGGACGATAACACTGCTATACCGTTGTATGCTACACTTTCCTGAAATAAAATTCACTTTGCATTTCCGAAGCATCTGGCTACTTGTTTCATATGTTTTACGGGTATCAAAACGCTCAGTACTATCGAAAAAAGTCAGTCATCAAGGAATGAGATAAAACTACACTTTGGAGTATACTTTCGATTAAAAAAATCATTTCCTGCGTCCGAAGTTTCTGGCTTCGTCTGATGTGTGTTTTTTTCGTGGACTAGAAGACTGTAGTAGTTGAAAAAAATATTCTCAAATAGTCTCAATGAATCAGCACAGAGTAATATACAACAAGAATCGAATCTTGTATTGTACACCTTCTACCAAAAAAGGCATGCGGCTGAATATTCTGGCCACGTTGTACATCTGTTGGTTTATGTACTTTAACTCTTCAAGACTTCAAAAAAATATTGGACAACAATAAATTGACGACAAGTAAAATGAATAAATAAGTAAGGTTCTTTTATTAAGTCACGCAAATTTCTACGTTTTAAGCGACGCTGGCATTCACATATTCTTAAGAGGAACCACAAACAAAGTCGCAACGCGTTTGGGTTTCCGGAATCCATACGTATCGAAAAATGAAAGACGTATCTCACGTTCTCAAGTTCTCATTTTTTAAATCCAGACACGGGAAATCGATTTTTTTTATTAAACCAGTATCACACAATATTCGATTCTTGTTCTATCTCCTTCTCTGCCGATTTATTGAGAGTATTATTTTTTTTCAACTATTAAAGAATTTTAGAACAAGAAAGAACTGATGTCAGAAGGAGCCAAAAACTTCGGACGCATGAAATAATTTTTTTGATCGGAAGTGATATCACACGACAGTACAGCAGTCTGACCTCTCATCCCTTCTTAACCGATTGTTGTCTAATGATTTGTTTAGCGTACTAGAGAGTTTCAGTACACCTGGCGACACATGGACGAAGTAGCCAGAAGCTTTAGAAATACAGAATGATTTTTTTCTGGAAAGTAATCCATACAACAGTCGAGCAGAGTGATTTCTCATCCCTTGCCGATTCATTGTTGTCCAATATTTGTTTTTGAAATACTGACGAGTTCTTCGGCACAAAAAGACGTATTTGAGAAGTAGCCAAAACCTTCAGAAACACGAATTTTTTTTTTAATTCAAGCCCCACTACAAAACAATCGGGCAGGGGTTCCTTTCCTCCCTTGACGACTTCTCGTTGTCTAGCACTTCTCTACACTACGAGGGTGGGGTGAAAAGTTTCCGGCCTGACCAAGAGATGGTGCCACTAGGTCTAGTTTTGGAGCGGCGTCCTACAGTACCATTCCTACCGAGCTTGTATGTACAGTTTCAGCCCAATCGCTACGTTAGTTTGCGTTTGAGAGCACATTGCGCGAGACGCTTCCGTTGTTTTCGTAAAAATGGAAATATTGGAAAAACGTGCTGTCATCAAATACTTCCATTTGAAAGGTTTTACACCAAAACAAATAAAAGAAGAGATGGATTCAGCACTAGGAGACTCCTCCCCATCATATTCAACTATTAATCAGTGGGTTTCTGAATTTAAAATTGGTCGTGTGAGCACCTCTAACGAGCTTCGCTCAGGACGGCCCGTTGAAGTCACAACTTCAGAGATGATTGAAAAAATCCATAAAATAGTGTTGGAAGACCGCAGGTTGAAAGTGCATGAGATAGCTGAAACCTGTAGGATGTCAGCTGAACGTGTGCGAAATATTTTGCACAACCATTTGAACATGGACAAGCTGTGTGCAAGGTGGGTGCCGCGTTTGTTAACGCTCGACCAATCGAGCGTTTGCTGACGCTCGACGCAACCGACAATTTGGCGCTGTATAGCCGTAATCCAAACGAATTTTTGCGTCGATTCATAACTGTTGATGAGACATGAGTCCACCACTACACTTCTGAAAGTAAAGAACAGTCAAAACAGTGGGTTGGAAAAGGGGAACCAACCCCAAAAAAGGCAAATACAATTTTATCGGCAAACAAGGTTATGGCTACTGTTTTTTGGGATGCGAGAGTTATGAGAAATGTATCAGTGTTGATGGAGATTATGTTGAAAAATAAAGCAAAAAAAAATTTTTAAATATCGTTTTTCTTGGTCAGGCCGGAAACTTTTCACCCCACCCTCGTACTAGAGAGTTACAGTACACACACACAGATGACGGTAAAGTAGCCATGAGCTTGAGAGGCGCGAAATAATCTTTTTCATTAAAGTTGTAGGGTAGATCCATCGAGCAGTGTCACCCGGCATCCCTTGATGACCTATTGTTGTCTAATATTTTTTTTACGGTACCACAAAGTCCTTGAACATATAAAAACATATGTGAGAAGTAACGAGAATCTTCAGACACTGGAAGTCATTTTTTTAATTGAATTTTTTATTATACCATGCAACAATCGAGAAGTCTCACCTCTCATGCCTGGCAATTTATTGTCGCCCAGTATTTTTTCTGAATTCCTGGAGAGTTCTAGTACGCATACAAACAGATGTAAAAAGTCGGCAGAATATTCAGGCACACGCAATTTCTGTTTGCTACGAGGTGTACAATACAACATTTGATTTGTGATCTATCTCCTTTTCTGCCGATTTATTGAGACTAATATTTTTTTTTAACTACTAGTGACATTTAGTACTCGAAAGAACTGATGTCAGACGGAGCCCCCAACTTCGGACGCACGAAATAATATGTTTGATCGAAAGTGCACCATACGACGTTACAGCAGCCTGACCTCTTATTCATTGATACTGGTTGTGACACATGGAAGATGTAGCCAGAAGCTACAGAAATCGAGAATGATTGTTTCTGGAAAGTATTACATACAAAAGTCGAGCAGCGCGATTTCTCATCCCTTGCCGATTCATTGTTGTCCACTATTTGTTTTTGAAATACTGGAGAGTTCTCCGACACATGAAGACGTATGTCAGAATTAGCCTAAATCTTCAGACACACGACACAATTTTTTTTATTCAAGCCCTGTCTCGCAACCATCGAGCAGTGGTACCTTTCCGCCCTTGATTACTTGTCGTTGTCTAGCACGTCTTTACAGTACTAGAGAGTTACAGTACATACAGAAAGGTGGCTGAGAAGTAGCCATATGCTAAAGAGGCGCGAAATATAATTTTTTTTTATGGAAGTTGTACGGTAGAACAATCGAGCAGTGTTCTGTGGGACACTTTCCAGAAAAAAATCATTCTCGATTTCTGAAGCTTCTGGCTACTTCATCCATGCCTCTTCATATGTACTGAAACTCTCTAGTATGCTGAATAAATCATTTGAACGAAACCAGTCATCAATGGATTAGAGGTCAGGCTGCTGTAACGTCGCATGGTGCACTTCCGATCGAATATATTGCTTCGTGCATCTGATGTTTCTGGCTCGGCCTGACATTAGTTCTTTCGTGTACTTTCTTAGTTTGAATAAATCGGCATAGAAGGAGATAGATTAAAAATCAAATGTACTTTTCACCTCGGGGCGAAAAAACATTGCGTGTGTCTGAATATTCTGCCGACTGTATAGACCAATTTGAATGCGTACTCGAACCCTCCAGAAATTCAGAAAAAATACTGGACAACAATAAGTTGTCCGGTTATGAGAGGTGAGACTTCTCGATCATTGCCTCTAGTCCAGGTTTGACAAAAAAAATGATTTCTCGTGTCTGAAGCGTTTAGTTACTTCTCACATATGTTTTTATATGTACGAGAACTTTGTAGTACTGTGAAAAAAAATTAGACAACAATAGGTCATCACGCGACGTCAGGTGACACTGCTCGATTGTTCTACTGTACAACTTTAATAATAAAAAAAATATTTCGCAGCTCTCAAGCTTATGGCTACTTCTCTGTTATTGTTTTGTGTGTACTGTAAATCTCTAGTACTGTAGAGAAGTGCTAGACCACAAGACGACGTCAAGGGAGGAAAGGTACCCTTGCTCGATTGTATTGTGGTGGGGCTTGAATTAAAAAAAAACATTTTCGTTTGTCGGATGCGTTTGGCGACTTCTCACATACGTCTTTATGTGCAGGAGCACTCGCCAGTATTTCGAAAACAAATGTTGGACAACAGTGAATCGGCAAGGGATGATAAATCACTCTGCTCGTCTGTTGTATGGAATACTTTCCAGAAAAAAATAATTCTGCATTTCTGAAGCTTGTGGCCACTTCTTCCATGTGTCTCCATGTGTACTGAAACTCTCTAGTCCGCTAAATAAATCATTATACAACAAGCAGTCAACAAGGGATGAAAGGTCAGCCTACCGTGCCGTCGTGTAATGCACTTCCGATCAAAAAAAGTATTTCGCTCGTCCGAAGTGTTTGACTCCTTCTGGCATCTGTTCTTTCGTGATCTTGAAGTCTCTAGTAGTTGAAAATAAATATTAGTCTCTATAAATCGGCAGAGAGGGAGATAGAACAAGAATCGAATGTTATATGGTACGGGTTTAATGAGAAAAATCCAGTTATGTGACCAGTTATATGTACAAGACCTACGCCGTACTGTAAAAAAAATATTAGATAACAATAAGTCATCAAGGGGTGACAGGTCACACTGCTGGATTGTTCTACCGTAAAACTTGAATGAGAAAAATTATTTTGCGTCTCTCAAGCTTATGGCTACTTCTCAGTCATCTTTCTGTGTGTAGTGTTACTCTCCAATACTGTAAAGAACTGCCAGTCAATGAGAAGTGATCAAGGGAGGAACGGTACTACTGCTCGATTGTTGTGTGGTGGAGCTTGAATACAAAAGAATGTTTCCTGTGTGTGAAGCTTTTGGCTACGTCTCATATACATCTTCATGGGTAGGAAAACTCGCCAGTATTTCAAAAACAAATATTGGACAACAAGGAATCAGCGAGGGATGAGAAATCACAGTGCTCGACTGTTCTATGGAACACTGTCCAGCAAAATATCATTCTCGATTTCTGAATCTTCTGGCTACTTCTTCCATGTGTTTTTATGTGTACTAAAACTCTCTAGTACGGTAAAAAAATCATTACACAACAACCAGTCATCAAGGGATGAGAGGTCAGGCTGTTGCAACGTCGTATGGTACACTTTCAATCAAAGATATTATTTCGTGCGTCCGAAATTTCTGGCTCTTTCTGACAAGAGTTTTTTCATGTAGCAAAGCTGGCTAGTAGTCGAAAAAAATTAGTCTCTATAAATCGGCAGAGACGGAGATAGATAAAAAATAAAATGTTGTAATGTACCCTCGAAGCAAAAAAAATTGCGTGTGTTCGAATATTCTGGCCACTTTTTGCATATGTTTGTATGCGTACTAGAACTCTCGAGGAATTCAGAAAAAATAATGGACAACAATAGATTGCCCAGGCATGAGAGGTGGGACTTATCGATTAATGCATAGTACAGATTTAATTTTAACCCTCAACCCGTGAAGTTATTTGAGGCACCTTAATAGCTTGTTTTCATTATTGCACTACGAAATCAGCAATTGTAATGAAAAAAAATCTAAAAAAGTTCATGGTTTTGATCGTCAATATTTAGACCGTACTTTTCAAGGGAAAATAGGGTATTTTTTTCTTGTTTTTAATATATTTTTTGTTGTTTTCTAATATTACGACGAAAACGACCCAGGTTCACGGATTAAGGGTTAAAAATGATACCCCGTGTCTGAAGCTTCTACTTACTTCTCACATATGTTTTTATATGTACGAGAACTTTGCGGTACCGTACAAAAAATATTAGACATCAATAGATCGTCAGGGATGATAGGTGACACTGATCGATTATTCTACCGTACAGCTTTAATGAAAATATTATTTCGCGCCTTGAATTAAAAAAAAATTCGTGTGTTTGAAGCTTTTGGCTACTTTTCAAATACGTCTTTATGTGTCGGAGATCTCGTCAATATTTCAAAAACATATATTGGACGACAGAGATACGGCAAGGGATGAGACATCACACTGCTCGACTGTTGTATGGAATACTTTCCAGAAAAAAATTATTCATTATTTCTGAAGTTTCTGACTACTTCTTCCATGTGTCTCCATGTGTACTGAAACTCTCTAGTACGCTGAATAAATCATTAGACAACAATCAGTCAACAAGGTATGAAAGGTCAGACTTGAATACGTTTCCGAATAAATTTTCCGCCGTATTTTAGCCGCCATTTTGTTTCTCTAAATGTTGACCCCGAATTCGTAATCAGCAACCTCGAAAACCCCCGGATCCAGACTTTCACCCGAATTGAATACGTTTTTGAAGAATCTTTCCGCCGTTCTTTATCCGCCATTTTTTTCGGAATGTTGACTTCGTATTCGTAATCAGCGACGCCGAAAACCTGACAACAATCAGTCAACAAGGTATGAGAGGTCAGACTTGAATACGTTTCCGAATAAATATTCCGCCGTATTTTAGCCGCCATTTTGTTTTTTCTAAATTTTGACCCCAAATTCGTAATCAGCGACCCCGAAAACCCCCGGATTCAGACTTCCACCCGAATTGAATACGTTTCCGAAGGAATTTTCCGCCGTATTTTATCCGCCATTGTGTTTTTATCAATTTTGACTTCGAATTCGTAATCAGCGACCCCGAAAGTCCCGGAGTCCAAACTTTAACCCGAAATGATCACGTTTTTGAAGAATCTTTCCGCCGTTCTTTATCCGCTATTTTTTTCGAAATGTTGACTTCGTATTCGTAATCAGCGACGTCGAAAACCTGACAACAATCAGTCAACAAGGTATGAGAGGTCAGACTTGAATACGTTTCCGAATAAATTTTCCGCCGTATTTTAGCCGCCATTTTGTTTTTCTAAATGTCGACCCCGAATTCGTAATCAGCGACCTCGAAAACCCCCGGATCCAGACTTTCACCCGAATTGAATACGTTTTTGAAGAATCTTTCCGCCGTTCTTTATCCGCCATTTTTTTCGAAATGTTGACTTCGTATTCGTAATCAGCGACGCCGAAAACCTAACAACAACCAGTCAACAAGGTATGAGAGGTCAGACTTGAATACGTTTCCGAATAAATTTTCCGCCGTATTTTAGCCGCCATTTTGTTTTTCTAAATTTTGACCCCAAATTCATAATCAGCGACCCCGAAAACCTCCGGATTCAGACTTCCACCCGAATTGAATACGTTTCCGAAGGAATTTTCCGCCGTATTTTATCCGCCATTGTGTTTTTATCAATTTTGACTTCGAATTCGTAATCAGCGACCCCGAAAGTCCCGGAGTCCAGACTTTAACCCGAAATGAATACGTTTTTGAAGAATCTTTCCGCCGTTCTTTATCCGCCATTTTTTTCTAAATGTTGACTTCGAATTCGTAATCAGTGACACCGAAAACCCCCGAGTCCAGACTTCCACCCGAATTGAATACGTTTCCGAAGGAATTTTCCGCCGTATTTTATTCGCAATTATGTTTTTATCAATTTTGA